>JACYFF010031955.1:101781985-101799033 GCA_017589665.1 Selenicereus undatus
AAGGTCAAAGGTCAAAGTCAACATCGACTCACAAGTCAAACATCAAATACGACTCTCAAGTCAACGTCCGATTAGAGCTCGAGGCGACTTCCAAGTCAATGGTCGGTTCAAGCCCGGAAGACTCCAAAGTCAAAGTCAAACAAATGAAGGTCGGGTAGCCTAGGATAAGGCCTGATTGAAAGGTCCAAAACCTAGGTCAAAGCCCATAACCCAAGTCAAGACCTGTCTTGACTTGGGAGGAGGGGTTTCCCTATAAATAGGTCCCCACCCCCTTTGTTTCAAGGGTTGGAAAATCCATCCTTGAGAGAAAGAATCAGAGGAGTTTGTATTTATAGAGATTGTAACCCAATTGAATCTATAAAAATTCAATCTTTGTAATTTGTGATTATAGGAACGCACTCTTTTTTATAGTGTATATTAATCATACGCATAATGCTCCATAAAAGGCAATAGAAATTAAATATATCCATTAGTTCGCTTGAGAGGATGATTGTATATATTTGAAAGCAATATTGTATGCAGTAGTAAGTAGATGTTAGTGATTAGTGAGCAACACTAATACATGATAACCAATAATAATATGTGATAATACCTTTTTGTACACATTAATATCAGTTATATGGCTCATTAAAAATATGTCTCAATACAAGAAGCATTTTAGTGAGCTATATATTTTTTTTTAGTGAATGAATCTAAATGTACAATTGCATATATTTAGTGAGTTGTACAATATTTTTAATGAGCAAAACCATTTATACAGTACAACATATACAATCAGTTACATGATATAACAATTGAGTAAAAAGGAATGGAAATTGAATAGTCCACAGTTTAACTAAAATGGTCCTTGTTAAGGTGGGTCGAGTGTAGATGACACTAAGTCCCCCATTAGTTAGTCATTTGTAAAATGTGATACCCCTAAGAGCATATACAATGGTGTTCTATAATTTTAGATCACAAGTAGGGGTCTGCATCTTCCACATAATCCTATAAGCCAACCTTTTCTCTCTTTTCTACATCTTATGGGTCATCAGCTTAGATCACCAAATAACATAATATTTTATGGATCCTACCACTAACATATTATTGGGTTTTAAACTTTTAAGAGGTTAGTTGGAAAAAAAAAGGAAAATGTGTGGGGTCCGGTCACGACCGTGGGGTGAGCGAAGCGAATCACTGATGCATAATGTTTTTTAAACCATGAGTCAAATTTTTACCTCGTGAGCCTTGCATTGTAGGTGCTTTCAGTGCCTGATGTCTTCATTCATTTTATTGGGTCCTTTAAAAAAAAAAAAGAAAGAGAAAGAAAAAAACAAAAGTAAATGCAGTTGTTTGTTGGTGCAAAAAGCCAACAGAAAGGGAGAAACCCACACATTAAGCCGAACTCCCTGAGCCCACGAAGCTTAATGAAAGCCCACAAGACAATGAACAGTTGCAACCAAGATTAAATTAGTCTTCGCAGTTTGGGCCAATGGTGAGCAAGTCTTTTGTCCACCCAACGGACCTGGGGTGTTACGGTGCGCTTGGAATGAGGATACAGAAAAGTAAGAATTAAACAAGCATAAGAGTGGTGAGACTAATACAGGGTAAAGGAGGGTAATTACACATTCCATGCTTGGACACTTATAGGTAAAGGGAGCGCAAGTAAGAATAGTGTTGGCAAAAATTTGAGTTTGGATTTATTATTCGGACAAATCGGATATTCGAACAAAAAGACTATAATCACTCTAATCCCAACACAAATGTTTGAAGTCCCACCCCAATTGTTTGATTGTCTAAATTTGTTATTTAAACTTTTGGAAAATTATCCAGAATTATATATATGCCTAAACCTAAATTCAAATTTCTGATGTCTGAATCCGATTGTCTGAATTTTAATTAAAAATTCCGTGAATTTTAGAGCAAAATTAACCGATATCTAAAATTAGCTGTCCGATTGTCCAAACCCAAATTCCTGACAAAATTCAGATAACCTGCATTTAGATTGTTATGCCAGAACCTGACCCAAACGTGAATTTTGACACGACCGAAGAAAATGTTGGTGATTGGACATATTTTCTTTAAGTCGGAAAATTTGAGTAATTGAGTCGGATGGACCTTTGCCGGCGATAAGAATAAAAGAGTAACAAAAAAATAGTACTCCCTCTGTCTTACAATTATTATCCTCTTTAACTTTTGGCAGGTATTAAGAAAGCTAAAAAAGGCACGTAAATGTTTACCACCTCGCCTAAATTTCCCATTGCCTTTTATATAGAATTCAATATGCCTTACATATTTGACTTGCCTAGTTGATTTTAATTAAGGAAAAAAGTTAAAAAATCATATTAAAGTATAATGACTATAGAAAGTAGGACAGTTAAAATGAGACAATCCAAAATAGAAATGAAAACAGTAATTTACAAACGGAGATATTATAAATTATTAGTTGATAAATCCGTTGGCTGAGAACACCCGTTGAGCCCAAATCTTTTTCATTGACCATTTATTGGCTTGGAACATCATGTGGTTACTACACAGCATGTCGCCATAAGCCTTCTCTATTGTAACTTGTAAAATCTTTATATAGACTAAAGCGAGCTCCAAAGCAGTGGTATGAAAAATTCAACTCTACTCTTACATCGAATGGCTTTCATGTCAATGATTCTGATGTATGCGTATATTCAAAAGTTGATAAGCATGGTTGTACAATCTTTGTTTATGTGCGGATTATACGGTTATCCTTGGTACAATTTGGATGTTGTTAATGCTACTAAGGCCCTGTTCTTTTCGTGGGTCAATTCTAAAATACCAATCTCAACTCACTTCAACCTACTTCAACCTACTTCAATCCACTTCCACTATTTTAACCAAGTTCAATTTATCACATAAAAAAATTCAACCCATTTCAACCTACTTCAACCCACCTCAACCTACTTCAATCTAGTTCAACTTACTTCAACCTACTTCACTCTTTTACCCACCCTAATTTACCTACGAAAAGAACATGCCCTAAGTCTTTTCTTAATACATGTTTTGATATGAAAGACTTGGGTAATGCAAATGCTATTCTTAGCATTAAAATATATAGGACCAAAGAAGGTATAAGTACTAATCTCACTATACTGAAAAGATACTGAAAAAGTTTGGTTAATCTGAGTGCACTCTGATAAGGAGCCCCTATGGTCTTGATTTTCACTTGAAAAAGAACAAATGTGATAGCGTATCACAAAGTAAGTATGCCAAGATAATTGATATTGTTATGTTTCTAATGAATTATACTTGTCCTTATATAGCCTATGCCATGAGTAGATTGAGTAGATATACACACAACCCCAATAAAGATCACTAGAATGCCCTAATTAGAATTTTGAAATATTTAGAAGGGACCATTAATTGGGGATTGTATTTTAAGACCTCTTTGCTGTGTTGGAGGGTTATTGTGATGCTAACTGGGTATTTGATAATGATGAAATTAGTTCAACAAGTGGCGATGCGTTTACTTTAGCTGGTGGTGCTATCTTTAGGAAATTATGCAAGCAAACTTGTTTTGCTAAATCAACAATGGAATATGAGTTTATTACATTAGAATTGGCAGGTCATGAGACGGAGGGGCTAAGAGGCCTCTTAGTAGATATTCCATTGTAAGGAAAGCCAACTCCATTAATATATATGCATTGTAACTCAGGAGTAGCCATAAGAGTGGCTAACAACCAAGCCTACAACAGAAAGACGACACATATTCGTTAAGGCACAAAATTGTGAGAAATTTGATAATAGATAATGTGATATCACCTGAATATCTTAAATCAAAAAGGAATCTTGCAAATCCTTTCACCAAAGGCCTTTGTAGAAGCATAGTACTAGCGTTCGGCACAAGGAATGGGACTTGAGCCCATTGAGTGAGTGAATCATGATGGATAACCATCGTAGACAATAATCTAAAGTTTAATAGGTTTAACAAAATCACAAAACAACTTAAAAATTTGTACTGCAACCGATTCCCAAAAGTAAAAGAAGTAATAATTACACTTATAGTTAATTGCGTTAAGAATGAACCTCTAGTTCTTAATGAGTCTATAGCCTTAGTGGTGGTGCATGACATTATGCACTTGATGGAACTGATGTACATGAATGTGGGGGTTGATGCCCGCCCATTGTGAGAGTTTTTGGGCTTAAGACTCTCTAGAGCGTTCAATTTAGGTATTGATGGAGGGGCTTTAATGTGTCAATATTATGCGAGAGGGAAAATGAGTGTGCACAGTTTGATCTTTACAAAAACCATTTGATTGAATGATTTTCCCACCCTAATGGATGTAAGACATACTTGTAAACACAAGGTACTAATTTAACTCCAAAAGACATTTGGTATCTATACATTTTCCCTTCTATTACCCAGAACTGATTTTTCGTTGTTTTCACTTCCTTTGAATCATGTGGAGGAATGTTGGACTTTGCTTCAAAAGGAATAGAGAGAAAACCATTTTTCAAGTGTTCCACATGAAACTTTTCTTTGAGCAAGTCATATTTTTATAACCTAACCCCCTTCTTGACCTCCTAGAAAGCAAAGTGGGTAGAGGAGTTTCTAGCCCAAACACGTGTGTGTTGCTCGCCGGTTGTGTCGAGCCGAGTTGCGGGCATGAGCATGGGCTCTTATTGCCTATCCCTTTAGGTAAGATCAGTTAATTAATTTTGCAGGTGTTCGTTATTGATATCCTTTCCATTATTGCAATTATTTTCAACATAATTAGTGCTAATTTTTCACCACTAAATCAACATAATTAGTGCTGATTTTTCTCCACCAAATTAGCATAATTAGTGCTGATTTTCACTACAAAATTAGCCTCTTTATTTTTTCTTGTTGTTATTCTTTTACTATAAATTCAGCCCCCTACTTTAGTTTCATGCACAACGAAAACAAACACTCCTCCTACACTTTGTCTTGATCTCTTTATTCTGGGTAATTGTTCAATGATCCTCACTATTGCTCATTCTGGTACACCGTTCGGACAACTAGCTGTGTATATGTGGAGATCGATTCCTTGTGAATCCTCATTGAGCTGTTGAAGGAGCAAATTCAGCTTTAGGCCGGTGGTCAACCATGCCATGACTTCGTTTCCTTTATCAAATCAAACAGGTTTTTTAAATTCACTATTAGTCGCAGCCTGCATTTTTGCTTTTTGACAATCTAAAACCGAATTTGCTAGTGACTAATGGCTTAATCAACATACATACTTGCTGCTTTGTGTCTGCCTTAAATGCTTAAACTGAGTGACAATTATTATCGTACGTGGGTGGATAAAATTGAAGTTTGCTTACTCAATCTAAAAGGAGTTATGAGAAGGATAATAAAACTTTGCATAGTCTATTTTTGCGTAATATGATTGATTTAATGTACTGCATTTATGGTAAGATGCAAAGTGTTATGAAAATTTGGGAGGCTCTTAAGTCTAAGTATGACTCTGATGATACTGGGATTAAGAAATATGCTTATAGTAGGTGGCTGTCCTTTAAAATGACAGATGATAAACCTATTCTTGAACAAGTTCATGAGTACGAAAATCTATATGCTGAAATATTGGTTGAGTTATAAATATACGTGATATCTTTCATGCAAATTGCTTACTAGATAATCTGCGTCCTTCATGGTCTAATGATGTCAGTACCATAAAGCATAAAGAAAAGGACTTTAAACTTGAAGAACTTATTGCTCATATTAAAATTGAAGAGCGAAACTAAACTCAATCCAAGGAAAAGAATTCGAATTACTCTTCATCTGCTGCTAATCGGGCTGAGTCCAAGAATGGTTCAAAGTTTGACAAGACTAAGGGACCAAAAGGGAAGGGGGCCAAATTAAATCAGTTTCATGAGAAGAGGCATAATAACAAGTTCAAGGGACAAGCATCCAACCGAAAGAAGTTCGAACGCAAGTCGTATGCATGCGGCAAGTATGGACATCCAATGAAAGATATTTGTAAAGGTTTGGACATGTGGGTAACAAGTCCAAAGAGAACAAAGCTCAAGCCAATCTAACTGAAGATGTCATTATTGTAGTCTCAGAGGTAAACATGGTAAACAACTAGGTAGAGTGGGTGGTCGATTCTAGCGCCACTCGATACATGCACTAACAGGGACCTTTTTTGAGAGTATGAAAAGGCTACTAAATGTGAATGTGTGTTTATAGGTAACTCTACTTTTGTGTCTATCCTTGGTAAAGGCAAGATTTCTCTTTAACTAAATTTTAAAAAAATTCTGACTTCAAAATGTACGTATTTGTTGAAACCTTATTTATGCTAATTTTCCAAATAGGGCTGGAGTTAAAGTTACCATTGATTCTAGAAAAATTATTCTTACCAAAGGTGGTGAAGTTGTGGGCATGAGATTTTGAAATGGGGGTTTTGTGCTTGACCTTCTTGCTGAGAATAAAATAGATGCTTCTGTTGCCTATACTGTTGAGTCTATCTCCTTATGGCATGTTAGATTAGGACATGTAAATGTCGCTTCTATAAAAAAACTTAAACAATTAAGTATAATTCCTGCATTCAACAATTGTGATTTTGACAAATGCGAAATATGTGTGGGGCCAAGCACCCCAAGAATCCCTTTAATAAAAATGTAAGTTGGATCTCAAATTTATTAGAACTTATTCATAGTGACCTAGGTGACTTCAGAAATATCATGAGAAGAGGAGGGAATATATAGTATATTACTTTTGTCAACGACTGATCTAGGTTCACTAAAGTACATCCTATGAGTAGTAAAGATGGGGCCATATATAAATTCTTGATTTACATAGATGAAGTAGAAGATCAATTGGACTAAAAAATCAAGATAGTTAGGCCTAACAGAGGAAGAGAGTATGGTAACACCTTCCTTGAGAATATTGTGGAGAACATGGGATTATTCATGAGTTGGCTGCCCTTTATACCCACAATAGAAAGGTATAGTTGAAAGAAATAATAGAACCCTCCAAGACATACTGAATGCAATGCTTATTAGTTCAAGAATGCCTACAAACACGTGGGGAAAGTGATCCTATGTGCTTGTTTTGTGTTCAATAAAGTTCCACAATAGAGGCTAGATAAAGCTCACTATGAGTTGTCGAGGAGTTTTGCTCCTAACCTGAACTATCTCAAAGTGTAGGGGTGCTTGGCCAAGGTAGGACTTCCTCACTTTCAAAGAAACAAAATTGGTCCCAAAACTGTTGATGCTATCTTTATTGGTCATGCTCATAATAGTGTTGCATATATATTCTAAAAGATGGTTTTGGCTTTGACGCCATTAGGGAGTCAAGAGATGCAGAATTTTTTGAGCACATTTTTCCTATGAAAACTTTTGTGGATAAGTGTTTACCCGTTGCATCTACATAAATCATAACATTATATCATCTAGAAATCTGGACAAGAACCTAGAAAGAGTAAAAGAGCTAGAATTGAGACTAGCTTTGGGCATGACTTTGTGACTACTTTCTTGGTAGAGATAGATATACTAAACAAGCAAACTATCAATGTGCATCTTATAGAGGAGGACCCAAAGACTTATAAGAAAACTATGGAGTCCGTAAATGCTAATTTCTAGAAAGAGACTATTAATAGTGAACTAGAGTCTCTTATGGTCAATGAAACTTGGACTTTGACTGATCTTCCTAGGATTGGAAAACACTTGGGAGTAAGTGGGTATTCAAAACAAAATTGAGAACTAATGGAACCATATAGATAAGTTCAAAGACAGACTTGTGGTTCAAGGATTTGAACCAAAAAAAGGTATAGACTACTTTGATACTACTCCTCTGTAACTAAGGCTGATACCAAACTTGAGAACTAGAGTCTTGTTGTCTGCCAAATGGATGTCAAAACAGCATTCTTAAATGGTGATCTTGTAAAAGAGATATACATGAAGCAACCAGAGGGCTTTGTGGTTCAGTATAAGGTATGCAAACCTGTCAAATCTATGTATGGACTAAAACAAGCTCCAAAGCAATGGTATGAAAATTTTGACTCTACTCTTAAAACGAATGAATTTCACATCAATGATTCTGATGTATGTGTATGTTCAAAAGTTGATAAGCACGGTTGCGTAATCATTTGTTTATATGTGGATGATACGCTTATCTTTGGTACGAACTTGGATGTTGTTAATGCTAATAAGTCTTTTCGTTGTACATATTTTGACGTGAAAGACTTGGGTGATGCATATGTCATTCCTGGGGTTAAAATAACTAGGACCAAAGAGGGTATAAGTCTTAACCAATCCCACCATATTGAAAAGATACTGAAAAAGTTTGGTCAATTTGATTGTACTCCGATAAAGAGCCCCTATGGTCTTAGGTTTCACTTGGAAAAGAATAAATGTGATAGCACATCACAAAGTGAGTACGCTAAGATAATTAGTAATATTATGTTTCTAATGAATTGTACTCGTCCTGATACAATGTACGCCTTGAGTAGGTCGAACAATGATTACTAGAATGCCCTAATTAGACTTCTGAAATATTTAAAAGGGGCCACTAATTGGGGATGCATTTGAAGACTCTCCTGCTGTGTTGGAGGGTTATTGTGATGCTAATTGGGTGTTTGATAATGATGAAATTAATTTAATAAATGGCTATGTTTTTACCTTAGCTGGTGGTGCTAACTCTAGGAAATCATCCAAGCAAAATTGTCTTGCTGAATCAACAATGGAATCTAAGTTTATTGCCTTAGAATTGGCAGGTCATGAGACAGAGTGGCATGAGGCTTCTTGGTAGATATTCTGTTGTAGGGAAAGCCAACTCCAGCAATATCCATGCATTATGACTCGTGAGTAGCGATAGGAGTGGCTAACAACCAAGCCTACAACAAAAAGAGGAGACATATTTGTTTAAGGCATCACTTGAATATGTTAAATCAGAAAGGAATCTTGCAGATCCTTTCACCAAAGGCCATTAAAGAAGTGTAATACTAGCGTTCAGCACAAGGAATATGACTTAAGCCCATTGAGTGAGTGAATCGTGATGGATACCCATTTTAAACAAGAGTCTAAAGTTCAATAGGTCAAACGAAATCACAAAACAACTCAAAAATTTATATTACAACCCATTCCTAAGAGTAAAACAAGCAATGTTTACACTTACTGTCAATTTTGTTAAGGATGAACCTTTGGTTCTTAATAGTCTATGGCCTTAATGATGGTGCATGACAACATGCACTTGATGAGACTCACCTGTGTGAATGAGAGAGTTTTATAGCTAAAGACTCTCTAGAGCGTTCACAAGAATTCAGGTATTGACGCAGGGACTTTAATGTATCAAAATTGTGCAGGGTTCTTTTATTTAAGCGAAAATGAATGTGCACAGTTTGATGTTTACAGGAACCACTCAAGTTTAGGATTTTTCCACCCTCATGGATGTAAGACAAACTTGTAAATACTAGGTACTAATTCAAGTCTAAAAGATCTTGATATTTGTACATTTGTTACCCAGAACACATTTTTCTTCACTTTCACTTTTGTTCAATCATGTGGGGAATGTTGGAGTTTGCTTCAAAAGAAAGACAGAGAAAACCATTTTTCAAGTATCCCACATGAAATTTTTTCTTTCAGCAAGTCATGTTTTTATAACCTAACCCTTATTGACCTTGTAGCAAGCAAAATGGGTAGAGGAGTCTTGAGCCTGCATACGTGTGCGTGCCCCGCCTGCCAGCCTAGTTAGGGCCTGGCTACGAGCATGGGCTCTTATTGGCTATCCTTTTGTGTCAAAGATGAGTTAATTCATTTAGCGAATACCTGTTGTTGACATCATTTCCATTATTGCAATTATTCTCAGTATAATTAGTGCTGATTGTTAGGCGATAAATTATCATATTTTACATGCCTCTTTCACTCACTTTTAGTTCGTATAATAACTTAATCTTTAGGATTTTTACTTGTTTTATTTACGTTTTGTAGGAAATAAGTTCCAATGCAGCAAGTACCGCGAAAAAGAGCGAAGACGGGACAAAGCGAAGAAAAATAGCAAAAACATGCAAGAAGGAACAACAGGGAGGCCGAACCACCGCGCCAGAGAAGTGCCACGGCCGTGCCACCCTGGCACTGTCATGCCCCCCTTTGCTCGCTCGTTCGCCCAATTTTCTTATTAAACCCATTTTCGGCGTTTTGCTTGGGGGTTCGCTTGGGGCTTTTCTCTAGCGATTTTAGGCTAGTTTTAGTTTAGGTTTGAGCCAATAAAAACCTCAACAGGAGGATTAGATTAGGATTGTAGTTTGTATTTCGGGATTCAAGCTTGTGGATTTCCAATTCTTCAATCAATTCAAGCATAAGTTTTCCTCTTTCTCTCTCTCTCTCTTTTTATTTCACATTTTTGTTCTTGTTTTGATTTTGTTAGTTTAATTCTTGTATTTGATTTGCTTATTTTAAATGTTTAGTTTTTATTATGATTTTGTGTTTCCTTTAGTTTTCATTCGTGCTAGTTTAGATTAATTCCTTTTTTGTTCATGTTTATGTTCTTATTTGCTAGTTTAGGTTTAGTTTAGGTTTTCATGTTTTCTTGTTTAATTAGTCGTTAATCTTGGTTGATTGATTGTGGCTAACCCTTGATGGCTAATTAACCTTTTTTAGGCCTCAACCCTCCCTTGTTTATGCCTAGAACTTAGAGTTTTCTTTCGTGCCCGCCAAGTGTTTTGGGGCAATCAAATTATGCTGAGAGGTGAGGTCGATTGTCTGGTGTGGGTAGAGAGAATAGCTAGGATTGGGACATGAAAATAGTCCCGTCGCTAGCTAGGTCAAGGTTGTCAATCTGGTAGTTTAGTTGAACTAATCCCATGAAAATAGGAGGTTAGAACATTAGACTAGCTCATGACCCTTGAAAGAGGGCTTGGTTGGATTTTAATTGGGCAACCGACCATCTCTGAATACTAGCGTAACTTGAGAAGGTGAGGGCTTAACTTGATTACTTGGTTTATCTTAGGTCTAATCATAGTCCTTTTGTTTTTGCTTTAGTAGTTTAGTTCTATTTTCTATCCCTTCAGTTTTGCCTAGTTTGAGACGCTTTAGTTAGCTCTGGTACTTGAAAACCCAACTTTCTGCGGACGACACCATGAGTACTCAACGATATACCTTGCACTTGGGGTTTATAAATATTAAAACTCTGTTTTTCCCTAACACTAATTTTTCTCCGCCAAATTAGCATAATTAGTATTGATTTTTCTCCACAAGGTTAGTCTTTCTATCTTTTCCTTTTTTGATGTTATTCTCTCGCCATAAATTCAGCCTCCTGATGTAGTTTCATACACACAGAAAACAAACACTGCTCCTAGACTCTCTTGATCTATTTGTTCTGGGTAATTGTTCAACGATATCATTGTTGTTCATTCCAGTACGCAGTTCAGATAACTAGCCGTGTATCCCTGAAGATCGATTGCTCGCAAGTTCTCAGTGTGCTGTTGGGGGAGCAAATTGGGTTTTACGGCAGTGGTCTGCCACGTCACGGTTTCGCTTCCTTTCTAACAAATCAGATATTTTTTTACTTACTATTATCACGTCTATTTTTTCTAGTAGCTACAGCCTACAAGTCAATCAACCAATATGGTGTTGGTTGTTTTTAACGATCTCGCGCGATGTTATAGGGGAGGTACGTTATGGCTCAATGTCTTGAACTCAAGTAATGCCTTATCATCGTCCAAGAGGAGGACATTAGATATCTTCGAGATATTAAGGTAGTTGTAGAATTTACTCCCGCTATTAATAATTCCTTAAGTGATCAAGAGTTGGTCAAATATACCTTATTTGGTCTTGATCATGATTATGAGAGTATGATTATTATCTGCTTACTTCTGTTGTAACCTTACTTTTGATGAACTGCTAATTTACGATCTAAATTGATATTATATGAGCAACGTGTTATTCATTTTCGATAACGTAACCCCTCAATGGTCCTTCACCAAGCGTTAGCCACTAATACTATTGCTTTAGCTGTTGCAATGTTGGTATGGAAACACCAACAACAATTGTGGTTTCCGAACAATAACTGGCATGGTCAATAAGGATGTGGATGTTGTGGTGCCAGTGGTGGATAGGGTTGAGGTAACAATTTAGGGGGCAGTCGTGGCATTCAACCCAACGAAACAATACCGATTAACAAAATTCAGGTTCAGGTGCACTGCTTCAAGTATATCTACTTCTCATTATGATATACTGTTTTTGTTGCTCTTGCTACGACTATCAAATTGAATCCATGTTGCCCCCCATCGATGATAATGTGTCCCCTCCATCCCTAATTGTTTGTAAGCTTTGCTTTATTCCAGGGCATAGGTGCTACATTTTGCTCTCGTTATGTTTCCGATCTTGCACAGCACAATCCTTAGAATACCCCAAATGCCCTAGCTTCTGCTCAGTTTGATGAGGCTAATGAGGTGATATTCGAATTTAGTAGCTTCAAGTCACATGACCTCCTCAAAAGGTATCTTATCTTCTAAACTCTCTTATCAAGGCTTAATTAGTGTCATTATAGGTAATGGTACTATGATCTCAATGTCACACGTTGGCCAGACGCATTTGTGCAAGTCTATCAATCCTTCAACTTCGAAAAATGTTTTGGTTCTATAATTGCAGTACAATTTATTAGTTGGACGCTAACTATGTAAGCATAATAATTGTATTGTTAATTAACAAAAGCATATAATTATCCAGAAAGTACCTTATGAGAGCATCTCATTAAGAACTACCGATACAGAAATGGGGTCACAAACACATGTTTATGTAGAACTTCTTGTTTGATTTAACTCAAGATGTGTTAATTCAGTGCTGTGCAGATTTCAAGTAAAATCCAAGTTGGGTAAAGCTTAATTGTTGGGCTAACCCATGCAGAAAATCATACGTTGAGGTGCAAAGTGCACACAATCAAATGGCCAGGGACATCTCATGACCATAAGATATATAGCCTAGGAGGCCATAATCACACTTTATGTGCCCAACAGGCCCCAAAAAAATGTTGAACAGGCAACCCCAAATGCCGAAAGAGTTTCCGATTCTTCTGGGATCCTTGTAGGGCTAGCAAAAATCCGTCCAATCCAATTATCGAATTTATTTGATCAAGAAAAAAATTGGGTATGTTCACAAAATTTTTGTATGGATTTAAAATTCGGTCAATCAGTCATGTTTGAATTTAAATCCGAGTTGGGTTAGGGTTGTCTGAGTTTTTAAACCATTTCAGGTTCGCACAAATTTGGACAATCGGATTCAAATATTGGATAATTAGGTTTATGTGTATTTTTGATGCATATTCATTAGAAAATTTTATAAAAACAACTTAGGACAACCAGGTTAAAACATCGGAAAATCAGGTAGGTTTGGATGCACAAATTTCAATCAAATGGCTAAAAATCACATTACAAATTCGAACAAACACGTCTGGGTATTAGATACTTTGGTTTGGGTTCGGGTTCGGTTTTGAGTATGGTCAGAGTGTCCGATTTATAATCCGGACAAGTTACGAGTATAGTTTTTGTCCGAATGACCCGAGTCGATCTGAATCTGAATTTTTGCCAGCCCTAGACCCTTTCTTTGAGCCAAATTTAGCTGGTGCGCTGCTGACTACCATGTTTTTCTTTCAAATTTCTACCTGCTTTGAAGTGGGTTGAGGAGAAAAAATTAAAAACCAAAATCGAAGGAAAAGAATTGGAACATAGAACTAAAAAGCTAGTTAACCGAAGTCCAGAAAAGGTTTTCCCATTTGGCATATCATAAACTTGGGCCCTGTTTGGTAAAATTAGCTGTTTAGGTAGCAGATAGCTTGTCAGGCAACAGATAGTTGCTTAGATAGGGGATAACGTTTCTAATTTAGCTGTTAGCAGATAGTTGTTTGGATAAGCAGTTGAAACTAACATGTTCGGAAAAATTTAGCTGTTATGCTAGCTGATTAATGTAAATTGACATAAAAGGACATAGATAACTTCCAAAGATAAAATTTTTAAAGGATACTTTTTGGCTAAAAAATATGAAACGCTACTTTTAAATGTCAAACGTTAATACTATTATCTTTTCGAAAACGCTGCTTAAAACGCTGAACGCTATTTGAAATGCTAGCCAAAACACTAGTTTACCGAACACTATAAATTAACTAATTAGTATATTGGTCTGGTCAAAACACCAAACGCTACCCAAAACGCTGTTGCCGAACATGGCTTTGGTCAATAACGGTTTAACTAAAATAAAAATTTTCAATTTGTATTTGTATTTTCTTTTTACGTTTTAAACCTTAGGCACAAATGGATCTTCTGGGCTCAATAATTATCTTATTATAATTAAATAATGTATCTTGATTGTCAAATCTAATTTTTCCATTAGTTTTTCTAATTAATTCTCTCCCCTATAGAATGATGCATTGTTCTTAAATGGTTAATTGAACCAAAAATTAGTTGATTAAATTAAAAATGGCAATCTATTTTTCAGGGCAAATTATTAGATATACTCAAGAGTACGCACTCTCACATCCTATTTATATATGTTTTTCTGGATACATTTATCATAAATTTTATTTTTAATATTTATTTACAGATTTTTTTTTTGAGAGTATGTACTCCCAAATGTGTAGTATAGACATATGATTTTTCAGTTATGACTTATTGCTTTTACCGTTCTCTCCTTTCAATAATCCTTTTGCTTTTTCATTTCTTTAAACCACCACAAATTTTAGTTCGTGGATCCATCTTTTACTGTCATCATCCTCTTGTCCGCTCTATCTACTCAAAATCACTCATTAAAGCATCAGATGCACACGTTAACAAGAATTGACTTGTAAAAATTTCAATTAACAGAGGAGAGTAGTTAGAAATTCTTGCAGTATACATGGCATCTCTCTCACTCGTCAGGTTGTCCCCTAAATTTAAATAACAGTGATCCTATGACTCTCTTTATGAAATATAATGGTGACAAACAAATTGTTCATGAACTTATAATCTTTCACTGTAACTCCAAGCTCACTCCAACTCAGTTAATAGGCCTGTATGAGCGCTTACTGGGTTATCTCTATTCCTGCTTAAGACAATTAACAAAGAGTCATGCATAAAAGTTTAAATGAGGTTCCAATCCAAAATTAATTTGGCAATAAGTAGAGTACCTCACAAGCGTATGTACATGTTTAAATTCTTTAATTTTATCAATGTGGAATAATAACACCCACTTTTCTATTCTTCTATTTTGTCAGTGTAGAACAAAACCCAGTTTCATACTTCAATAATATGCTCATTGGGTTATCTCTATTCCTGCTCCATCGCCTTTGTCTACGTAAAATGTCCCTATCTGATGTGAACCTCTAACTCCCTGACTTAATTGCCAATTTAACAAAACGTTATTTTTCTTATTGTCAATTAAGTTTTTAGCATGATATTCACTGAACTTGAGTGTACGTGTGGGGTAACCTTCCTCTCTGTATGGAACTAGGACATGAATACAAAAGTTGTAAGTGTCAGGTTTGGAGCTATCCATGGGTTCACCGAACGTATCACCACCCGATAACTCACGCAAAAGCTAGCTGACCGTGGATCTTGGCATTCATTTCACATAAACCCTACTCAATAAGTGATGAAATATTCACCTTTTAAATAAAAGAGTAGGGTTTAAACTTTACTTACAAAGAATTATTTACTCCTTCCTCATTTACAAATAGAAAAACTTATCCATATACATAAAAAATAATAGAAAACTTAATTCGTGTTTGATAAGCTTTGCATACTTTGGTATTTATCAACCATGCGCAAACATAAATAAAGTTTCATGCTAAAATCGATTTGCAGTGGTGCAGTAATTCGTTAACCAAATGTGGGCCTAAGTCAATATGTTAGATGATTTAAAATTACCAATTTATCAAAAACTACAATTAATTATTAATTGTCAAGCTCAAATATTTGTTGATTACACCAATAAACGTACTTGGTACTTTAATAGCGTCATTACTATTTAAAACAAAAAAAACAAAAAAAGACTGTTTTCTCATATATCAAAATTAGTAGATAATAAGATAAACTTACACAAGAGTGGCAATAGCTACTATAAGTTCGTCACACCAGTTTTTCCCCTTCAATTATGGATGGTGCGATAGTTTTTGAGCTCAATCAAAGATAAACTTTTTTTCAATGCAAAAATTGATGTGAGACGCGTCACTGTCACTTTTGATGTGAGACCCGAAGTTTTGTCGTATTCGCTTAATGAATATCACGCCTGTTGGGTTAGAAAAGTTTACTTGAATACCCGTCAGCCTTAGAAATAGTTCGATGTTATTAAATCGAACATAGATAGAGTTGGGAACAAATTGTTGATGAAGGAGTATATTATCGATTTGGGTTTGGAATTCGGTTATGAATTAGACTAGCGATATCGTATGTGATTCAGCTTGGGACAAAAAGAAAGAGATAGGGAGGGGTATTTTAGTAATTTTACGCGCGACTTATCTCCTCCTTGCTCCTTCCTCTCCACGCGTGCCCCCCCCCCCACATTCTCTCTCATCTTCTTCTTCTCCTTCCCGACACTGCGCTGCCCTCCCTGTTCTTCAGCTCCTCCTTCGCTTCTCCTCCATCCACGCCCTACAACCGGCCAAATCGAGCCCCAACCTGACCAGCCCAGGTGCCGGCGAGCCTCCTACGCGTGGCTGAGCCAAAGGTCCGGCGCAGGCAAGGCGAATTCCGGCGAAGAACCGACCGAACGCCCAGTGAATTCGGTGCATGCAAGGTGAATTCGAACCCCTCATTCATCTATAAGTTGTATTCTCGACCTAGATTCTTCCTAATTGTGGTTAATTTCATCAGAAATTGTGAGTTAGGGTTTCGGGTTTGGTGGTGTCCGAACCCCACGCGAAGGCAAACGGGATTTCTTGGGTGTGTGGAGTCCGAATTCAGCTTCAACCTAGCCAATTTGCACGCAAATAGCTTGAATTCGAGGTGGGTAATCCTTTAATCGCACTTATTTTAAGAATTTCGAATGATAATCATATGAATAAGTTTATGGATTTGCTAGTTATAAGTATTTATGCCTAAAGAGTATGAATTATGCTAGAGATATGTATTTGAAGTGAATTATATGCGTTTAGTTTCGATTCGAATCAA
>JACYFF010031955.1:101800817-101813305 GCA_017589665.1 Selenicereus undatus
AAGTATGTATGTGTATGTAATTATTTACGTGTATGAATGTTATAAGTTCTTAAGATATATATATATATGAATAAGTATACGTGTTTATGTTTACGAATGATTATGTTTATGAATAAGTATAAGTATGTATGTTTACGAATGATTATGTTTATGAATAAGTATAAGTATGTATGTTTACGAATGATTATGTTTATGAATAAGTATAAGTATGTATGTTTACGAATGATTATGTTTATGAATAAGTATAAGTATGTATGTTTACGAATGATTATGTTTATGTCTAAGTATAAGTATGTATGTTTACGAATGATTATGTTTATGTCTATGTTTATGTGGAGGAGCTACTCTAGAAACTTTAAGCTTAAGTCTGAGACCCAGGGATGGTGGCTTAGTTCCCGCCTGGTATTATGTATGTTATGTTATGATAGATTCAGGGATGGTGGTTTGATTCCCGCCTGAAGTCTATGTATGAAAATTATGTCTCAGCATGGTATGATGTCTGTCCGGATAGGCGTATGTTGCCGCTCGAGTTTGGCCGACTCGGGATGGCAGTAACAAAGTACCTCTAAGAGTCTAGTCTCCTCATTTACGTGAATAAGATACTACGTATGTTTTCAGTAAGCTTATGTTTTGCTATGTTTATGGATTTACTCAACGGTTTATGCTTTACGATTTCACGCAACGGTTTATGCTTTACAATTTCACTAAAGTTAAGCTTTTTGGTATGTCTATGATTCCGCTTGGTTTATGGTTCGAGTAGGATGTATGATGTGTAAGTCTTCAACTAAAATGAATTACGAAAGGCTTTTGGTAAGTTATATGTATTTTAAGTATGTTTTGGGAGAGAGGGTTTACTCACTGAGCGGTGGTTGCTCATTCCCATTACTTTTCCCCTTTTTCCCCAGATCCACAGGTATGTGACTGATGCGTGGAGCGCCCAAAGTGGACTTGCTTGGACTCTACTGCTGTATTTATGATATCGTTATGTAATGTTGACTATGTTTGTAAGGTTATGTAATTATTTATCTTCTTGTAAGGTTTATGAAAAATAGAAAGTTCTGTGTACTCCGGGCGTGTGGCCTGTAGAGTTGTGGACTCCGGCGTGTAGCCGTTGAGCTGTTGGTGATATTTAGTACCCTTTTTGTATTGCAGGGATATAATGTAAGGCTGTAGGCCTGGGAAACGGTCAGTTTTTAGGGAAAGCTCTGTCCGTTTTGTCCCAGAATTTAGGACGAAAGTTAAGCACATGTGACGTCTTCGGCCTCAGGGGCTGGGGGTGTTACATTTGATACAGTGAATGCCTCTGTTGCCTGAATCCATTTTCTGAAATGACGTTATACCGTTTTCCCATTTTGGATACTTTTAATATGAAATGTTCCAGGTTTTACATACTTGACTTCAATATATTTATTATGTATACTATATTTAAAGTCTTGTATGTATTTGTAGTACATATGATGTTCAAAGTTTGCATATTGGAACTCTTTACTTTTTTTTCAAAATTTTTCACCAGATCAACCTACTAAATTTGCAGAAACAATCCTTTTTGTGAGATTTAGCAAGGGAATGACTCACCTAAATATGGGAGCCTAGTGTTGTATATATAGTAGAATACAGAATCAAGTAATTTACAATTATATCCCTATACATCCTCTATTACGCCCCCTTACCCTAATCGGGGGGGTTGGGGGGGGGGGGGAACGGACAGATTGTGTTTATGTAACAAAAATTGCTGAGAAGATAACCCTTTGGTAAAAATATCAACAACTTGTGGGCGAGTTAACTGCAATAAGCTTGCTACGATCACAGTGCAATGTGCTTGCTATGATCATGTTCGACAGGATTAGCAGTCACAGATATAGCACTGAGGTTGTCACAGTAGAGGCGAATAGGTGTAGGAAGAGAGACAAAAAGAACATATAAGAGCTTATGAACCCATACAGTTTCAGCAACTGTATAACCAATAGCACGATACTCAGCTTCAATGGAAGACATGGAAACGGTAGGTTGCTTCTTGGAACGCCAGACAATAAGCTTAGGGCCAAGAAACATAGCATACCCAGCAGTGTAGTGACAAGCGTCTTTGCGGCCGGTCCAATCAGCATCGGAGTAGGCAACAACCAAAGTAGGAGATGAGGTCGGTCGAAACCACAAACCATGCACTAGTGCGCCCTGCAAATAACGTAAAATATACTTGACAACGTGTAGGTGAGTAGTACAGGGAACATGCATAAACTGGGACACTACATGCACTGCATATGTAATGTCAGGTCGGGTCATAGTTAGGTACTGTAGAGCTCCTACCATAGTCCGGTATTGAGACGCATCTGCAAGTAACTGACCATCTGAAGGGTGGTTCGTCCAACAGAAGGGGTTCTAACAGGTTTGCAGGTATGAAGCTGAAATTTGTGAAGAAGGTCAACAACATACTTCTGCTACGTGAGAAAAGGGCTCGAGGGCAAATGAGTCACCTGAATTCCCAAAAAGTAATGAAGATCGGTAAGATCTTTCATTGCAAATTGCTAAGAAAGAAGGGTAATAAAGCTGTTAACCAGAGTCTCATAATTGTCTGTCAGGACAATATCATCCATTCAAAGCAGAAGAATCAAAATATTGGAGCCAGTACGACAAATAAATATGAAAGGATCAGCAAGACTACATACAAGACCATGAGACATAAAAAAGCTACTGAAGTGATGAAACTAGGCTTGAGGAGCCTGTTTCAAACTATATATGGCCTTTTTTAGTTTACAAACATGCCTCGGAAAAGCTGAGTGAACAAACCCAAGAGGTTGTTTCATGTAAACCTCCTCAGTTAGATGCCCATGAAGAAACGCATTCTTGACATCTAACGGATGGATAGGCCAATGTATAGAAATAGCTAAAGACAATAAAAGACTAATAGTAATTGGCTTAACAATAGGATTGAATGTCTCATGGTAGTTAATACCTGCTTGTTGATGAAAGCCTTGAGCCACTAACCTTGCCTTGTACCGCGCAATGCTGCCATCAGAGTGACATTTTATCCTGTAAACCCATTTACATCCAACAATATTTTGACCTAAAGTGGAAGGTACTAACTCCCATGTGTCATTGGCAATGAGAGCTTGAAATTCATCAGCAATAGCGGCAACCCATTTGGGATTGTTGGAAGCTTGAGCAAAAGAAGAGGGTTTAGTGTCAGCTAGAGAAAACACAAGAGACAACCAGATTTTAGGCTTGACAATACCGGATTCACCTCGAGTTTGCATGGGATGCCGATTGACAACGGGAGGTACACTACACGACAAAGTCGAGTTCGAGGGACTTGAGAGAGAGGCCGAGGGAACAGGCATGGGCCCAGTGACAGGGGACGACCCATCATAAGAAGTGGGCTGAGGGAATGCGTTGGAGTTGGGTTAGGGGCTTAGTGGGTTGGACTCATGAGGTAGAGGAGACACAGGCAGCTCAGTGAAGGGGTCGAGCACAGATAGGGTGAGGGAGGCAGGCCCAGATGGCAACGGCCCAAAAGAAGGGACCGGGTTGACGGGCAGTGAAATTGGCCTAGCTGGCAAAAGAGGCGTAGGCCCAGTTTAGGCAGGAGAGGTATGCTAGGCAGTGACGGGTGGGATAGCGGGAGGGTGATTGGTGTGGGTAAGTTGCAGAATGTCAGTTGGGCGAAAGACATAAGGTTGGTTCATGTGTGGAGGAGTGCTAATCAAGTGAGGAAAGGGGCATTGATTTTCATGAAACCGAACATGACGACTAATAGAAATACGTCCTGTAACCGGATCAAGACATCGATATTCTTTGTAATGAGCTGCGTAGCCCAGGAATACACAATGTACATATCGAGGTTGAAGTTTATTTTCAGAAGAGGCAACTAGATTTGGAAAACAAGCACATCCAAAAGGTTTACGAAAAGATTAGTTAGGAACTCTGCTAAATAAAACTTCAAATGGAGTTTTGTTTTGCAGCATAGGAGAGAGGAGGCGATTAATGGTGTTAACTGCTGCATGTGCAGCATCAACCCAGAAATAATCTGGCATGGAAACATCGATTAAAAAGGTACGAACCATTTCAAGAATGTGACGATACTTCCTTTCAGCAACCTCATTCTGTTGTAGAGTGTCATGATAGGATTTCCGAAATAAATTCTAGTTTTGTGGAATAAATCAAGCATGGGCGAGTTGTCAAACTCCTTTCCTCTATCACTTTGAAACATTTTTAATTTTGCAATTTAATAAGTTTTCTACTACGACTTGAAATTTTGTAAAGAGATCATAGACTTCAGAATTGCGTTTCATGGGATAAATCCAAGTAAATCACAAGTAGTCATCCGTAAAAGAAACATAATATCGATACCCATGATGAGAAATAACAGGTGACTACCAAATGACAAAATGAATGAACTGAAGAGGCGGATTTGTTCTCTGTTCAGCAGAAGTAAATGGAAATCTATGGGACTTGACTAAACGACAAGTTGTATAATTATTGGAGAAAACTGAACTAAACTTAACATAAACTATTTTTCTTTAAGGTGTCTAAAGTGTGAGCTCTAGAATGACCCAACCGAAGATGCCAAACATTTGCAGACTTGGTCAAAGGTACATTAGCTGGGGCGGATGTCGACAGAGTAGAGATAGGAATAGTGTAGACTGGACTCGAACTAGAGACCTACAGAAGGACATTACCTGAGGTGTTGTCCTTGACACGAATAGAGGAAGAGTCAAACTCAACAATACAGTTATTATCCTGGCACAACTGCCTGATAAAAAGTAAATTGTGTTGCAGTTTAGGAACATGCAGAACCCGTGTAAGGGAAAGAGGATGCTGGGTACTAGGGAGACACGAGGTGCCAATGTGAGCAATAGGGAGTAGGGTACCATCACCAATTTTAACCAAGGAATTGCCATAGTAAATAGACTTAGAAGATAATTTACCGTCATCAAGAGTCATGTGAGAGGCAACAGCTGAATCAGGGAACCAAAATTGGTCATCAACAAAAGTAGTAATGAATGTAGCACATGTTATGAGCACTGACTGAGGGCAAGGAGAGTAACAATTGGGACAATTCGGTGCTGAATGCCTAGGAGCATGACAAATCTAATAGACAATGTTGGGGTGGGATCCTAGGATACCCTCAGATTGAGTAGTTCCTACAGACAACTGATGAGAAACAGATGTATGAGGGCAAGTAGTACCAAATGATGAACCAATTGCATCACATAAAGCAGTACCTGTAGGTAAGCTTCGAGAAGGCAGTTGTTGTGGTACTGAAGGACGCGATGGAGGAGGACCCCCATTATTCCCGCGGTCGTGCCCACGCCCGCGCCCACGCCCACGCCCACCTTTGCTGTGATTGTTGCGTTGACAAGGAGGCCTAGAAGCTGAAACATTGCCAGAGGTAGCGACAAATGATTGGTGCAATGAGGGAGTACGTTCCTTTTTGTAATGCAGACGTTGCTTATAGAATAGCAATTTTGAGCATAAGTCATCAAAGGAAGTAGCCCCAAGGAGCATGGAAAAGGTGGTGACAAACGAGTCATAATCTTCAGGCAAACCAACAATAGTTAACTAAATTAACTCAAGATCTGAAACTGGAGACTGAATAGCTGCAAATGCATCAACAATACTTTTAATGGAGCGTCAATAGGCATCCATAGATTGATCAACCCCCATGCTAATGTTGGTTAACATGCGTTTGAGGTCAAGAGCACGAGCCAAACTAGCCATATTTAAATGAGACTCAAGACATTGCCAAACTTGGGTCGAATGTTGTAAATCACGGACCTCGCTAAGTGTATCCTTTGAAACCGTAGCAAATAGCTAGACACGGATTAATTGGTCAACTCGAAGTCAATAGCTATATGCAGGATTCAAATGGGACATACCAGAAGCAGTGAGGATATGAGGTGACGGCTGAGCAACAGAGCCATCAAGCATACCTTGTAACTAATGCATGATGATGAAGTCGGTGAACTGAGTATGATAAGAGAGATAGTCATCCACGGAGTCTAAAATGGCGGTGACGAAGATGGTGAAGTTGACCGTCTATATTGATGGTGGCAAAGGAGGGGGCCGGCAAAAGCATCGAATCCATGCCCAGGGTGTGTCGACGGTTGGTTGTCAAGGAAAGAACTACAGGATTCTAAAACAGGGCAAACATGTCGTGTGTGAGCGAGTAGGGTGACATGGATGTCCTAGGAATAACACCGGTGGTAGCAGCCGTAGGGAAGAAGACAGGCAAGGACGACATGGGTGTGGGTGTCTAAGAGAAATAGGGCATTGGCTGTGTACTATACGGTGGCTGAGAGAGGACCGAGACGGTGGATAGAGGAGGCGCAGGCAGTGGAGGAAGGAAGCTGCGTGCACCTAGAGCCATGACTGAAGCCAATGATGTTGGGGTCTCAAGTGAAGAGAGCTTGGTCTGGACAGGGACAGGGCCGGGCATAGGAGATGTGGGGTTGGAGTCGTCAAAATTGCTGCTCGAAGTCATGGCAGCAACGGCGAAACAACGGCTGATTTGGAGAGAGAGAGGGGGGGAGAGAGGGTAGGTTATTTGGGAAGGAAGCAAGAAACCCTAGGAAGCGGAGAAAGGGAAAGGAACAGTAAGGAGCGAGGAATTAGGAAGCTCTTTCCTGCTCTAATACCATGTGAGATTTAGTGAGTAGACTACAGAATCAAGTAATTTACAATTATATCCCTATACATCATCTAGTACTTTTATCTACAAAAGATGACGGAGAGGCATCCATCAACCATCATAGCTTCAAAGCCTATATTATACTTCTTAGAGTACATACTCACAAAAGTCACGTCTGCTTCACATATTAAAAATAGTCTATACAACAAATACACGCTTGAAAAATATATATATTTGGTAAGTGAGAGTACGCTCTCTTAGGTATATGATATACATCACCTTATAGCTTTCCCTTCTTTAGTCTTAATTGTAGAAAGAATCTTATTATTTTTGTTTTACATACATGCTAAATGCTACTTGTTTTATAAAATAAGACAGTAGGCAGTAAAAAAATAATGAAACGTGTCACGTCAAAAAATTAATATAAATCAATTATTTCGGGTTAACCCATCTAACTAATTAAACTTATTTAAATAAGTTGGGTTGAATCGACTATCAAATCATGCAAATGACTACCAAGTTAGCAGTCAAATTGACTATTAAATTGTTAGTTAAATGGACTAACTAGTCAAAGGTCCAATCAAAGACCTAAGAAGGCGAATAAGTCGCAAATTGTAGTAAGGGGATGAGGATTCTTTCCCTATAAATAGAGCACTGCTCCCTCCTACTCAAGATGTCGAAACTTCATTCACTCCGAGGGCTTTTTGAAGACTCAAATGGTTCATTTTTCTTGAGCAACACAACAAGCACGATCAAAGCACGTGCCGTCTACCATCAAATGTCAAAGAAAATTCGCCTTGATTGAGATCAAGCCTCGTAGGCCATCTCTCAAGATCAAATTCATTAAAGTTCATTCAACGGAAGTTAAATCAATTAACTTGATCAAAATTGAAGTAAGTCGGCCCTTTTTCAAGTACAAATTGGGGATCAACTGAGAGGAATTACTTATTTGTTCATCTTGTAATAAATATCTGGAGACTATACCCATACTTTCTGAAATCAATACAAATTAAATTTGTCCATGTTTATGGTCTTATTTATTTCGACTCAAAATTTGTGTTTATAAATTTTTGGCAAGCCTGGTGGGACCTCTCTGCCTTTCATATCTTTGTCCAAGCAAATAAGTTCTACATTCCTTTGAAGAAGAAATGACACCCAAGAACCCCATCCTTAATCTTCGAAGAAGGAGATCATCGATCTGCATCTGCAAGATTCGCAAAGGCTAGCGTTGCATCCGGCAATCGAAACACGGGAGTGATGACTAGGGGCATGATCAAAGTTGTTGCCTACATTAGCTCAAAGTAATAAGTTGTGGCTCCAACTTTGTAGTCACACACAATTCAAAACTCTGGCTTTAATTTGCCAGCTGATGGGTCAATCAAACTACTTGTCTCCCTAATTTGAAGCTAAAATCTCTTATTGTCTTCAATATGAGGAAGGCTCCTCCCTGTGGAATGGATGAATTCTAAGCATATACCAATCCTGTCTTCTAGCCTTTCGATGAGGAGGAAGGTGACTAAGGTAGTAGCAATTCTTCACCAATATCTCCAAGGGATTCACTTTTTTCACAACTTGAAGTCAAATCCTCTGACATTGTCATTATGTCAGTCATGGTGACAGATGCTATCAATTTTGGAGGAAGAATTGGTAGACGTGAAAGACTCTCTAAAGAAAGCGAAGAAAAGGATGCTCAAATCAAGTTTCAAAACAAGTAGATTGTTGATTTGAAAAAGAAGTTAGAGAAGCGGTCATCTAAAGCCTTGAACAAAGGCTCAAGCGGTGGAGATTCTGACAAAGAATCCAATCACAGAAAGGAGTTTGATGATGAACCCTAACCAAATAATGACTCAACCTTAAACTCAATTCCAGTTAAGCAAATTTTACCCAGGAGCATTAGTTTGCAAGAATTCATAAGAATTGAATGATTGAGGCAGTGAATGAAAAGTAACCTAGGGGTGAATTTGTAGCAATTGTTGATAAATTGCTGAAAGAATTTATCACAAATTGTTGATAGAATTTTATCCCTCTAAATTGTCAATAAAATCCATCACAAATTGTTGAAAGAATTCTATCCTTTAAATTGTTGATAAATTTTATCACAAATTATTGATAGAATTTTATCACAGATCTACAAGTAGAATTATCTTTTTAAAAAAATCAGCCTGGATTATCTATCAATTCACCAAATTATTTGGCAAAAAAAAGGAAAAAAGAGGAAGCCCACAAAAAACTCCGATCATCAACATCTTTCAAGTTTCGAGACTCGACTGTATTAAGCACTCCAAAGTCGCCCATACAGTTAATTCTTGAGGAGGCAATTTGTAGACACTAAGGGGGTGTTTATTGAGCAAAAAAGGAATGGGGACTTGAAATCCCATATTTCAAAGTCTACCCCTTAATGTTTGCTGAACAAAAAAGGGATGATGACTTGAAACCTGAGGGTATCAAGTTCCCTCATAATCCCCTAGAACTTGAACCCACTCCTTATGAAGGGGTATTAAGTTCTAACCCTCCAAGGGATAAAAAATTAAAGGAAAAAAATTGCTTCCCCCATTGCAGATCTACATCTCCTCGTTTGCTCCTGAAGCTACCTCAATCAACTACAATAAATCCCAACTATAATCATCAAATTCAAATGGGCAGAAAAGAGACAGTTCAACAATAATGCAGGTTTTCGGCGATAACTAGCACTTTTCGGCAACCTCAAAGATGAAGTAGAGGGTCTGATGAGACCGAATTGAGCCCTTTTCTACCCAATTGAAGAGTTGGGGAGAAACCGCAATCTTTATCTACTTTTGAAATTGGATTTTCGAATTGGGATTTTGACAAACAACAAACTTACTATCGCGAGGCTACTATAACAACCACCATTTAAGAGTACATGAAGGTGGAGAAGATGATGAAGACGAAGAAGATGCCTAGCAATTGGAATTGATTTTTCTCTTTATTTTTGATCTTAGCTTTGCTTCTTCCATTTCCATCTTTCTAGATCCGGCTTTTGGTATTCTTTGATATGATTTTGTGGATCTTCAATTTGGATTTTGTTCCCTTCCTTTTTTTTTTTTGGGACTCTTACTATTTTGATTCCATTCCAATTTCTCACCCAACACTTGAGTCTAGGGATCAAGTCCCACCCCCAACCCTTAGGTAGCATATTTTGATTCCCTTCCATTTTATTTTTTCTCATCAAATAGGGTCTAAAAAATAATGAAAATTGCCACACCAGACAATTAATATAAATTAATTACGTCGGGTTAGCCCATTTGATTAATTTAATTTATTTAAATAAATTGGGTTGAGTTGACTACCAAGTCATGACCCAAACGACTACTAAGTCAACAGTCAAATTGATTATTAAATTGCTAGTTAAATGAACTAACAAGTCAAAGACCCAATCAATGGCTTAAGAAGACGAATAAGTCACAAACCTTGTAAGGGGAGAGAGATTCTTTCCCTGTTAATTGAGCGCTACTCCCTCCTACTCAGGACGTCGAAAATTCAATAACTACGAAAGCATTTCTGAAGTACCCAAAATGTAAATTTCTCTAGAGGAAGACAACAAGCACGATCAAAGCAGCTGTCATCTACCATTGAAGATTAAAGAAAACTCGTTTTGAGTGAGATTAAGTCTCTTGGGTCATCTCTCAATATCAAATTCATTAAAGTTAATTCAAAGGAAGCCAAACCAATACAGATTAAATTTGAGTTGCATTTATTGTGTTGACCAAGTCTATACATTAATAAGTCAATTTTAGTGTTCGGTAATACAGTGTTTTGACTAGCATTTCAAGTAGCATTCAACGTTTCAAGCAGCGTTTCTGAAAAGCTAACAATATTAGCTTTCGGCATTCAGAAATAGTGCTTCATATTTTTTGGCCAAAAAACATCCTTTAGAAATTATCTATATTATTTTATCTCAATTTATATTAATTAACTAATTTAACAGCTAAATTCACCGAAAATATTAATTTTAACAACTTATCTAACTAACTATCTACTAACAGTCAAATTAAAAATACTATCAACTAAGTAAACAGTTATTCGTTACCTCAACTATTGTTTACTATCTAAATAACTAATATTACTAACAGGATGAAAGACAATCTATTCTATATTCTGGGAGTTTCGTATGGATAGCAGCTGAGAGCCAATGAGGCGCTAGCTTGATTGGTGGCGTGTCCTTATCTACAGTCCATGCTTTTTATCTTGGTTCCATCCTAGAGGCGCACTTTTCGTTTGCCATTAATTTAATTATTGGCAAAATGGAGGGGATGCTGCCATCACGACTTAGGACCCAAGGGTTTGGATGGGTTCTCCCCTTCTTCTGGACTTTTTTTTTTTTTTTTAAAGGCAGGGTCCTAACTCAGTTTATCAATCCAATAACCCCCCTAAAACAACAGCTGAGGTCGTTCTCTAACACAAGCAATAAAGTAATATTTCCACTAACACAAATGTGTTTGAGTGATTCGATACTATTTCTCTTAAATAAGACTTCGAATTTAAGTTGTATGAATGAAAAAACATATAATAAAAGAATTATATTCTAAATCAATAGTAACTTGATTTCAGGGTATTGATGATTAAAGATCAAAAATGTGAAGTAATACTGTGTAGTTAATTATAAATAACATACGTGGTCATCTACCCATTGGTACGTACAAGGCTTGGCATAAAAACACCGGTATACGTGCAGCACTATCATTCTGGACGTTTCTTTCGAACTGTCAGTGGTACAAATTCGCATTGTTGAGACCCACCAGTCATGTGAGTCCACTACCAAAGCACTTTGTGGAGGGCCATTTTTGTTTTTTTGGATGGATGCTTTTAACACATCACAGCCATAATAACATTGGACACGTCCTCTTGTTCTGATTCAGCATTGACGTGACTCAATTACTCGTGTCTTTTTCACACAATGATTTTTATAATCGACCAAAGATGTCCTTGTTTTTTAATTTTTCACGCACTTTTAGTGCTACAAGCGGAAACCCTTTAGAAATCTAGACTTAGAATCAATGCCATTAACCTTGAATTTGTGCACCGGGGAAATTTAGATCCATGGAGTTAGAATCATACATTGGTTTCATTACGAGTAGGTGTCAAGCCAAGTATTTCAAGCAAAATTTCAAATACTTTTTGTCTTTGTTTATGAAGAATTTCAAGTTTATGTGAGGGAGAGAGAGCTGCATATGTAGGGGAATAACTGTGCCCCTGTGCTTCTTCCATTTCATTGTTGAAGATATTACATTATATATACAATGTGGATGCATAACAACCCTAGCTTCCAGAACAAGGCACAAGAGCTTTAGCCTAGCTAAACCACAATTATGGAAAGTAAATAATTCATCTTCATAGTCTCAATGGCACATAAATCACTATACAAGTCCATAGCCCAGCACTACCCTATCCTCTAGAGGATAACAATAAATACAATTTTTTGAAGCAACATTTCAGCTAGTATAAATTAAATATTAGATTGTGTGAATTTTATATACATTAAATTGTACATAAATATGATTACGAAATTATTTTTGGCACTATAAATTATAAAATGATGATGAGTTAAGTTGATATTTAATATCCCCAGAAAACAGAAGATAAATTAAAGTAAGATAAAAAAATTTTAATTCATTTAAATACTTTTACTTTCTAATTAAATAACCAATAGTAAAATAGATAGATGCTTCCCCCCCCCCCCAAAAAAAAACAGATGGATGATTTAATATTTTAATTTAAGGGATGTGATTACTATGTCTTTTTATGGAGTATCGTACCAACACACTTGAAGCAAGGGTCACTCATCAAAGAGCATACATTCACCTAATGATAATATCAAGTATATATATATATATATATATATATA
>JACYFF010031955.1:101829248-101841134 GCA_017589665.1 Selenicereus undatus
TTGTTGTTGTTGTTGTTGTTGTTGTTGTTGTTGTTGTTGTTGTTGTTATCTTTTTTATTTTCATATCATTAATTTGATTAATAGTTCACTAAGAATATTGTGCAGCTCACAAATTTGATTAATACTAACTACTTGATGACAAAAACTGAGCAAAATAATAATTCATACACAATTTTAGTGAGCATATACGCACTCTTCTTACATATTTTGGGGTGTGATATTTTCTTAGTAAGCTGCACCATAACTTTTGTAGAATTATTTTCATTTTTGAATGTACTATTAAAACAATGATGATGATGATGATGATGATGATGATGATGATAATAATAATAATAATAGTAATAATAATAATAATAATGATAATAATAATAATAATAATAATAATAATAATAATAATAATAATAATAATAATAATAATAACAACAACAACAACAACAACAACTACAACTACAAAAACAACAACAAAAATACATACATATGTGTACATATATATTGTATGTATATGTGTGTATTGGTGTAAATTAAAATAAGTGAAGTTACAGAATTGAAGTAATCTTACTTAAAAAATTACAAGTAAAACAAACAACAAGATTTAGTTGAGTAGAATAAATAAAATAAAAAATATAAGTAAATGACACCTACATAAATAACTTAATTAAATAGCCTAAATAGTTTTGTTTTTTTAAACATGGAAAATGAGAGAGGAAAAACAAGTCTGGTGCACAATCAGATTTGAAGCCAGGACATTAGCATTCACTAGGGGTCAGCTTACCACTTGAGCAACTCTCACTTGCTAGTAGGTCATGCGTACTAAAGTAAATGAAGGTATTAAAGCCAAGTGGACAATGTGCTCCATCCACTCGGTTGTACAAAATAATTTGCAAGTAAATAAAACAAGTACATAAAGTTAGATAAAGGGTACTTTATTTTTAACTTATTAAAAGTATTTATTAATATTTGTTGGGTTTTGTGGCCCAATTCCTCACTCCACGGGCATCTCCAAAAGAGGAAGTCAGGTCACGGTCTGTGGCCCCAGGACGATGCTGTTGTCGCTTAGAAGGACAGGACCACGGAAGCCCATAGCATAACCCATGACCCGTGGTCGATGGCAGTGTTGTGGTGCTGACGATTAGGGTTTTACACCGGATTCTCTCGCTCATCCTACTCCTTTATAAAGGGCACGCCTCCTACCTTCTCAAAATACCAACAAGAAATACTTATAGAATATTTTGTTTCCACTATTGTAGACTTATGAGAGAGATCATAAGAGAGATTGTAATCTTGTTGCTTGATCGAGTCACTCGTTGTGATTGTGATTGTACTCACTTTTTCTCATAGTAAATTGTTTGTGCTCGTCGCCGTCTGTGGTTTTTTTTTCCGCATTGGGTTTCCACGTAAATCTTGGTGTTCTTTATTATTTTGTTATCTTTGTTTTACTTTTGATTATCATTGTTCATCCTAACGCTTCCACAATTAGTTCGCTCTAATTCCTTAACAAGTGGTATCAGAGCTACCAGGTTTAGGATGTCTTCAATCATGAAGGTTGATATTCAGAAGTTTGATGGAGAGATTAGTTTTAATCTCTAGAAGGTGCAGATGAGAGCGGTTCTCATTCAGCATGGTTTGTGGAAGGTTCTCTCAGGACCTCATACGAAACCCAGTACGATGGCAGACGAACAATGGGTGGAACAGAATAAAAACAAGTGTGATTCTTTGACGAACGCCGAATGGGAAGAACTGGAGGAGAAGACACTTCGGATCATATAGTTGTGCTTGGCGCCACATGTTTTACGAGAGGTGCTTGATAAGACGATTGCAGTAGGTCTTTGGATTCGGCTAGAGGATCTCTACATGATGAAGAGTCTTGCCAACAAGATCCGATTGAAAGAAATGTTGTACACTTTTAAGATGGCAAAAGGTACTTCAATTCAAAAACATCTAAACTATTTTAATTCAACTATCATTGACCTTGAAAGTTTAGATGTTAAAATTGAGGATGAGGATAAGCCTATTTTGTTGGTTGTGTCTCTACCTCCTTCATATAAGCATTTTAAAGAGATGATGCTATATAGTAATTTTGATACTATGTCATTTGAGGATGTTGAGTCAAACTTGTTGTCTAAAGAAAAGTTTAATTATGATATTCGTACTGATTCTGCTGAGGGTTTGGTTGTAAGAGGTAGAACAACTGAGAACAAGGGGAACATTAGTAGGAGAAAGAACCGTTCTAAGTATAGAAATCCTCATACTGGTAAGACCTGCAATTAGTGTGGAAAATTGGATCATATTGCTGCTAACTGTTGGAAACTAAAAAATAAGAAAGAGAAAGAAGAGAAGTAGAATCAGTAAGAAGCCTGCTACACTTGATTGTGTTGTTAAGTCTGAGTCTGATGGTGATGTGCTGGTTGTTACTATGTCTCTTGCCACTACCTTTGGAAAGGGGGTAGGTGATTGAGTTTTAGATTCTGGTTGTACGTATCATGTGTTCTCATAAGAACTGGTTTGCAACTTATGAGTCGGTTGATACTGAGATTGTACTTATGGGCAACAACGCCGGGTGTAAGGTTGCAGGAATAGGTACTGTGGAGATTAAAACCCATGATGGTGTAGTTAGAACTTTGTCTAAGGTTCGTCACATTCCTCATATGACTCGAAATCTCATATCTTTGGGTACTCTTGAGGCTAATAGTTACAGGTACTCAACTGAGAATGGTGTCCCAAAGGTGATGAAGGGAACCATGGTGCTGATGAAGGGATTCAAGCACGGAAGTTTTTATCTTTTGCAAGGTACAACAGTTATAGATTCAGCAACAGTTTGTACAATATCAACAGATGTTGATACTACGAGATTATGGCACATGCGATTGGGCCATCTGTGTGAGAAGAGGATTACCATTCTGAGTAAGAAAGGTTGTCTGGGCAGCACAGGTACGGGTAAGCTGGAGTTTTGTGATGATTGTGTGTTTGGGAAACGGAAGAGGGTTAGTTTCTCTACAGCTAAGCACAGTACGCAAGGGATCCTTAATTACATTCATTCTTATCTATGGGGTCCTTTAAAGGTTCCTTCATTTGGAGTCAAGCGCTATATGTTAACATTTGTTGATGATTTCTCACAAAAAGTCTGGGTTTACTTCTTGAGACAAAAAAAACATGACGTTTTCCATATTCAAGAAGTTCAAGACTCTTGTTGAAAACCAAATAAAGAGGAAGATAAAAAAGCTCAGGACTAACAATGGTCTTGAATTCTGTGAGTCGGAGTCCACTTAGTTTTGTGCTATTAATGGCATAGCTAGGCACAAGACATTGGTGGGAAAGCCCCAATAGAACAAAGTTGCAGAATGCATTAATCGAACTCAACTGGAGAAAGCTCGTTGTATGCTTTCTAATGCAGGGCTTTGGAATCGCAAAGCTTTCTAGGCTAACGCTGTTTCGACAACTTGTTATCTGGTTAATCGATCTCCACATACATCCATTGACTTTCAGATTCCAAAAGAAGTTTGGTAAGGTAATCCTCTTGATTATTATATGTTGAGAATATTTGGATGTCCTATGTTTGCCTATGTGAATGGTGGGAAATTAACTCTGAGGGCTGTTAAATACATGTTTCTTGGTTATGCATCTGAGCTTAAGGGATATCGAATGTGGTGTCCTGATTCTAAGGAAGTTATTCAGAGTAGGGATGTAACTTTCAATGAAAATGCTATGTTATCTTCTAGAAAGGAATCTGTTGTTCTTCTGTTGGAACAGGTGATCAAGAGGGTGCTAGTAGGAAGGTGGAGATAGAAGTGGAGACTGCTGCAACTCAAGGTGGAGCTACTAATCATTCCATTAGGAAGGCTCAGGCTACTGAACCCAGTTCTAGTACTAATCAACCCAAGTGGAGGATGATTATTCCATAGCTCGTGATTGTCCTAGGAGGGAGATCAGAAAGCCTGCCTGCTATGTAGATAGTGAGAGACTTGTAGCCTATGCTCTTACAGTTACAGAAAAGACTCCTGAAGGTGCTGGGCCTTCAACTTATACTGAAGTCATCTCCTGCCCAAGTTCGCCTAATTGGGTCCTAACTATGCAAAAAGAGATGGAGAGCTTACACAAGAATCGAACTTAGGATTTATGTGGGCTACCTAAAGGCTGAAGAGCCTTGACTACCAAATGGATCCATAAAAGAAAGGAAGGCATACCTGGGGTTGAAAATGAAAGGTGGAAAATACACCTGGTTGTTTGTGGATCCAACCAAAAGGGAGGTATTGATTACAATGAGGTATTCTTACCTATTGTTCGTCACGCCTCTATTAGAGTGCTACTCGTGTTTGTTGCTCTGGTTGATATGGAGTTAGAGCAACTTGATGTAAAGACTGCGTTCCTTCATGGAGAGTTGGAGGAGGAGATTTACATGAAGCAACCTAAGGGTTTTGTTGTTCCCGGGAAGGAACAATGTGTATGCCATTTTAAGAAGTCCTTGTATGGACTTAAGCAGGCTCCTAGACAGTGGTATAAAAGGTTTGATACCTTTATGAATGGTAAGGATACACACGCAGTCGGTATGATAATTGTGTGTATTTTAGACAATTTTTCTTATGGTTCTTTTGTTTACTTGATGTTATATATTGATGACATGCTAATAGCTTCCAAGGATAAGTCCTTGATCAGCAAGTTGAAATCTCAACTCAATAAGGAGTTTGAGATGAAGGACCTGGGTGCAGCAAAGAAGATACTATGCATGGAGATTCAGAGAGATCAAAAGACTGGTAAGGTATACTTGTCTCAGAGTCGATATCTCGAGAAAGTACTTGATAGATTTAATATGAGTAACTGCAATACAGTTTCTACACCTCTTGTTGCTCATCTCAAATTGTCTGCTGAGTCTTGTCCACAGTATGAGCAGGACATTAAGAAGATGTCTCATATTCATGATTCTAGTGCAATTGGTAGTTTAATGTATGCCATGGTGTGCACTAGGCCTGACTTGTCACATGTTGTGAGTATGGTAAGTCATCATATGCATAATCCTGGAGGGGATAATTGGGAGACTGTGAAGTGGATCCTTAGGTATGTGAAGGGATCAATTGATAAAGGATTGGTGTTTGACAAGAACAAAGCTGCTCCATAGGATGTTGCAGGTTTTTGTTAATTTTGATTATGCTGGTGATCTTGACAGAAGGAGGTCTATTTCAGGGTATATCTTCACTATGTGTGCAGTCATGGAACGCATCACTTTAGTCAATTGCTGCAACTCTTTCTACTACGGAGGTTGAGTATGTTGCTGCTACTGAAGGAATGAAGGAAGTTACCTGATTGAGAGGCCTTATTACTGAGCTTGGAGTTCCACAGGGTACTACTGTGGTGTTTTCAGATAGTCAGAGTTCTATTCACTTGACCAAGAATGATGCCTATCATTTCAAGACGAAGCATATGAGTATTAAGTATCACTATGCCATAGACATAGTTGTTGTAGGGGAGATTGCTGTGAGGAAGGTTCATACTTCAGAGAATCCTACACATATGCTTACTAAGCCTCTTCCTATAGCTAAGTTCGAGCGTTGCTTGGACATAGTTGGTATTCACAGCATTTGATTGCCCTTTGAGGCTCTGCCCTTCCGGGCTTTACCCTTCAGGGTACTTTGGTGGTGTTCGAGAGTTGGTGTTGGATGTTGGTCCAAGGTGGAGATTGTTGGGTTTTGTGGCCTAATTCCTCACTCCATGGGCAGCTCCACGAGAGGAAGTCAGGCCACAGTCCATGGCCCCAGAACAATGCTGATGTCGCTCAGGCAGACACGACCATAGGTAGCCCGTGGCATAGCCCACGACCCGTGGTCGATGGCGGCATTGTGGCGCTAATGATTAAGGTTTTACACGGGATTCTCTCGCTCATCCTACTCCTTTATAAAGGGCAGGCCTCTTAACTTCTCAAAATACCAGCAAGAAATACGTATAGAGTATTCTATTTCCATTATCGTAGATTTTTAAGAGAGATTATAAGAGAGATTGTAAGAGAGATTGTAATCTTGTTGCTTGATTGAGTCACTCGTTGTGATTGTGATTGCATTGTACTCACTTCTTCTCATAGTGGATTGTTTGTGCTCGTCGCCGTCCGTGATTTTTTCCGCATTGGGTTTCCACGTAAATCTTGGTGTTCTTTATTGTTCTATTATCTTTGTTTTACTTTTGATTATCATTGTTCATCCTAATGCTTCTGCAATTACTTTGCTCTAATTCTTGAACAATATTAATTGTTAAGAGTTACTTATAATTATCTAAAATTATTAAAAGGTATGGAAATTTATTTAATGTTGCTGAAAGTTATGGAAAGTTACTAAAATTTATTTAAATTTGTTAAAAATTGCTAAAAAAAAATATAACAAGATATTTTCAATAATAGCACTGAAAGTTAGTAAAAGTTGTCAAATGATATTGAAAATTGTTGAATGATACTAAAAGTTGCTGAATATTAATAATAAGTACATATGATAAATTGAAAAGACCATGACTCAATTCTTACTCTAAGATTACAAAGTATTAGATAGAACAGGATCTATAAATAGAATACTATAAACTTTCCCTATTTATTTCATTTCCCCCCTCCAAAACTCCTAGAGGTCCCTTGTCCTTTTTCCTGTTTTTTGTGGAAAAAGATACCCATACCTACTTGTCCCAAGTCGACTTTAAATTCGACTTCATAAGTAAATATTGCTCTAGGATGAAGTATCATAACTTTCACAAACCTTTCTTTTGAAGCATTAATTTATATGTTTTTTTTTATTTTGTAGCAAAGATAAGAATTACTCCTGTTTAAACTTTAAAGCCATCCATGAGTTTAACATTAATCAGAAGAATGAGGTATGCAAATTAGATAATCCAATTTTGAAGTGATGAGAAGCAAGTAATCAGGAAAAATACAAGATTGATAACAATATTAAAAAAAGACATTTAAAACAAAATCACCACAACTCTCTTCAATAAACAATAATCAACTTCAATGGTCAGGTTAGGCAAATTACTATCAGTCTAGATAGGCAAATCAACACCTTAGACAAAAGCCTACTTAATCCCTTAATAGTCTGAAACATGCTTAACAATCCACTTCCGCTTAATAGTTTCGTGCTTAGTACTTTCATCCACGAACATCATCTCACACTTTCTCCCTATAAGCCCAATTTCTCACGTTAAAGCGCAACTTTTGTCATGCATGAACCTTGACTTCCTCCTTCTTTTTTTTTACCTTGTTCTTCATTCATGGGAGTGAAGGTAAGGTGTCCAAAATCCTCATGGGCTGGTTGGTTGGTTACAACTAGATATTAGATAGGTAAATCATGGTCGATCGTGGATAACAACATTAAGATGTAATCATGACCTAGTAATGATGAATGTTGACTCCCTTAGTGGCTAAAAAGGTTTTGATGAAATACAAAATTAACTAAAGACTTGGATGTAAAATTGAGAGGTTGAAAAAGAGAATACAAAACCTAACCAATCTATTTATACCAAGAAAACGTGTGGATGATTGAGGGAAAAATATATGTGTGATCTTGATTAATTGGAAAATCAATGAAGCCAATTACTTAGCTGATTCATAATTTGAATTTCAAATTTTGGGCATTCAAAATAAGAAACATACTATGATTATATCCTCACCCATGATACTTGCCATGATGAGATTATATGATATGATATGAGTCAAATAAGGTAACATTATCTCTTTATTCTAGAATGTTTTCTTGCCATATTTTAAGAAGATATTATGCAGCATTACATTAGCCCAAATTGTGGCAAGAAAAATAAGAAAAGAAAAACAGCAACAACTGAGCAGAAATCCAGGGCCTAAAATGCCATTTCAGCATGCCCTGGATAGAACTTCCATATTTGGTGGACGGGTGCTAAAGCTTATAAATATTAGCTAAGCTAAGGGAGAAAAATACACAGAAAGGCAGTACGAAAATCAGCATTTTGAGCACATACTTTGAACTATTGTACTGAGTGTTATTTTGAGATCAAAGGCTATGAGTGCATTGAGGATTCTTTATTAAGGAGTGAACTTAGGAGTTGCTGTGAGGTCACAACTCCCCCGTACTTAGACCGAGAGGTTGATTTAAGTACTTGGGATCTTTAGCGTGAGGTAGCTCTGAGAGAATGTGAGAGTTCATCTTAATAAAAGAAGTAAAGTGTTGAATCCTAGAGTTGGATAACTCTAGGCGGGGACTTAAGCCTGATTGAGGCCTAACCTCATTAAAATATCGTTGTGTATCATCTCTATTTAATTTCCACATTTACATTTGATTTTGATTTTAAGTTTTTGCAATCACCCTATTCCACCCCCTTAGGGTGATATGAGTCTTCAATTAGTATCAGAACCAATCCCATACTTCTTTTGACTTAACAGTCAAGTGGGTGACGACCATGGCTTTTTTAGAAGATGTCAATATTGAAGGACGCTCTATTGTTAGACCCCACTCAGTTAAAGGAACAAACTTTTCTTATTGAAAAATGCTATGCAAATTTTTATTGAATCTACTGATATGGAATTATGGGAAATTGTGAACAACGGACCTTATTCTATTCCTAAGGTTAAAAATGACAAAGGAGAATTCATTGACAAACCAAAAGATCAATATACGAGTGCTCACTGGAATAAACTTACCAAGAATTCAAGAGCTAAGCATATTCATTATCGTGGTTTATATGCTAACAAATATAACCGTATTTCTGCATGTGATACAGCTCAGTAGATCTGGAACAAACTGATTGTTACATATGAAGGGACAAGCCAAGTTCGCGAAACCAAAATGAATATGTTCATACATTAATATGAACTATTCAAAATGCAGTCATATGAATCAATAAAAGATATGTTTACTCGATTCATTGACATCACCAATAACCTAAAATCGCTTGGTAAGACTTACACAAATGAAGAAATGGTGAGAAAGATTCTTCGATGCCTTCCAAAGAACAAATGGGGACCAAAAGTTACAGCAGTCGAAGAAGCTCAAGATCTTAAGAAGTTAGATTTGGACGACCTTCTAGGGAAACTCTTGACACATGAGATTCATCTCAAAGAAGACGAAGGCGAAAGCTCAAAGAAAGGAATAGCACTAAAAGCTATACAAGAAGATTGCACTTCTGTGGAAGAAGAATTGAATGACAACGATGAAAAGACATTCTCATTGGTCGTTCGAGGCCTTAACAAAATGGGGCTAAAGAAAAAAATTCAATCAACTAGGATTTAACTCGAAAGGATCCATGTAAAAAAAAAATGAAACATCATCCAAAGGTAAGTTTTTTTCATAAAGACAATACTGATGTTAGTTCTTATTATGAATGTGGTATGCTAGGACATTTGTTGAAGGATTGTCCGCTAATCCAAAAGATGGGAGTGTTGAATTTATGAGTATACTTCTACAAGAGGGGGGGTGAATTGTGGTGTCTGATTTTCGCGTTATAAGTAACAAACACCCTGACAGAGGTTGTTCTCAGATGACGAACACCCTGTTGACTTGTTTGCAGGGGGTGTTTTCAGATATTGCAAATACGAAAATCACCAAGATAAATGCAGAAATAAAGCACACACAAGTTTTACGTGGAAAACACCTCTAGCCCAACTGAGGTGTGAAAAACCACGACCTACCTCGTGTAGGCTTTTAACCACTTCACTATAACCGGGCTTAACTCGTTACAAATGTAACACACCTTGTTACAACTTGCAACCACGTAACCTTCTTCCCTAAGAACGGTTACACCACGTCCAAATCTCATCAGATTGGACACGTCCAAAGTCCACACGACTGAGGACCACTCACTCACTTTTCTGATCCAAGATCAGGGTTGAAAACACCTTACTGGGGGTACTTCTCACTAAGCAGATGTAAGGTACACTGAAGATCCTATTATGCCAATGGTTTGAAAACTCAAATTAACACAGCTTGTCACGGTTTTTTCTTTGCGAATTGAAGCTTAGGAAATCTTTTCTTACTTTTGAGTAAAAATCGGGTTTTCAGAATTTTTCTTTTTACCACACTGTGTTTTCTCAATATGCGTTCTATCTTGGAATGGGAGAGAAGAGCTAAGCTTTTAACCAAGAAGATCAACGGTAAAAAAATCAAGGAAGTTGCTGAGAATCTGCCAAGTATGGCATCAAAGGAGATTTCCAAGCAAAGGATTTTCCAAACGGCTAGTGGATAAGAAATTTCCAAAATAAAAGGGATTTGTTTCTAAAAGATAAAAACTTATCCTCTCGTTTGAAATAGCCGTGGAGAATTTCAAATAAGGAACCAGAAATCTCAACTTTGAAATTTGAATAAATCACTTCCTAAAATATAGGTGATAAAGATCTTTTGGTTTTAGAAAATATTTAGCAAAACAATTTTGGCAAATCTCCCATAATATTTCGTATCTCAAAAATATCCTTTCCAAGGCTTAATTAGCTATCCTGGGATTTTAAGAAAGTATTTTAGAGCTTTTGGCCAGCCGAAATAAATTTTTCCAAAATAATCGGGCATAACCGTTTCAGTTCAGGAACACCCTAGGCACCCTGTTTGCAGGGTTGTTCGCAACTGGTGTTCTGAAGCGCTTAGCGCAACTGCCGATTCAAGAGGTGTTTAAAATGATTTTTTCAATATTGGCATATTAACAAGAGTCTAAATAAATAAAACCTATATACCCAAGACTTCTTGTTTTGAACCAGTCATCTGTCCAAGATTTGTAGAGCTGCTGTGAACACCAAGGCCACCTTGTTTGCTGGAGTTGTTCTTTGCATTGCCAGAGTTCAGGAACACGCCTTACAATCAACTGTCGAGATGGTGTTCTTGACTTAATATAGAATCACCAAGTAGAACCTGTTTCGAAGACTTGTTCTCACATGTAGCAAATCAGTTAATACAATAAAGATCATAACCATCAGCTAGGCCTATTTGGAGATCGTGTTTGGAGCAACATTACTTGGACAAATTTTTACACTTTTGGAGATCGTGTTTGGAGCAACATTACTTGGACAAATTTTTACACTTGGATTTGTTATCATCAAAACTAAACATAATAACGCAACAGGGAGAATCACGGAGATTTGAACGGAAAGATAACAAGAGAGCAATGATCGCAACTTAGAGCTATAGCAACACAGGTGACAGTGAAAGTGATGACGAACACAATGCCAACATCTGTCTCATGGCTAAGGAAGTACAAGACGATCAAAGATCTGAGTGTGAAAGTATTGATGAGGTAGATATATCAGTTCTCTATAAATGCTCTAAAGAAGAATTAATTAATGCCTTAGTTAATTTTGCTAAACTAGAACAAAGTTATCTATCTAAATATAAAGATCTTAAGAAAAATCTTCAAGAATTAAATCAAACGAATGTAGCTCTTGAAAAACTAAACAATGATCTTCATAATAAAGTTAAGAGTTTAGGAAATGAAAATATGGAATTGCAAGCCAAGTGTGATAAGGATCACACAATAATCTTAAAATTCACACAAGACAAGAAAATTTGGACAAGCTACTTTGTACCCAAAGAGCTACTTTGTACCCAAAGAGCATCCTTTAACAAAGAGGGAATTGGGTATAATCACTCCAACAAAAAGAATACCTATAAGAATTTCTTTGTTAAGTCTACTCCATATAAAAAGGATGTTAGAACGTGTAATTATTGTTCTAAAATTGATCATATTGTATACCCATATCCACTGAGGAAGTCACCTTCAAAGTTTATTCAGATTTGGATTCCAAAGGCAACAAGACCACTTAATATGGTAGACACTAATGGACCCAAAATTTTCAAAAGTGCTTTGAGAAACGTTTAAGTATATTTTGTAAGAGTACTTGATGGTTGAGCAACCAAATAATAACAATAATAATAATAATAATAATAATAATAATAATAATAATAATAATAA
>JACYFF010031955.1:101841144-101873373 GCA_017589665.1 Selenicereus undatus
AATAATAATAATAATAATAATAATAATAATAATAATAATAATAATAATAATAATAATAATAAAATTAAGCTCTAACATTTGTATACATACATAATATTTTTTCATACACTAGATCTAGACTCTATTATGCATGGTTGGACAATTGATATGACTCTTTGTCTATGAGAATTCACATGCTCTTTGGGTCTTCCTAAATAACTATTTTAAGAAAGGGAAAATATAATTTATCCTAGATTGTTTGCACTTTCATATGTCTTATAACCCCATGCTTTTGTCTTAAATTAATATACGAAGGGGGAGATAAATAATTTAAATTGTGGTATCTTTTCATATCCTCTACATTAAGGTTATCTCATGTCGCTAAGATTCATATTATATGCTTAAATTATTTCTGCAAGGGGCAAAATATGCCACTAGTATATAAATTGCGTTATAATGATATTGGCATGAATTACTGGGGAGATATAATAGCCAATGGTACTTATCTCTTGTTTCTATCCTCAATTTGCATGTTCTAAGTATTGCATCGAAGGGAGGAGAAAATAGTTTGATTACATATGATAAAGTATCGTATAGTTCAATCACTTTTGAAAGGAGGAGATGTAAAAACTTTTGAAATATTGACATTCTAATATATTAATGTCTCCAAAGAACTATTGACATATAACTTCATTATTATATTTATGAGCATTATATTAATATGGAGTCATGCTATTATTCTATGATGACATTCTACAACCCTTCTAATCGATGACAAAAGAGGAGAAACATTATGAGCTAATAATAAGTATATACAAGGATCAAGTTGTGTATCTCCATATTCTTCCATACTGCATTAATTATATTGACCTTCTCCTTATGATCTTACCTTTTTGATGAAATACAAAAAGGGGAGAAAGATTAATTGGTAAGTTCAAATGGTAAGATCACTATAAGCATTTTAATTCTTCAAGTTAGATTGTCTTTCATCAAAAAGAGGGAGATTGTTGACTCCCTTATTGGAAAAAAAGGTTTTGATGAAATACAAAATTAACTAAAGACTTGGATGTAAAATTGAGAGGTTGAAAAAGAGAATACAAAACCTAACCAATCTATTTATACCCAGAAAACGTGTGGATGATTATGGGAAAAATATATGTATGATCTTGATTAATTGGAAAATCAATCAAGACAATTGCTTAGCTGATTTATAATTTGAATTTCAAATTTTGAGCATTCCAAATGAGAAACATACTATGATTATATCGTCACCCATGACACTTGTCATGATGAGATTATATGATATGATATGAGTCAAATAAGGTAACATTATCTCTTGATTCTAGAATGTTTTCTTGCCATATTTTTAGAAGATATTGTGCAGCATCACATTAGCCCCAATTGTGGCGAGGAAGACAAGAAAATCAAAACAGCAACAGCTAAGCAGAAATCAAGGGCCTAAAATCCCTTTTCAACATACCCAGGACAGAATTTCCATATTTGGTGGACGAGTGCTAAAGCTTATAAATAACAACTAAGCTGAGGGAGAAAAATACACAGAAAGGCAGTACGAAAATCAGCATTTTGACCACATACTTTGAACTATTGTACTAAGTGTTATTTTGTGACCAAAAGTTGTGAGTGCATTGAAGATTCTTTATTAAGGAGTGACCTTAGGAGTTGGTGTGAGTTCATAACTCCCCCATGCGTAGATCAAGAGGTTGATTTAAGTATTTGGGATCTCTAAAGTAAGTTAACTCTCAGAGATTGTGAAGGTTCATCTTAATAAAAGAAGCAAAGTGTTGAATCCCAGAGTTGGATAACTCTAGGCAGGGACTTAAGCTTGATTGAGGTCCAACTTTATTAAAATATCGTTGCGTATCATCTTTATTTAATTTTCATATTTACATTTGATTTTGATTTTAAGTTTTTGTAATCACCCTATTCACCTCCCTTTGGGGTGATATGAGTCTTCAATGAACATTGTATTGGTATGTTGATTAGCATTGACTCTTTCATCATAATAAGCATCGATTTAAACAACATTAGAATATCGCACATGTATTAATAAATATTTTAGTCCATGCCAAGCTAATCATTTCTTAACTTCACATTTTGTCTCAAAACCTGACTTTTTTTTTTTTTGGGCATCATAACTTGAGCTAAAATATCTTCAGAAGATATATTATGTGTGCTGATTAACATTTGCTCCATGCGGGGCAATATTAGTAAAACAACTCTACAGCATTCATTTCTAGTGATGGACCTTCACTTCATACAATAGGGAGCATTTAACATGTATATTGTAAACATTTAGGTCCTATTCTTTTTTGCGATTGGGAGGACTTAGCTTAAAACTTACAACTCATTACAGTTTCTCACATCTCTTTATAACTTCTTACATCCTTAACATAATTTTATAGTTTCTTACATCTTCTTACATCTTACATCTTCTTACATCTCCTTATATCTTCTTACATCTCCATATATATTTTTGTACAACATTGAATAAGTTATTTATTTTTCTATTAATTATAGAAATATGTATATATTTTTTATTATATTACCAATATAAAAAAGTTGGAAATATTTTTATGAACACAATATTTCTATAAATATAAAACAAAATTTAACTACGTGAATTATATTTGAGTTTTGACTTGAACAATATATGTCATTATAGATGAAATAAGTTAACATGCTCTTAAAATTATAATACAAAAATTGCATTTATGTTTGAGTTTGAATCATATATGAAAACTCTCAAACTATATGAAACGAATTATAATACAAAAATTGCATTGATACTATTAAGATTATAATAGAAAAATTATTTCTTGATATTTAAGGGTTTATTTATAAAATTTTTTTGGTAATGATATATTGAAAACACTAATTTACAATTATATATTTAAAATAGCATTTCAATTTAAGAGTTCTATTCAATTTTGTTGAAAAACTTGGTTATTTTTTGTTTTAATTTGCTTATTGGAAGGTCCAAGTAATGTTAACATAAAAAAATCACCTCAAGTGTAAAAAGTTTGATAAAAAAAATTCATGGGATTGAATTTATTTTATTGGTGTTTAATTAACTTGTTTAGAGGTTTATTTTCATTAATTTTATTATTTTAATATTATTTGTTCTCATCCAAAACCTTCTTTGGAAAAAAAAAAACAATTTTTGTTTCAAAAATATTAAGAAATAATTTGTTTATTGATGGTATCAAATTTATTTCATAAATATGACTAATGTATTACATGTTATTTCACAAATCATATATTAAACACCAACAATTATGCATACTTATCTAAAAATCATACTATACAACTTTTCAATAATTCAACAGCTCCTTACAGCTTCTTACAGTTCCTTGTATTTTCTTACAACTTATAGCTTCTTCTTATTGCGAAAAAGAACAGACCCTTCATCCTTGTCATGATAAGCATTTATTACATCAACAAATGAGCACAATTTATCATAAATATTAATTAAGCAAATTAGTTAATATTACGCATTATAAGTAGTTCATGCTACAATAAAATAAGCCAAATACACATTTTTACTATTTCAAAAAAATTTGTACACCGAAAGTCTATTAAAATAATAAGTATTGCTTGATCCAGAGACGGCCCAGAAATGCGCATAGCCAACCTTAAAGCCTCCTTGCGTTGCAGTATACTTGGCTCTATAGCTAGAATCAAGTTTACCATAAAGGCTCCCACACACAACCTACCTAAAACATCAGTACGAGGAAAATTCAGGTATTAGACTTCATCACTAGGAAAATTCAGTGATAGTGGTTGTCACTATAAGACGACCACCACAGTTAGAACAATCTCGAATGTTCTTTTGTTTTTGATTGATCTTCACCATTCATTTTATATTTGTTATTAAATAATTAAAAATGAATTATAAAAATCACAAAATATATAAAAATATTGATAAAATAATTTTTGTATGACATTGTTTGGGTACTTAGTAATTATATTGGAAACACAAACTTCATAGTTGCAAATGAAAAAAAAAAGAAAAACAATTTTCTGACAACCTCCATGGCCGACAACTATTTTCCGGTGACAATGGCAGACAACGTTTCTCTCTTCAACGGTGATTGGCGACCCCAATCCCTCTCTTCCTCTCACTTGGACTGGCTTCGTCACCAATTTCTGGGCTTGAAGTTGTGGCGGCAAAACACCATTTTTACCGGCAAGAAGCTTGCCGGAAAGTACTGGAAGGTATGTCGTATGAAACAGTCCGTTCTCTCCCCTCTCTCTCATGTCCAGCATACAACATGACTGCCTAGATCCCGGCAGCGACGTCCAACATCATGGCCGGTGCCGGCCATTATTCCGACGGGAAGAATGGTGGCGGTAGGGTTCGTTGAAGGGTCCGGTAACATTTTTTTTTTAATTTTTGATTGGAATCTGCAACTTACTTATAATGGAGCTGATATTTAAAATCACAAAAGTGGGTATGGCTAGGTGGTTGGTCATGTTTTTGCATGTCCCATGTCGCGTGTTCGATTATGAGCAATTGCTTTTCTTGTATGTGCTCAAGGCAAATTCATAGGGTTTGAGCACAACGTGCGTCACCTTTTCTCACTAATTGTGCGTGGTCAAAGCAAATTGCATATGTTATTTTATTTTGTTTATTGAAACAGAATTTCTCATATAATAATAGAAATTTGTGATCCAATTATAAGACAATAACTTATTCATTGATTTGATTTTTTACCTTAAATAATATCTAATGACAAGTTTATTTGTTATTGGACTCCTTTTATAAACCTTAGTGCATCACATATAAATTTAATGGCATATGTTATTTTATTTTGTTTATTGAAACATAATTTCTCATATAATAAAAGAAATTTGTAGTCCAATTATAAGACAATAACTTATTCATGGATTTGATTTTTACATTAAATAATCTCTAATGACAAGTTTATTTGTTATTGGACTCCTTTTATAAACCCTAGTGCATCACATATATAAATCTATGGAGTACTCTACCTATACTTCTCCAATTAGATGAACAGTAATCTCATGGAAACCTCTAATGTGGATTCTTCATTGAAGAGTTTTGGTGAGCACGATGAAAGAAAAGTTGATTAGGTAAGTTCAAATATTCTAATTTCAATTATTTCTTTTTTAAAACTTTTGTTAATTGAGTACCTTTGTATGATTAGTCTTAGTATATGTAAATAGTTTTTTGTGAATTTTTTGTTCGATAATTTCATTTCGAAATGACCCTTTAAAGCATTAAAGATGATAACTTTGTAGTTTAAATTGGTTGAAATTAGGAGTTTAGAGGTATCTTCATTACTTGGATATGGTGTGATATGAGTGTTATGTTAATTTTGTTAATTTTTTTGTTGTACATTAATGAGAAGATTTTGAGCGATCGAATTCAAATTATCGACATAATTGCACTGAAACTTTTGAGAAATTATATAATGAACTTGATACCGTTAAAAACATAGTGTCTACCAAACTTGATTCTATTTAGAACATGGTGTTTACTATACATTCAATGTGTAGTGATGATTTTAATCAACATAATAAAAAGGACGACTTGAAAGACAAATTTGACATTTCATTCATCACTCCTAATACCACACAAACAAGTGATACATCCAAGAAAACATCAAAACAACCATGCAATTCCCTATCTATGCATGTTTCTAGTCAAAAACATGGTCGGCCCAGTGCTGAAAATAGTAAGAGAAAACTAGATCTTAATATAAAAAACAATGAAAAATCACCAATAATTTAATTTGAGATTCCCGACACCTTAAAGGACATGCGCTTTAGTAAAAATTACTTTAGCAAAGGATTAGTCCTCTTGCTCGAAATGATGGAAAAATGCAGACTCGCATACAAAAAATGTAGAAATAGTCTAATGAAAAGATAGAAAAACATCATACTCATAAAAGAAAAGATATAAATTTGAGGTCGTCGGTGCAATAGTTGGGTGTAAAGTTAGCAGCTGAGAAGTCGAGAATGAGGAAGTGTCGTGCGTTGTGGGAAAGAAGATGTACATGGTGAAATTTCAAGACATATCGCAGTGTGCATCCCGACAGACCAACAGTTGGGAAGATTCAACTAATGTTTATTTAACTCCAAATAAGAAGAGATGCTTGTCATTAGGTAATGATCATACGATGGTAAGTGATTAATAGTAAATATATTTCCCCCGACAATTGAGATTAGCTAAATAAATGTGAAATAATCTTAATATAATATGTTTTTTTTTTCATTTTGTGTAGGATTTTAATTTTACTAGTTTAAATTATGTGAATGTCTCAGAAAGTATCATTAGTAGTAATGAAGTCAACAAAAGTGGTGTAGTAGATTAGGTATAGCATTGCAAAAATATTGCTCATAAAAGTTTCAGCATTTTTATATATTGATATTTTACACTAACTTTATTACAGCTTTACCATAACTTAACTAAACATAGATTGTAAAAATATTTAAGGTCCAATAATGATAACTGAATGTATTTTAGAATGATTCTTCCATATCACCACAACATTACAACTTTACCACGACATTTGAGTTGCCCTCTTAGCCATTCCTTGAGGGTATTGCATTTGAGCCTCTATAATGAGCCATTGCAATTTACCCATAACATTCAAAGCCCATTGCAATTTACCCATAACATTCAAAGCATATAGACATGGATGCATCTATTTCAGTTGAATTAAGCTTATAATTAATCACAAAATCATCTCACAGAAAATTTTTCAGTTGGTGTTAAGTGCATCGAGGTCCAAGCCCTCTGTAAAAACGTACTTATTGAATAAATGTCATTTATCTTCATAACACCACAAACTACGCAAGCAATATCCCTCAACTAACCTTCGTTCAACAAGTTCAATCTAACTAGAAGAAACGTTTACAAAGTCTCCATAAAAACGCCTTTGCCCTGCCACGAACTTTTAAGTCCACAAGTGAGACCAATAATTCTTATTTATCGATGAACAAGGATAGTTTAGGTTGTTCAAATCCATAATCACTTCATACCTGGAGTTAATTGAATATAGGTCATCCCAATAAAATGCCAACGCCAATTGTCATGAGCCTCCCTAACGCTCAAGGGAATGCCCAAGTTGATATAAGATAGAGCAAAGTTTAGCCTCATCCCACTCCCTAGAACCCTCGTTAAACAGATCACAGTTAGAGGTCTTCCAATCCTGGCCAAACTGGATCAATTACTTTAAAAGTCCAAGGCCTAGGAATCTACATATTATCCTACACACTGATAGGTAGACCATTTTCATTTCCTACTCTTGACATGCACCTTCTTTCAAGGATTGCCCTTGATTTAAAAAATGCTTTTCCACGTTAGAGTTCGAATATAAACCACCTTGCTAAGGCAATCCCTGCTAAGGCAACATTGCCAATTGAATTTCTTTCTAAGAACAGAAGCTCATGCCATTGGACCTCTTAATCATTGATCTATAATGTTGCATCTCAAATGCAAAAGACTACTAGGATATTAGTCTTCAACTGCTAATGGTAGATTGTCCCCCTTACACAGGTGCAATACAAGATCGAGGTAGTTTCAGTAGCAACAAACAACTTCATAGGATTAATAGGAAGAGGCAGCTTTGGAAATGTCCACCAAGGGGTACTTATTCAAGAATTTGTTGCAATTAAACGATTAAGGGACAAGTCAAAGCCAATAACTGATCAGTATAAGGTAAAACTCAACTCTTTTCAACAAATCATTCAAACTTCATTGTAATTGCAAAACTTTTGTTATAAGTTGAATTAAACTAGTTGTCAATGTTCCAGGGCAAGTACATCATCCGACTCCTATAGCATGTAGAGTGTGATCAACATTATTATCTTTTATATATATATATATATATATGTGTGTGTGTGTGTGTGTGTGTGTGTGTGTGTGTGTGTGTGTGTGTACACACATACACATGCATGCATGAACATGTGCGCACACATGCACAGACATACACACACATACAAACTTATGTGTATTTATATTTATATATATATACATATATAATATAATATATAATATTTTATATATATATGTGTGTGTATTTTGAGGTTGGATTAGAGTACCCATTTTCTTTTTCCTTTTTAATTGGGTAAGTTAAGCTAGATAATTATTGCATAGATGAGTGACCAGTCAAAGAGATTATTGAATTATATCTAATAAATGTAATACACCATACCCATTGGACTTCTCTACAATTAGTAATTTAAAAAATTTCATAATTTCAAACTCAAGTGCATATTATCATATAAATGTCCTATCTTTTTATGAAGAGCATCAATAAGGACCGTATTTTTATAAACTTTTCCAAAATAAACATATTTTGGATTCATGTTTATCAACAAAAATCTTATTAAGTTAATCATTTATGTTTATATTTATATTTATATTATTTATATATGTGTAATTTTGGGTTTCGGGGATGTCTTATAGATGCTATCAAAAGATTCTACATAAATTGGTATTAATAAAAATATAAATAATATAACATCAGTAAAATAATACTAAAAAAAAAATATATAGTTATTAAATCATAACATAAAACAAATCCAGAATCTAAACTTTATTATTCTATGATAAGAAGATATTTATTATCATGCATAATGTACTTAAATTATTTTCATCTCGATAAAAAATGACTTCTCTATGTTAATTTTTGTCTCAGTGAAAAAATGACTACTCTATGTTATTATCTTTTAGAATTTTTATTTATAATCATTTATAATTGAATCTTTTTAGAATTTTAAATGAACATTCAAATCAATGAGAGTTGCCTCTATAATACTTCTCATGCCATTTTGTTAATATCTCATGGATCACTGCCTAACCCTCTATTGAGACCAACGCAACCCCTTGCATCAGACAAGATGAGTAAAATCACATTTTGAAAAAAAGAGTCCACGCCTGAAGCGTAAAAAACACGATTTTTTTTCGTTTTTGGAAATGAAGTACAAGCAAACATTAAGTAATCCTTCTCTCAAGGGTTTTGCCTAAATACTCATCAGTAATAATATGTGAAAGTTCTGGTGAATGGAATAAAGCAAAGGTAGTTCTAAACCTAATAAAACATCCTAGCATGGCAATCTAGCTTGGCAATCCAGACAATTATCATGTTACCATTTCTTAATACGTACTTACTTGAGGTAAATTAAATGAGAACAATGGAAGCATAGCTCTAAAATCATGAACCAAGAACTGGATTCTCCATGGACTATGCACAATACCCTCATCTGCCTGGATAACTAGCCGATTGTTGCCCTCCATTTGGATGTGAATAAACCTTGCCTTTAATGTTGCTTTAATACCATCATGCATAGCGGTAACTACAGAGACAAGAATAGATACGTCGTGCATAATATGGTGCCTTCTTAGATGAGACGTCCCTACCAATCTCGCAATAGGTATCATGCTGCTGCGCCTAATGAAAATAAAATGCTGTTGAAGTTAAGTTTATGAAACCTCTTGGAGGGGAATATCAGTTTTACCATACCATGTGGTGAAATACCCCTCTTCTCGTAATATTTAATGGGATTATGAGCCAAAAACAAATTATCTAAGATAGAATCCTTGATAAAAGCACTATGACTCCTTGTAATAAATGGAGTACAACTTGAAGCCTATAAGCAAGGGTGTTAGAATGACGTTATAGAACACATTTCTTAGCACAATGGGCCTGAAAACTATCAATCTAGTGGCATTCAAAGCGGTATTTCATTGTTTAATAAGCTTACCATTTTGAGGGGAAAAAAAAAACTATTCCATAGCATGACATATATCACCACCAATAAAGCTTTTATAAGCAATAAATGCATTGGTTATTATAATGCTCTTGACGCATATATCCCTTGTGACACTAACCATATCAAGTAGGTATGTAAATGAAAAAATATATAATCCATATATATGTTTATTCCTTCCATCGGTTATTTGTTACTAATTTAATTGTGTATAAAGATTTACATTCCCCTATTGGATGGAGAGAGAGAACATTGAATATTAGTTGTGGTTAACATAATAGCGAAACGATGGTATTATTTGGATTCCTTGGGTCCATCAGATAAAGCAATTACATTAGCATATGATCTATTAATTAAATAATTTTAGCATTTATTTACACTGAATAGTAATCGTTAATGGTATTTCCTTTCTAAACATTGTTTAACACTAATGTCATTTCATTGAAAGTACGTATCAAAGTTTTTTGAAGAGCATCCTCGATTGTGTTGGTTATTTGATGATGTGCCCTTTTTAATTTTCAAATCCCAATAAAGCACAAGCAACCAAATACGTAAGTAGCATTTTGAGATGTTAATTATACATAAACCGTATTATATTGTTAGAGCTCATAAAGTTCACATTTATGCTGTAGGCATGATCGTGGAGTGTATGTTTTGAAGTATATTGAAGCATATGATAATTTTGCATGGAGCGAAATGAAGTTTTCGGTAAGAAATTTTAAAGCACAAAGTATTATCCCGTTGTGCCTAGTAGAGAAATGGTCTTTGAGTAACTGTTTTATATGCTATGCAGTTTGATGAAATGCGAGTGGAGCAATTGAAGTACATGGCGGAACTTGTGATGAGCAAGTTCAACGACTCAGAATTTAAATTAGGAATTTCTTAGTGACATGTTAAACACATTTTGAGAAATTTCATTATAATTTATATTATGAATAGCTTTGTTTGTTTTTTTTTTTGGAGAAATGCCTACATCATGGCACGTGACTTAGCGCAATGCTTAATCCAATCCCATCTTTTTGTTTCGCTTCCTCTAGATTTGAGAAACAAGGAGATATGGGAGAAACATGGAAATGGACATAATTTAGACAAAAAGTTAACAGGACAAAGGAAAATATAAACTTAGTTTTGAGTTTCCAAATCAAATCAATGTGCATGATGCGTACACAATTCGATTGCAACTGAAAACAATAATATGATAATCTTCACCAATCTTCCTTTCGAAACCAATCAACAATTTCAAGATTCTTATCAGGCTTTCCACTTCTTCGGTTTTATAAAGCCATTATTTGATACTACAATATTTTGTTTTGTAAAGGAATTTGATGAAGTTGTAAACGTTTAAAAAATATTGATATTTACCTTTGATATTTCACCATCAACGTAAAAATTAGGCATGACACTCATTAGTTTTTCACGAACAAATACTGAGTTGTTTTTGCCAATAATATCCTCCAAAGGGTTAGTCGGTGAATACTGAGGGCTTGTACTATAAACTTCATTCAAGTCCAAATCATCCAATGGTTCTTTTCTAATAGATTTGCAATTAGCATTTTTAGGACCAGTGCATCTAGGATGCCCTATAGCACAACATTTGCTACAAGTCCAAGAACTTTTGCCCTTTCGTGCCCCTTTCGAAATTACAATCTGTGGATCCCTTATGCTCCTGTTTCCATATCCAATGTCATCTTCTCCATGTGCGACATTGTCTTCATTAAGCTCAATTTGTTCCTTTGCTCAAATAGTCCACTGTCGAAGAATGCAGTCACTTGAAATTTTTTTCATATTTGCATATTTCATTACTGCAAACATGTGGCGGCATGGAAAACTCACTGATTCCAACTTCATGCAACAACAATACATCATTTCATGTGCATCATCCATAATCAATATATACCAAATTTCTTCACGTTCAATAGCTTGCAACCAATACCAAATAGGTTCATTGGAACCATCAATGTTCTGTTTTTCAAATTTTACATTATAAAATGACTCGTAACACATCTCATTGCATAAAAGGTAATAGTAACTCCTCATATATACCTTTGCAGCGTATGCCTTGCCATTGCAAAGTACTCCTTTTATAGCATGAAAGGTATGAACTGTTGTATGATCACTATGTCCATTAGCTCTTCTTTGTTCTACAATCACTTGTTTATGCAATTGAACAAGTTTGTACAACTGTGTCATTGGATCGATCCCTATTTTAATTGTTCTATGCATGGCCTCAACTCTTGGTGTACTCCTCATTCCTGCAATAGTGGACAAATTATATAATAAGGTAAAATTCTTAAAAAAAAAATATTCCAAATGATTGATCAGTTAAGGTAGTTATTTTTATACCTCCAAAAAAGTATCCTTGCATATATGCTTCTGCCCACGCTTCCCTATTATTGTACAAGTCAAGTGCCGACTTTCTTTGTTGGACACCATGATGCGACACAAGTTCTTGCCAACCAACTTCAAAATCTTCAAGAGTTCGGTACTTATTAATACACTTAATGAAACCACATGCAAACTCATTATCCCCATTTGACTGCACTTTTTTCATTAGATGCCACAAATATAATCTATGTCGTGCTTCCAGAAATGTTAGCCATTGCCTTGTCACCGTCTGTGACAATTGTCTCTGACTTTTGTCCATGCCCTGCTTCAACCAACTGCTCCAAAACCTAAATAACAGAAGATTCCTTCTCATGGACGACTAGAACACAACCAAATGTTACTGTCTTCCTATTATGGTTGATACCAACAAGCACCACAAATGTTTTGTTATATGCATTGCATTTATAGGTGGTGTCAAATGCAAGAACGTGCCCAAAAGTTTTATAATCTATGTGTGATTTTTTGTCACACCAGAATAAGCTATCCAACCTACCATACTCATCCTCAATATATCTCAAAAAATATGTAGAATAAACGTCTTTCTTTCTTCGTAAATATGCCAAAAGAGCATCCACATCACTGTCTCTAGTTTGCTCTTATCTATACTTGTTGAGATGATATTTCATGTCATCTTTCAAGGAAGAAAGCTCATCAAGACCTCCAACTCGATTTGCTAGAGACCGCATTATATTGTGTGGAGGAATACCAACATCATACATTTGTTCCATCTCCTTCTTATCCTCCTCTGGAATTTGTTTGTGAGATCTTTTTTTTAAAAAAAAAATTCGTACAATAATAACAACACACTTTTATAATACGATATACAAAATAAGAAATCAAAACATTACAAAATAAGATAGATTCATACCCAGCCTGAAGTACACTATTTGCTTTCGTTTTACAAGGTAATGGGTATGTTTAGCCACAAATTTTGTCTCAATCCAATGACCTGCATCTTTAATTCATTTGGATTGAATTTCAGCTAGGCAATAAAATCAAGTTAACTCTTTTGGCTTCCTTTTTCTATCACGATTTTCCAGATACTTTTGAATACAGAGACCCTCTGTAGAACATTTCAATATTTTGGAACTGGGATGCTCATCAGTTCTACTCTTGCATGTGCTTTTTTTCGGAACTCCAAAACCTTTCAATTTTGCTTACATTTTATAAATTCACAACATAAATCCAAATATTCGAATATCAACTTTCTGAAGTCTCTCATGGTGAAATCTTCAAGTCTTTCCAAATGAGGCTCATAAATTTTCATCATCTAAATCCTCAATGATTATAACTCCAAAATCTGAAGAAGTGCCGTCATAATCTTCGCCATTTTCATGGTCTAACTCTTGAAAATGTTAGCTAGTCCCTTCATTACTCACAATACCATGATGTGCTACATGGAAAAATTAGGAAAATACAAACATTATGGGACTACATAAAAGATTTACAGGATTAAGAGATTAAAAATAATGGGAAAACTAATTTCTATATAAACAATAAAACAAAACAACTATAACTGATATCAAATCTATAGTTTCTAACTACAATTATTAACAATGTTATGAATCTATACTAATGCCAAAAAGGAAAAAAAAATTATGATATGAATATTTCCATAATATTTCACTCAAACAAAGACGGTATGTTAACAACAAATGAAGACGCGCAAGTCTAGTTCTACTTAAAAACTATGATATGAATATTTCATAATTCTCTCAAATCGATGTGTTAACAAAAAATAAAAATGCACAAGTCTAATTCTCCTTAAAGTTCAATCAAAACTAATAGGATTGCACCAAAAAAGGGAAATAAAACTACTAATTACATTCTTAATTATCAAGTAACAGATTGAATGTTAACATACCGATTTCCGAACCTTTAGAATATGGGTGTTTATTGATTTTATCAAAGATCTTCTAAGTGCAAGAAGACATTGCGTGACTTTATGAAGGAGATTGATGACTAATAGTTGATGGAGAAACAAAGCCTTTGAAACAAATTTATAGAATGAAGGGATTAGGGTTTCTTGAACTAGGACTTTATCAGAGATTTGCAATGTGAACACAATAATAAATTGCAAACAAATAAGGTAATTATTTATTTTAAAAGCGGCAAACATAAAAAAAGTCACGCAGAATTAACAAAAATAATTGTCTTGACCAAACGAAAAACGTAATTGCTTAGAATCAAACCAACGACATGGGATGCACACAAACATAACCAACCCCCCAACCACCCACTTTTATGATTCTAGGTATATGCCCTATCTAAGTAAATTACAGATCGCAATAAAATTTTTTAAAAAAACCTCCAAAACATAATGTCAGCGGACCCTTCGATGAACCCAGTCGCCACCATTCTTCTCGCCAGAACAACGGTCGGCGCCGACCGTGATGTTTTACGTCAATGCTGGGATCTTGGCGGTCATGCTGTACGCTGGACTTGAGAGAGAGGGGAGAGGATGGACTGTTTCATACGACATACCTTCCACTACTTTTCGGCGAGCTTCTTGCCAGTAAAAATGGTGTTTCGCCGCCACAACTTCAAGCCCAGACTTTGGTGATGAAGCCAGTCCAAGTGAGAGGAAGAGAGTGATTGGAAGTCACCGGTCCCCATCGAAGAGAGAGATTTTTTCTTCCATCGTTGCCGGAAAATAGTCGTTGGCCATGAAGGTCACCGGAAAATTGTTTTGCTTTTTTGCGTTTGCGACTATGAAGTTTGTGTTTGCAACATAATTATTGACTACCCAAACAATGTCATACAAAAATTATTTTTATCAATATTTGCATATATTTTGTGATTTTTATAATTCATTTTTAATTATTTAATAATAAATATAAAATCAACGGTGAAGATCAATCAAGGACAAATGAACGCTCGAAATTGTTTTAATTGTGGTGGTCATCATATGGTGACAACCACTATGATCTGTCATCAATAATTCTCAACATTGATTATTTTATTTCTAGTTGTAAAATAATTTATTAAAATTTGTCATTATTTTTGAAATAAAACATAACAATTTCATTAATAATATGCCAAACAACACTTACAATGAAAATCATGAATGAATAATTGTAGATCTAATTCAACTTTCAAATAACTAATACAAATCTTACTGACATTCGGATCCGAAATGAGGACAATCTTGTCATGAATAATCTGTGTTGGCTTTGCATCTGTACTTTTGATGGAGGACCTCACAATTCTTGGTATAACGATTTGACAATCGATCTTTGTCCAATATTTCAGACCAAAGTAATTGAGCACAACTCCTATAAAAAAAAAGAGACTAATACTCCAGTAAAAGAGCAAAATAAAACTCTTACATATGAAGAGACAAACTTTATTTGTAGAACAACTAGTATTAAACTACCGATTGGCATAGAAAACAAATTAAACGGGGCTTACCATTAACAAACATGTTGACAATAACCCCCCTCAAAGGAGTAGAGGTTAAGGCTTTTTTTCCCCCTTGAGGAGAGGAGAGAAACAGGAGAGGATGAGTTCGTTTATTAAAATTCACTTTATGCTTGTGGAATTTCTTAGTGAAAATCAATTTCATATTGTAAGATTTTGGAGTTAGAACCTCACTATAATTACATAAACCCCATGAAAAATTAAATTTTATTTTAAAGAAACTTAAATTAAAATTAGAGTATGTTGGAACATACATATCATTAGTCGCCTAATAAATCTATGATAATAATAATAAATACATTTCGAACTTGTGAAGACAATGTTTACTCTTCATACGAAGCTAGAAAGTTGTTTACACAAAAGTAACTCTAAAAAGAGAAATTTTATTCGAAGTGAATAAGTTTCAATAAAAACATATGCTCTTAAATTGGAGTACACAAATTCTATCCCATAATTTAACAAAGAATTGTCATTGTATAAGTTGGGAAAATAATCTCATTATGCACATATAGGCACAATCATCCAGCTAAAAAATTAACCTTAACTACTTAAGACCCCTTGAAGAAACCATTCACCATCGGCGCAACCACCATCTCTTCATAAATCTTCATTGCCCATCTTTGCCTCTTCTTCTCTGATCAGTGCAATGTGAAGGTGGGATCTTTGGTTCTCCTATCGTCCTAGCCACTTGTTTACTAGATTATTTCTTACTTCTGTTTATTAGTAATTTATTTTTTTATTGGTAAAAGTTTCTCTAGTTGTGAGAATGTCTCCCCTCTCTAATTGTAAGAATTTTATTTGTAGTCAGTATGATTAATTTGTTTGTAATTTATCACTTGTGTAAAGTGTTCTCTTTTCTTAAGCTCACAATATGTTCATTAATATGTTTTAATGAAAGACAAAGACGGATTGGTCTATTGGTATATTCATCATGTTATATTTGGATTACCTTTGCAATGCTATTGTTTAAATATGTTATGATTCTAAGTAGATATTATAATGGCCCGAGCTTAAGATTCATGCTAATCACTTCAAATTATCCTAATCATAAATTAATCAAGTTGGACACACATTTCAATTTAGCATTTTATGTATATGTATATATATTCGTGCATCGCAGGATTGAAACGACGATGTGGCCATAAAAAGGACCCCGTAATGCTCCTAAATAATTCATTCAAGTGATATTAAATATTTGAATGCCCGCTGAATAAAAATTAGCCTAATTATCAAAGGGCTAATTTGTAAAGTAGTAATAATAATAATAACAAATGAACAAATATAGTAATAGTGTAATAATAATAACAATAAGGTGAGTTATGTATATTAAAAGAGTTAAGCATTGATCAAAAATGAAAATGTTTCACCCAAATTTTTCCACCCAACAAATGTACAATTTTATTTATTAATTTCAGCCAAACCTATTATTTCAATTATCTATATATGTATATATATAATGAATGAGATGAAAATAAAAGGGGTTGGATAAAGATGAGAAAAATCTAGAAAAAGGGTTATGTGTCAATAAATAAAAGGTAGAAATAAAAAGGAAAAAGAGTTAATTAAAATTTAAAATAAACCATTGAACCCAGATACACCAAAGCAAAAAAAAAAAAAAAAAAAACCCAAAACCCCAACCCCTTCTCTCTGCCTTCCCCAGCCAGACAGACCCCCCTTATTTCCCCTGTTCTGTCCACACCAATCGATAGCCACCCAACCGGTTTCACCGCCAGCCATCGCCAACATTCGTCTGCCGTCCCTTCTCTGGCCACTTCCACAGCCAGTGCCGTAGTTCTAGCCGATCTCCTCCGCACCTTGTGAGTGTTTAAGTGAGTTGAGAGGTGAAAACCCTAACTCTTCATTATTTCAATTTTTGATGTTTTGTATTTGGATTTTAGTAGTAAATGGTGTAATTGATATTAATGAGTATTTATTTGTACATTTCTTATATTATTGTGGATGATTGAATTGAGTTGTGAATAGGGGAATTAGGATGAGTGTGCTGAGTGAGGGTCTTGGAGGTTATGTTTGAATCTTAGGTTGTTCATGATGATGTTGAAATGATTTTAGTGCATATTAGAACGAGATCAAAGTGAAAACCATGTTGGATGGATGGGTTGTGACCATAAGCTTAAGAGATTAGGGCTTATGGTTTGAAAGATGCTCAAGTTGATTATGTTGAGTTATTAGAGTTTAAATGAGTCATGTGATGATTAAATAAGGAAATATGTGTGTATGTATGCATAAGGTTAATGTGGGTTTTATGTTATGCTCATGGCTTTGTGATTTGGGTTGTAATTGGGAATAAAACTACAAGCTTGCTTTTGATTGAATTGGTGATCTTAAGTAAATTATGATTAACATTTGAATGAAATTAATAAGAATTGATGTTAAATTTTGTGTATTGGGTATGTGTTGCCATCAATATGGTGATTAGGGTTTGGAATGCTTGTGTAAAGATTTAGTTAATTATGTTGATTTAGGTGCATTTGGATGAATGGTTATGTTAAGTGGTATATATGAATATATAGAGAGGTTGCTATGTGGATATATGTCATGAGCTAAATTGCCAAATGATGATGGTGAAGAAGAGGAAGGGAAGGAAATGAATAAGCCTTGGGCGCTTTGAAGCTTTAAGCTAGGTGTGAAACTTAATGAAGCTAGAACATTAGGATGATAAAGGAATCAGGGTGTTTAGTTAATAATTTGATGCTTTTGGATTAATATGGGTTAGTGACTTAATGAAGAAGAGTGGTGTACCTTAGGGGATTAATAATGTTCTCGGTAAGAAAATGACCACACTCCTAACGATATGCTAGTAATGATGTTGCTATACCAATAATGGCGACAAAAGTATTATTAATGATTGAGAAAAATCCAGTTTTCCAAAATCTAGGCCCATCCAATCCACATCCCAAGACAAGGCCCATACCCCGGATAATAACCCCTAAATGCAACCCTAGGGGTTCCCCCCAGGATCTTTCCCTGCCAAGACTGGTGGCCAATGCAGGGCATTCCAGGTAAGATTACTATTTTACCCTTTCTCCGAGAGGACTATAAATAGTCATTTACCTCCCTCGGGAAAAGGGTTGGCAATCTGACGCACTGAATTGACATTACATCTCTCTCTCTCTCTCTCTCTTGACCTTTGACTTGGACTTTGGGCTGACTTGAGCATCAGAGAGGCGTTCCTCAATATACAACCTGGGGGTGCCCTTTTTGCAGGTTGGGCCATTTGGAGAGAAGAACATCAAGTGTTGCATGTCAGCTGCTAGATAAACCCGTTCCTTCGTCCCACGTCATCATCAACTGTATCTCAAAAATTTCCTCCAGAATCAGATTTGCGCCGTCTGTGGGGAAGGAGCGGTGGTGATGGTAGTAAGCAAAGCAACACGAGCACGGACTCGCAAGGATAAGGCCCCTGCGGTTGACACCTCTGCGCTTGCTGAGGTGCATGACGCCTCGGAGAGTTCGCAGGCAAATTCTCAGGCAGTTATTCCGCCTCCTCCTGAACGAGAGGCGTACGTCACGGTGGACGCCCTGAAAAACTTTATGCCCACCATGACGGACGCCATCACCCGGCAGGTTTCAGAAGAGGTTAAAAGGGCCATAGAGGCAGCAAACTCGGCCCGATCGACCCCATACTTAGACTACGTATCCACCAATGGATGCGAACCCTCCCATCGACGGGAGCGGGTACCGTCTCCCCGTTACACTAAGCGGGAGCGGGAGATATCTCAGTTGAACCAAAGCGGTTGGCCTTATACAGAGCAACAAGGTCGAGGCGCGGCAACAAGACCTGGTGGTCGTCCCACGTAGAGGGCGACAGCCAAATCTACGACTGCTTCCACACCCTATGCAACCCATTCCAGGCAGACCACCTGGTTCAAAGAGCAAGAGCAGACTTCCAAGCCTCGGGGGAGATCTCGGGCAGGAGTCGGCCCAGCCCGGAGCATCATACCCACCGGGAGCGCAACTGGAGTCTGCCTCCACGGGGAACCTGCGATTAGGAGCTCCGCCGAGGAGACCGGTCTACCGCTAGAATTTCGCAGCACAACCGGGAGAGGATGAGTCCTTTTGTTGTTGAGGTGGAGAGCCATCCTGAAACCCCCATCAAAGTGTCGGGAACAGCCGCTCGGCCGACTGCTCTTCCCTTCTCTACACCGTTCAACGCTGAAATCATCAATGCTTCACACTACGGGAAAGTCAAGATGCCTACACTTGACCTGTATGACGGAACGACATGCCCTGAAGAGCATCTGAGGGTCTATAAGGCACAGATGTATGTGCAAGACGTAGATGATGCACCTTATTACCGCTATTTCCCTGCTATCTTGAAGGGGGTGGCGCAGTCATGGTTTAATGGTCTGCCCTCAGGGAGTGTCACTTGCTTCTAAGACCTGGCTGATAAATTTGTTAGCCAATTCATCACCAGCTGTAAGGAAAGGAGGTCTAGTATCCACCTGTCGAAAATCAAGCAGGGGCCGCAGGAGTCCCTCGTCGAATTTGTTAAGCGCTTCCATCAGGAGGCATTGTTAATTCCAGACTTAGAGGAAGGGGTGGCATACTTCAAGTTTTCCTACTTGAACGGTCTCAAGAGAAGCCACTTCAAGTTTTCCTTGGTTGAACAAAAGGAAACGACATTGGCCGAGGCCCTGAGGAAGGCCGCGGACTTCATTCACGCCACCGAGATCTGTGCTGACAATTCCGATGCCCCGAAGAAGGCTAGGGTCCCGGGGGAGAAGAATTTTAACCGTGGCGACAGGAATCCCGACCCTTGGCAAAAGAAGGTCGCAGTTCGAGGTGGTTGATCCTCGGTTTACCACCGACGCCAGAAGCATCCTCATAGAGGTTAGAGAACATCCCATGCTCTGAAGACCGCCGCCTATGACCACACCCCTAAAGCCACAGAATGCCAGGAAGTACTGCGAGTTCCACGCACAAAGTTGACACTTCAGTACTGCATGCCGAAAGCTGAAGAAACCCCTTCATGAATTGGCAGACAAAGGTGGGTCAGATTGATCGATTTCTAAAGAGAGAGCCATGGTTCCTTCGACAAGAACAGGAGCTTGCTTAACCCTAGCCGCGGGATGAGGAGCCCTCAATGGAGGTCATCGCCGCAATATCTAGGGGTTATGCAGAAGGGATAACTCGATCAGCTTGGAAAGCTCAACTCAGAAGTGCACAACAGGTGCTAACCACGGAACAAGGGCCCTACATAACAGTGCCCACGATGGTGTTTGGTGGAAAGGAAGCTCCACGATTCATCTCCCCTCATAATGACCCCTTGGCCATTGAGATGAAGATAGCCAACGCAATTTTGCGGCGAATCCTGATCGACACGGGTAGCTTCGTTGATATCATAACCTGGGACTGCTTGAAGAAGCTCGCACACCCCGGACGTGACATCGTCCCCTTGGTGCACCCCATTTTGGCCTTCAGTGGGCAGGAGGTAAATCCCCCTAGGATGATCCGCCTCCCTGTACGCTTTGGTGATAAAGCTCAGATCCAAGAACCTTGAGGTCGACTTTTGGTCGTCGACGTGCCTACGACATATAATGTAATCCTAGGACGTCCAACCCTTCACAAGGTGAAAGCCATCATCGCCCGTACCTTCTACAGCTCCAGTTCGAGGCGGATGACGGAAGCGTCGGTGAAATAAAGGGGGACCAGCAGACAGCCTGGGAATGTTACTTGGATAGTATCAGACCCTTGGTGGAGAGGACGAAGGAGCACGGGCTTGACAGGCCGTCCCAGGCGGACAAGTGTGCGAGAATGGACCAACCACTATGGCCCGAGAAGCGTTGGTCATCCACGCCATCACCTCGGAGGATCCCTTACGGCCCCGACCAAAGGCCATGGGGGAGGTGCAGCAAGCTTCACTCGAGGAAGATGGCCCATGCGCACAGTTCAGCTGGGTTAGGAAATGGTAGCCCCCAATCGACAATTATTACTCTCGCTTCTACATGAGTATAAAGATGTCTTCGCGTTTGGGCCTGAGGAAATGCCCAGTATCGCCCAACTGTGATGGAACATCGGTTAAACGTGGACCCTCATCACCAGCCTGTCATCCAAAAGAAGCGGCATATAGGCCTAGAGAGAGCGGCCGCTGCCAATGCTGAAGTACAAAAGTTGGTAGAAGTTAGGTTCATTCGAGAATGCCAATACCCTGAATGGATCTCGAATGTGGTGTTAGTAAAGAAACCCAATGGGACTTGGAGAATTTGTGTGGATTTCACATATTTGAACAAAGCTTGCCCGAAGAATAGCTACCTGCCACCAAAAATTGATAAGTTGGTGGACGCCACAACTGGACATGCCTTATTGAATTTCATGGATGCGCTCTCCAGGTACCACCAGATACCTCTTTGCCCAGAAGATCAAGAAAAGACTGCGTTCATCACTGACCTCGGCCTCCGTTGTTATAAGATGATGTATTTTGGATTAAAGAACGCAGGGGCACTTACCAGCGCTGGGTAAATAAACTGTTCGAACCCCTCATTGGCAAAACCATGGGGGTCTACGTCGACAATATGATAGTCAAAACTGTTCTGGTCCTATACTTAGCTGTTTCAGAGCATGCAGTCAGCGCTGTCCTCGTAGTAGAAAGGAGAAAGGAGCAGATCCCTATATACTACGTAAGCCACGCCTTAGCAGGGGCGGAGGTGAATTATCCTCTTATAGAGAAGTTTGCCTATGCTTTAGTGATAGCCAGTCGAAAGTTGTGGCCTTACTTCAAGGCTCACAAGATCTTGGTCCTTACCAATCAGCCTTTGAAGAATGTCCTTCAGAAGTCAGATGCCTTAGGGCGGCTCTTGAAGTGGGTCGTCGAACTGTTGCGTTGCGACTTGACATTTGAGCCTCGGCGGGCTATCAAAGCCCAGGCATTAGCTGACTTTTTGGCAGAGAATACGACGCCCACCGAAGAAGATGATTTGCACCCGCGACCCTAGAACTTATATGTAGATGGCTCGTCCACCAAGGACGGGAGAGGGGCTGGCCTCATCATTGAAAGCCCCACCAGGGTACGGTACAAGCACGCATTGAAGTTAATGTTCAAAGTATCCAACAATGAGGCAGAATACGAAACCCTCATCGTCGAAATAGAGTTGTGTTACACCGCAGGGGTGGAATTTGTCGAAGCCTTCTCTGACTCCTAGCTAGTCATCAGTCAGCTCAATGGCGCATATGCAGCAAAGGACGACACCATGACCACTTATGTACGGCAGTAGCGGGACGCGACTAAGTTGTTAAAACACTTTGTGATCACGCACATCCCTCGATTATAGAATCGACACATTGATGCCCTGTCTAAGCTAGCAAGCTCGTCCGATGATAGGAAGCCCAAAAATATTCATTGGGAGACCTTGACAGAGAGGAGCATCGATCCACATGAAGTGTTATAGTTAGATAGAAGCTCGACATGAATGGATCCTATCCGCGCGTACCTCACTGACGGTACCTTTCCCTCATATTCAAAGGAAGCAGATAAAGTGAAGAAGATGTCGAACTGGTTTATCCTGTACGAGGGGATCCTATACAAGATATCTTTTGCTCGTCCCCTCTTGCGCTGTGTGACCCCGGAGGACGGGAAGAAGATACTGGAAGAGTTGCACGAAGGCGTGTGTAGCACGCATGTCGAGGGTCGTGACCTAGCTGTCACGGCCATCCGAACGGGCTGCTACTAGCCCAGCCTGCAGGAGGATGCCATGACACTAGTGCGGACCTGTGACAAATGTCAAAAATTTGCCCCCATCCAACGAGTCCCCTCTACCCCTATGACGCCGATTGTCGGCCCCCTGCCGTTCGCCACATGGGGGATGGATATCCTCGGCCCTTTTCCTAAGGCTACGAGGCAGTGTAAGTACCTTTTGGTGGTGGTCGACTACTTCACAAAATGGGTAGAGGCTGAGGTCGTAGCCTCTACAACCACCGCTGAAGTGCAACAGGTCATTTGGCACAACATTATCATTCGCTTCGGCATTCCTCGCACCATCATTTTTTATAACGACAGGCAGTTCAACACCAGCAAGCTCACGGGCTATCTTGGCAACTTGGGCTGCTAAGCACGGTTCACTGCTGTGGCTCACCCTCAGACCAACGGCCAAGCCGAGGCCGCCAATAAGTCCATCCTCCATGGCCTACAGAAGAAACTTGATGACACAAAGGGAAAATGTGCAGACGAACTGCACGACATCCTATGGTCTGTACGTACCACTGAGAAAATTGCTACTGGAAAAACCCCTTTCATGTTAACTTATAGGTACGAAGCTGTTTTACTAGTAGAGGTTGCCCTTCACACTCACCGGTTGACAACTTTCCAAGAGGAGCTAAACAATGCAGCACTTCGCGAAGCCCTTGACCTCATTCGCTCTATCCGTGGTGACGCTCGCCTTCGAGAAGCTCTCTATAAACTTTGCATCGCGCACCTGCACAACCTCACAATGCGATTGCAGCCGATTCAGGTGGGCGACTTCATTCTTCGGCACATGGAGGCTGTAGCTCGCGCAGGGGAACATGGGGAACTGATGGCCAATTAGGAAGGCCCATACAAAGTTGCTTCTCAAGTGCGCCCCGGGACATATCACCTTGAGACCATTAGTGACTCTTCTATACCACGAACCTAGCATAGCAGCAACCTGAGAAAGTACTACACCTAGGCTCATGTCTTTTCTTTATCTCCAACCAACATGTACACATTGATTACGAGTAATAAAATTAGAAGCCCACGACGGCCACCTTTGCACTCATATGCAACCCTTCTTCTCTTTGAGCACAGCCTCATGGTCGGTCGCTACACTCTTAGGCCCTATGGGGGCTAAGGGTCCATCAGCACAACCTTATGGCCAGTCGCTACACTCTTAGCCCCAAAAGAGGCTAAGGGTCCATGAGCATATCCTTATGGCCGGTCGCTACACTCTTAGTCCCAGTAGGGGCTAAGGGTCCTTAAGTACGACCTTATGGCCGATTGCTACACTCTTAGCCCCAATGGGGGTTAAGGGTCCATGAACACAGCCTTATGGCCGATCGCTACACTCTTAGCCCCAATAAAGGCTAACAGTCCCAAAGCACAACCTTATGGTCGATCGCTACACTCGTAGCCCTAATGGGAGATAAGGGTCCATGAGCACGACCTTATGGCCTTCGCTACACTCTTAGCCCCAATAGGGGCTAAGGGTCCCTAAGCACGGCCTTATGGCTGGTCGCTACACTTTTACCCCCGATGGGGGCTAAGGGTCCATGAGCACGGCCTTATGGCCGGTCGTTACACTTCTAGCCCCGGTGGGGCCTAGGGTCCTTAAGCACGACCTTATGATCGGTCACTATACTCCTAGCTCCAGTGGGGGCTAAGGGTTTTCCTCAACTAGTTATCACATCATTTGTCCTTTCGCTTGGGTGCTACTACTACCCCACGGCACATGAAGACATGAAGAATGAGAACACAAGCTAAAAGGAAAGAATAAGTATGAGGCAGAAGAACGAACAACGAAAGAAGCTCGCAAACATAAATGAACATTTTTCATTGACAAAATGAGAGCACACTTTAATTCAAAAACAAAAAATGCAAGGAAAAAGACAGGGGTTACAGATTGGGCTCTCCACTATCCTCATGACCCTCATCCCCAGAAGCCCCGGCTTTAGCATCCAGGGGTTGGTTGGCTCGTCCCCTGCACCTTCACCCTCACCGGAAGGAAGAGTGAACTCCACCTCCTCGAGGTCACGACCTTCATCCTCAGCCCGCTAATGCTCATCCACATAATGGAGGTAGGCCTCAAAATAGTCGTCCTCCTAAAACTCTTGGGCCAACGTCGCGAAGACCTTGCGTAAATACCCTAGGGTCGACGCCATGGTCTTATCAGGACAACCCTCCGTTCGTTAACGCTTGCGGACTGAGAGGCTAATGGCAGGTTTCTTACCGCGTGGTGCTAGAGGGGCGCCTGTAGGCAAAGTAGCTTAATTAGATTACCCCCAACAAGGGGTGAGAAAAGAAAATGGTGAATAAGGTTCTAAAACGTACCTTCTTGACCTACTGGTTGACGAGGCACTGCCTCTCCTCCTCCTGACGGCGCTCGACGTCACCGGCCACCTGCTCTGGAGTGGTGTCCTCGGTCTCAAAGACCGTCAACCTCGCCCTCACGGGCTCTGCATAAAACAAAAAGGAAGTCAGGTCAGAACCAAAGAAGAAAGTTGACTAACACTGGGACGACTAGTACCCTTGGAAAAATTTTCAAGGATCAAAAGACCCGCCGCAGTAAGAAAGAAGCCATTCGCAAAAAACTTCAACTTAGGGAGCCAATTCAAAGGCTCCCTATTACTAGATTTGCTCTTTCTCCTTTTAGGGCCCTTCACAGACTCTATGGCCAGAGCCATAAACTTGGGGATAGGCCGAGGCTTATCGTCCTCTCGTATGTAGAATTGGAAGTAGCAGGTCGTCTTTCGTTCCTCGGCCGTAGGCTCCCCAAAGGGGTTCCTAACCAGCTTACCCTCGTTCCAGTCAGGAACGTTTCCCCAACCTTCTCTTGGTGAAGAAAGAGAAAGTCATACTTTCAATATTTCACTTTGACTTCTTTTCAATGGTCGTCATGAATCCCGGTCTGTTGTTGAAACAATACCATCCCATGTTCCCAGTCTCCTTCGGGGCCCTCTGGACGGTATGCACAAGGCTGAACGCACGTGCCGAGCAGGTGAGGCCACGTAGTTCACAAGTCGAGTTGAAATAAAAAATTTTGTACCATGATGTGGGCACAACCTGCGCGGGTGCCAGTTCGTTCTTGTTCAGAATCTCCTCGATCACCAGGTAAAGAGGAAATCGGAGACCATAGTTGAGAGTAGCGTGGTAAACAACTATACATTTTGCGGGTGGCTCGTTCACGGTGGCATCCGCCTCAGGGATCACAAAGGTGTACCCGGAAGGCAGGAGGTATTGCTTCTCAAGGGCTGTCCTCTTTTGTGTAGGGACGACATTTGGGTCAAGGAAGTGACTACCTAGACCGTCATGCTGGTCCGAGCGGGTTGGGGTCCCTGGGAACTCCGCCCATTCCGCCACAATCTCTGGTACTCATCCCACAGGCAAATGACCTTTCCTCTTAAGCATTGACTTGCCTAGAGCCGACGGCCCTTCGTGAGATGATGAGCTAGTTGACTCCCCCTCCGAGGACTCCCCTGAAGCAAAGCTAGTACTAGTGGAGGCCACTTCAGGCCCCGATTTTGATGAGGATGGAGCTGAACAAGGATTACCTTGTGTACCCTCGGCTAGCAGCTCATCAGGAGACCTGATACGGGGGGTAGACTTGGTCTTCGCCATTATTTGAACCTAAAAATCAATCATATAGTTAGCTACGATGATCTCCCAAGGGTATGTGACCTCCACCTCTGGAATGAGGACACTAGGGGTGGAGGAGTACTCGTAGGTGGACCACGAGCGAGTGCCTGGTTCAAAAAGAGGCGCCGCATAGAGAGTATTTTTGGGTTCCCTACATTGATTCTTTTGGGGGACATCCGCCGCCATCCGGCCATCAATAAAAACTGGGAGGTGAGGAAATTACAGATGGTGGCCCTTCACCTGGGGGTCGGCCAGCCCTTTAAAAACGTCCCCACTGGATGAACAAGAAGATGACATAATTTACAACTACAACAACGAATGCTCGGAGGCGTGAGGGTGTACCTACAGAAGATGAACACTAAAGGAGGTTGTTTGAAGATGAGGATGAACACTCAAGCAAAACCTTCGAAGGCACGAAGGGGAGCTTGAACCTCTATAGTGAATTCGAGGTCAGGAAAGGGGGGCAGAGCCTCTCTCTCTAGAAATTGTTTCTCTCTATAGATGGTCGAATGTGTGATGAGCAAACGATCCCTTTTCTGCCGTATCTACACCCTCATATAGAGCAAGGAGGCAGGACACACCTCTCGAAATACTTGGCAGGCGCAACCTTTCCCAATCGACGCCACGTGGTGCCTTGTTGACACCTCATCATCAGCAACAAAAACCTCGACTTAAGAGGAAAACAGGCCTCCGAATGCCATCCCCGGTGGCTGGTCGCTACCCCTAGCCCTAGTGGGGAGCTGAGGTCCACAAGCACAGCCTTGGGGCCGATTGCTACACTCTTGGCCCCAATGGGGGCTAAGGGTCTGTGAGCATGGCCTAAGGGTCGGTCGCTGCACTCTTAGTCCCAATAGGGGCTAAGGGTCCATAAGCACGGCCTCATGGTCGATCGCTACACTCTTAGCCCCAGCAGGGGCTAAAGGTCCATAAACCCAGTCTCATGGCCGGTCGCTACACTCTTGGCCCCAGGAGGGGCTGAGGGTCCCTGAGTGCGACCTTAGGGTCGGTCGCTACACTCTTGGCTCACTGGAGACTAAGAGTCCATAAGCATAACCCTATAGCCGGTCGCTACACTCTTAGCCCTAATAGGGGCCAAGGGTCCATAAGCACGACCCTATGGCTGTTCGTTACACTCTTAGCCCTAATAGGGGCTAAGGGTCCATAAGCACGACCCTATGGCCGGTCGCTACACCCCTAGCCCCAATGGGGGCTAAAGGTCCATGAGCATGTCCTTATAGCTGGTCCCAACACTCTTTGCCCCAATGGGGGCAAAGTGTCCATAAGCACGGCCTTATGGCGCACGCTGGTCGCTACACTCTTATCCCCAATGGGGGGCTAAGGGTCCATAAGTATGGCCCTATGGCCGGTCACTACACTTCTAACCCCAGTGGATTCTAAGGGTTCTTAAGCACGACCATACGGCCGACTGCTACACTCCTAGCCCCAGTGGGGGCTAAGGGTCCTTAAGCATGGCCTCGCCGCCGGTTGCTACACTCTTAGCCCTAGTGGGGGCTAAAGGTCCATGAATATGGCCTTAGGGCCGATTGCTATACTCTTAGCCCCAATAGGGGCTAACGGTCCATGAGCACGGCCTTAGGGCTGGTTGCTACACTCTTAGCCCATAAGACCGGCTGCTACACTCTTAGCTCAAATAGGGGCTAACGGTTCATGAGCACGACCTTAGGGCCAGTCGATACACTTTTAGCCCCAGTAGGGGCTAAGGATCCCTAAGCACGACCTCGCGGCCGGTCGCTGCATTCTTATCCCCAATAGGGGCTAAGGATCCCAAGGCATGACTCTATAGCCAGCCACCACACTCTTAGCCCTCATCGGGGCTAAGAGTTCCAAGATACGGCCTCACTGTCAGTTGCTATATCCGTAGCCCTGGCGGGGGTTAAGGGTTACAGAGTACGACCTTATGGTCACTTGTAACACCTGCATACAAGCGAACAAGTACAAAGAGGCTAGTCATAAAAAGACCTTTATTTACGTCAGCTAGACCAGTACAAGCACAAAACGAAAGTACAACAAAAACCCCTATGCCTACTCCTCGTTGTTCAACAAACGGGAGGTGCATCCCTCTGTCCTGAAGTCGTCGTCGGGCATCTTTGAGCTTGTCCTCAATGAACAACAACCACGCTTTAATGACATCCCATCTTAGCTTCCGTGAGTTCGACATCAGGCTCTCCCCTATCTCCCTCCTAACGAGCCATAGCTTTGCTGTGTGATTGATCACCATTGCGTAGAAGACATCTTGCACGATCTTAGGGATATGGGTAGCATGTGGAAACTACATTGCCACGATGTGGTCGAACTCGGGGCCATAGGACGAGAAGTTCTAAGGGAGCAAATTCGGACGAAGGCTTGACGTTTCCCTCTTGGACCAGCGAAGGTTGTCCCTAACATACTCCGCGGCCTGTACGGTGTCATGGAAAGAGGGAAAGGAGGATGTCCTCCCCCTAGAGGGATAGCCCGCCAGCATAGGGTTTGTCGGGGAATCGGCTGGACGAGCGACCTGGGCTCCTCGGAACCTTTGAGCATTGCCCCAAGCCAAGCTTCCACAGGGCCCTAGTCCAACTTTCGCATGGCCTACATCACGTAATCCATGGTAAGCCTTCGGAAAATTCCCAATTTAGCAGCGTCATTTATAACCATGGCGTAAAAGATCACTGGCACCATTTATGGGATGTGGGAATTGCAGGCATATCGCCTCGCCACCTTGAGATCAAAACGGGGGCACAGGCCACGGTAGTTCAATGGAAGTGGTTTGGGGCCGGGGATGGTAGGATCCCTCAACGACCATCGGAAGTGGTCATGGATGTACTCGGTGCTTGCGAAATTGGGAAAGAGTCCCCGGTCCATTTTCTCTCTCTTTTCTCGTTTCATCCACGAAGAAAAGTATGTAGTTTTATGGAGATTACACCACCCTTTATAAAGAAGGGGACTGATGCTCGAGAGGGGCAACTCTCGAGGGGAGTAGCCAGCCACCCCAACCTTGCCACGTTACTCCTACAACCTGAAACCTTCGCCACGTGGCTCCTACAACCTGAAATCTTGATTTAAAAATAAAAACCAATTATTCAACATGAAGCGCCATCTAAGGCGGGAAAGAAACAGTTCATTATGTCAAAGAGATCCCTTTTTATTATCAAGGGCCCCCTGCGAAAGGCAGCCTAAGGAAGAACAAAAAGAAAATGGGGGTGCAATACAAGAAATGATTCGAAATAAAACTAAGGCCTTCCTAATCACTAGAGGGGGTCGTGGGGCCGTTCGATCCAGAGCTCTCTTCCTGACCATCCAAGGGATTGCGAACCTCCACTGCAATAGCCTGCCGTCGAAGCTGCGCTTCCCTCAGTTCGTGATCAACACAGCTCATGCAAACCGCGAAATTGACCACCTCAGACCTACCAGGGCCGATTTCAGACCTTCGGCCATAAAACCGCATGCCACGTCCAACTCGATGACCCCATTCAATAGCATGGCGTAGAATGTCGCCTGCACCATTTCAGGGAGCCTAAAGTCCCGCCCGCCCTCACATTCGGCAATGAAAAGCGTGGAAATCTTCGGGAAGGGGACGAAGCGGACGCAAAGCTCTCCTCTAGCGCCAAACAAAAGACTCCCTTACATGATCGACCATCTCCCTAGTGTTGTAAATGAGCGGAAACGTTATAATAAAAGGGGAAACGGGTGTACCAGTCGCTCTTTACCCGCCCTTCTGTCGCATCATACCACCTCCTCTGAACGGGTGAATACTTGAGCATCATATGTGGGAGTATGAAGTTGTATTTATAGAAGGAGCCTAGGGAGAATCGAAAACAGGGAGATGCTCCCAAGGACCTAGTGGCCAACTCATCACAGCCACGTGGCCATCTACTCGACACAAATTAAGAACAGCGCAAATGGAATAATGACCACTTAGGAACATATGAAAACACGACCTTTTTATTACTAACAATAAGGATGATAAAAAAACAAAAAACAAGAGAACATAAAAACTAATAGGAGAAGAGGTCGCGCGCTCAAGGGCTTAATGGTCTCAACGCCACTTCTCATCGCTGGACGGGAAGGCCGCCCCCTCGGTGGCTGAGCCCTCGCCCTTGGGCTCCTCTCCCGAGCCCTCTCTCTGTGGATCGGCCCCCGAGCCTTCCTCGGTGCCACCCTCGCTCGGAATTGGGATTTGAAAATCCAGTCCCCATACAACCATACCCACAACTCAAAGGTGTTCCATCAGAGTTCGGTAAGGGCTTACTCCAACGTTCGAAGCGCTCGCCCATGCAAGATCCCAAGCCTCTCGGCCTCATTTAGAAGCATTGCACAAAAGACCACCTGGGGCAACTCTGGGAACTCATAATCCTCAACGGCCTCCTCAGCCACGGCCAACTCATAACTCAGACATAAAGCCGGGAAGTCCTTCGGAAGGGGCGATGGGGGAAAAGCGACCCAACGCTGATCCTATGCGAAATGGAGAATAACGTACTCATCCATCTCTTTAGTATCAAGGGAGTGCGGGCATGCCATGGAAAGAACACCCAATAGCGATTATTACTGAACAAGGAAGGATGAAACACCCCCTTCTCGTCGCTTACCCTTTATATTGGAGGAAAAGGCAGTTTCTTGAAACCGCCGTCCAGGCCTCGAAACTCGGGCAACTGTGGACGATGGCCACAAGATCGTCCGTTACCAAGGCCCGATTCCGAACGAGCCCCGGATGTACGCCGACCACATACAGTCCTCCACATTCTACCTGAACACTCGCATGGCTCGACGTGCAGGTAAAATGTGAGGGGCTAAGTGATTGAGAAAAATCCAGTTTCCCAAAATCTAGGCCCATCCAATCCACATCCCAAGATAAGGCCCATACCCCGGATAATGGGCCCTAAACGCAACCCTAGGGGCTCCCCACAGGGTCTTTCCCTGCCAGGACCGACGACCCATGCGGGGCATTCCAGGTAAGATTACTGTTTTACCATTTCTCCGAGAGGACTATAAATAGTCATTTACCTCCCTCTGAAAAAGGGTTGGCAATCTTACGCACTGAATTGACATTACATCTCTCTCTCTCTCTCTCTCTCTCTCTCTCTCTCTCTCTCTCTCTCTTGACCTTTGACTTGGACTTTGGGCTGACATAAGCGTCGGAGAGGCGTTCTCTGGTACACAACCCGGGGGTGCCCTTTTGCCAGGTTGCTCCATTTGGAGATAAGTACGTCAAGTGTTGCACGTCAGCTGTCAGGTAAACTCGTTCCTTCATCTTACATCATCATCAACCGTATCATAGAAATTTCCTCCGGAATCAATTAATAATCAACTTCTAAGAATAATAATAATAATAATAATAATAATAATAATAATAATAATAATAA
>JACYFF010031955.1:101906751-101944066 GCA_017589665.1 Selenicereus undatus
GTTTTAGGTATAATTTTTATAACTAATTGTCATTAAAACCTTCAATTAATCCCAGCCATCCATCCCTAATCCTAAGGCTGAAAATAACACTTCTCACCTCTCATTGAAACCCCCACTTCTCATTGGATATGTACTATATATATATATATATATATATATATATATATACATTTGTATATTTATGTATATACACACGCATGCATATACATATGTACACACACGTGTGTGTATATATATAATTATTTTTTGTGGGGGACTCGCTCATTAATTATCCATACAAAACTAGGAAGTGGTAATTGCCAGCATATTAAAATGGAATGATTTTATCTTGTGTGTTAAATGTTTCTTCTCTTTTTAATTTTTGTTGTTACTCTGGTGAGAGAAGGTGGAATCGAGAGCCTCACACCCTAACTGAACTTGAGTAGTTTGAAGGATCTTTTTATAAAGCTTATTATAGGAAAAAAGAAACATAAGAGAATATTAAGAGAATTTTCAACGATACACTATAAACAAGCTTGTCAATTTTGTACATCTCGTTCAAATGTCTAACTACATAAAATATTCATCTCTGCAAACTTTTCTAAGCTAAATGGAAATTTGAGCTGTTCAAGGCATAACAACTCCGATTCCAAGGTGCACAGGATGAGGGCGTTCTGCACCACATTTCTCCCGTATGATGGCCCTTAGTGTTAAGTAAAAATAACTCTCTCGCACGTACGCACACATACGAAGGATCGGTAAATAGAAGCACATCAAAAAAATAAAAAATGAGAGACACCTAAATTTGACGTGGTCAACCGCTTATGCCTACTGCGCTACTATTCAATCAGTTTGTATATTTTCACTATTTAAATGAGGATTGCAATAACCTCGCGACCCGAGTTATTAACTCAGAAATCATGCACTCATCTCTCAAAATGTTTCTTTCACACACATACACACGAAAAAGATAACATATTCCACAGTATCACAATCTTTGTATTTATTGGGGTTTAGGATTAGCTTACAATTCTTGAAGAAATGTAGAGCGTGTCAAAGTCTAGGTAATTCTAAAGTTGAGATACTCAGACAAAATTCCAAAATCACTAAACTGTACTTTGGAATAGTGAGAACTTTGTTAGTGAAATTAGGTAAAAGCAAAACCCTTACCAAATCTAAAAACAAACCGATAAGTTGATTAAAGGCCTAGCAACCCTTAATCTATCTAAAAGATCCACTCAACTCACCACCTAGGAAACTTGGATAAAAAGGTGCAGATTTTGGAGTCAAGCTAGTTGTTTTTCTTTCATTCACTTCAAGTTTCGATCATCTCCAATGGATACAAACTTTGCAATTCATAGGGGAAATGGGTCTGACTCTTAGGTTTCATTTGGACCTTGAAAAATTTGGTGGAAATAAATAAAATTAGAAAAATTACTTTTTTTCCTTGTGTTTGGTTTAGAGAAAATCACAAAAAAAAAAAAAAATTGGAGGAAAGTTAGGTGGAAAAATTGTTAGAAACAAGTGATAAAATTCTCCTCATAAAATTGTGAGGAAAGTTTGAGGAAAATTCTCAATCTCCTCCAACGTCAAATTGTTTAGATGACATCATCATGATTCAAGTAGTTCATCAACATTTAATTTCTCGTCCAAATTCTTGTATTTTTTCTTAATCCAAACAAGAGAAAAAAAACTCATATTCTCCGTACTTTTTTTTCCTTCATATTTTTTTCTCCCAACTTTTCTTTCGACCAAATTTTCTAAGGACCAAAAGGAGTCTTAATCAAATGAAAAGACTAAACATTAAACTAGCACACTTAACCTTTAACAATAAAATTAAAATGTGGAGAAAATTAATATATATATATATATATATATATATATATATATAAAAATAGGCTTTATTTAGCGCCAGTTCAACCCATTTAATGTTTCATCTTCCGCTATTAAATGCATGCTCATGCTGGGGCTTCCTAAATGATGAGGACTTGTAAAGCCATGAATGTCATCAATTGTAGCTCCACCATGGATGAATCTTGTGAAGTATTAATGGAGGAATCAATAGCTTATTCGTGGCAGACTGTTGACTTTGGCTTGACCATGACTTTGGCAGATACTCTGAAACCGTGTTTAAGTCTTTGGACTAAGATTGAGTTGCTGACAGCATAGCTCCCGGTCCATAGTAATAGTAAATGCATGCAAAACCACCAAACGTAATGCCCTTCCGCTTTTAATATTAATTGATTAATATTAGTATCACTCACTAGGACGATAACACATTATTGAGGTTCAACCTTAAGTCCCTACTATTCGGATTTCGAAGGGACACTCAACACCAAGTACATTGCCATGGAAGGTCAATTTTGATTGTCCTAAACTAAATGGCTCAAAGACTGTAGTTGGCATCTTGCGATCAGGGATGCAGATAGAGGGGTTTGTTTGACGTTCTCTAGCAAGAACTACTTCTAGATGGTGCTCAATGTGTGGAAATGAAGGCATATATTTTTCGATGCAACAAGCTTGACACAATTCATTTAAGAGGACTGTTGTAGTGGAAGAACATCCGTCTCACTAATCAGTGCAATTTACCTTAGAGGGAGGTGAATAGGATGATTAATAAAACTTGATACTTTGAAATTTTTTTGCTAAAATTAATTATAAGCACAAATTAGGGAAGATATGATTTTCAGTTGGAGCAATATTTCAAACACAGAGGATTTCTAATTAGTAAGTAGCATGTAGAATTCAAAATAAAATAAATGCAAAAAATAAAGAGATCAGAGACACAAGATTTTCACAAGGTTCACCCAAATCAACCTTGGACTACACCCCGCCTAAAGTCCTTCCTCCACCTTAGAAGACAATTTATTCACTATCTTCCCAAGACAATTCAACAGGTGTCCTCTACCACCTTCCCTCTTACCGCTATACAGCATTGGTACAGAGAATAAATAAGTAGAGATAAGTACAATGGCTAGAAGCTATATATAACTCAATATGCTCTTTTCTTTGCTCACATGTTGTGCCCCTCAATCTTCATCAGGTTCTTCCATTTATAGATCTTCTTTGATGGTCCAAAACCGTAGGATATAGATGATACAACCATTATGAGCTTCGCTTGATCTCAGCCCTTGATCTTGAGATACAGAGATATATGCTTAGGATCATCGACCCCTCTTCCAAGAAGTATGATTCTCTCCTTCTTTGGCAAATCCCTTTAATTTGATCTTAATTTTTTTTTCATAAAGGGGATAATCATCCAGGCTTCTAGCTCTTTAAGATGGCCATTGAAATAACAGTTGTTTCTCGATCTTTTTTATAAACGCACTGTGAACTGCTTAATCAGAAAGCTTGACAGAGAAGTGGACTAGCATTATTTAATGCTTGATGTTGATAGCTAGCCGCTTTAGGGGCAATTTGAATTTTAACTTGTTTGGCTGATTTTGGTTGAATTTTTTCTCTATCTTCTTGATGCAATGTCATTCCTAAACTTAACAAAAACAATCATGTGGATATCCTCCATAATAAATAATAATGATATGAATAAATAATGTCAAAATGAGACACATATTGCTATTGGTATCCCAAGAAATGTTTTTTCATGTCCAAATATGATATCATTTCAGTGTAAGGTATGATTTATTTTAGATGTCACATTCATTGAATAAGTAGATGTTCATTTTTTTGAAGAGTTAGTATTCTCTCAAAATAACTCATTCATTTTTCAAAATTTAGGAATATATGATTTGTTTTTTAATAAAATTTTTATTGAATTTCCCAATTTTGTCTCTTTTTTGTTTTCGTATTAAGAGAACAAATTTCAACACTAATTTTGGAACAAATGGCATAAATTGCGTTTGTACTAATAGATAGTTTAAGTGGACTCTCAAAAGATGATTTACTCTTCTTTTGAGTCTTAAAACATGAATATTACGTGCAAACTAATCCCGCTCTACTTATGTTCATTTTTTTTGTTAATCATATTCATTTTTGGTACATGCAGTATTCATTTTTTAATCGCCTAACTAGTACTAAGGACTCATGTGATCAAAATTTTCATAAGCTTTTATTATTATAGTAATTATTTGTAGTTTGATAATAAGAATATCACAATAATAATATGCAAATTAAAATGGAGATATTCTTATGATGAAAAATTTATTCGTATTCCCTTGAAACTCTAATATGCTGAAAATTGAAAAAAAAAATGGTTAAGTTTTCACATGTTACAATGATAATGTCTTAAGAATTTTTTTTTAAGTGATACATCTTTTTTCTTTTTAACTATTCATCTACATATGGAAAATAAAAATGTTTAAAAGTTATTAAACAACTAACTGATTATAAAAGCAAGTATTGTAGTTCCATATAAAATTGAATAAGACCCCCTAATGTGCACACAAATATTATAATTCTAATGAGATTCTATTAATTATCACTAAATGTTTAAATAGAGTTGTTTCTAACTCATTGATCAATCTTATCAAAATTAATAAACATTTACATCACAACATTTGACGTAAAGCAACTTTTTTTTTTTTTTGCTATTATGTTTGCAAAATATTGCAATGTTATAATATAATATATTATTTTTTGTCATATTGAAAGTAGTGTTAATAATATAATATAATATTTTTGATTAAAATTGGTATAGTATAGTATTTTATCATTACAAAGCATTGTCTTTTTTAATTTAGAAAGATAATCTTTGAAATTGTAACTAATTTTATAAATCTTTTTTTGGAAAGAAAATCTTTCATTCATAACTGAGTAACTGATTTTTTCGAAAAAATAAAAACTATTAATTCTCCCAGAAATTTTGTAGAAATGATACTTGTCAAAATTTTAAGAGGCTTGTTTTGTATATATGTTCAATTCTTTATAAAGATTGTTTTGCTCATTTACATCTTATATATTAATTTTTATTTTTATATTATGTTGACTTAAATATGATGTTTACATCAACTTAATATAATTTCGTAACTCTACTCTCACATTCCGTGCAAATTCAAACTAGTACCATTAGAAGGAAGTAGCAGAATACGGCAGCCCATAATCTTCCCATCTCCGATCTTGTAATTGATCTTGTGGAATTTACTTGGAAGATAGGCTCAATTATGTCAAAATTCTGGATTTGGAGGCCTTTGCAATGAGTTTGATTGTTAATCATTCATCGATAACTCTCTTCCTCATTTAGGTCATGTTCGACAAAATTAGCTGTTTAAGTAGCAGATAGTGATTCAGGTAGCGGATACCTGTTTAGATAGCGGATATCATTTCTAATTTAGCTGCTGGTAGATAGTTGTTTAGATGAACGGCCGAAACTAATGTATTCGGTAAATTTAGCTATTATGGTAGCTAATTAATGTAAATTGACATAAAATAATATAAATAATTTCCAAGGATAAAATTTTTAAATGATATTTTTGGGCTAAAAAATATCAAACGCTATTTTTAAATGTCAAACGTTAATACTATTAACTTTTCAAAAACGCTGCTTAAAATACTAAATGTTACTTGAAATGCTCGTCAAAATACTAATTTACCGAACCTTATAAATTAACTAATTAATGTGTAGATCTAATCAAAATATTACATACTATTCAAAGCGTTGTTATCGAGTACGATCTTAATTTAAAAAAAATAAAATAAAAATCCCAACATAGCACAGAAAATCGCGGAAACCTGGACCTCAACTTCTAATCTAGAAAATTACAACTGTGCAGCCCTGTTTACAAATCATGGCATAATTACAATAATCATGTGTGGGAGTCTTTTAGTCAATGATCATGTCATTTTGGACACTTGTTTCTTGTATTCTTGTATTGTTACTTTATTACTTTCTCACTCTAGGTTTTCTCTAGGTTTTAAATTTAATTTTAACCTGTTTTTTGGGTTATGAAGATATTTCTACTGCCTAGCAAAGATATTTAGTTGATCTATAGTAATTACATATATTTTACTGAAATATGTTTAAGCTGTAAATTATAAGCAATATATTTCTAAGCAATCATAAACCCCTACGTGGATAACGTGACCAAAGCTAATTTGCTCAAGATATCATACAAGACTAAGGTTATTGAAGAGTCGGATCGCGCTAGAAGGGGTGAATAGGTGATTGCAACAACTTAAAATCAACTTGAAATCAAAATTGAAAGTAAATGCAGAGTTGAAATAGAGAAACTACGCAAAGATATTTTAACGAAGTTGGACCTCTACCAGGCTTAAGTCCCCGTCTAGAGTTATCCAACTCTAAGATTCAACACTTTACTTTTTTTTATTAAAATGAACTCTCAATACTCTCTCAGAGCAACCACACTCAAGAGATCTCAAGTGCTTAAACCAACCTCTTGGTTTAAGTTAGGGTGGAGTTGACCTCACAAACTCCAAGGTCACTCCTTAATAATTTTTCACCTCAATTCTTTGATCACTAAATCACACTCAGTACAACAGTTCAAAGTATGTGCTCAATGCTATTTTTTATACACTGCTTCTATGCCACTTTGCTTTCTCAGTTTGACCACTATTTATAAGCATCAGTGGTCATGCTCCAAGAAAGGAAGTTCTGCCCAAGACATACCAAAATAGCATTTCAGGCCCTTGATTTCTGGTCAACAGCTTCTGTTTGGATTGTCTTGCCATCTTTGCCATTATTTGGAATGATATGAAGCTGCACAAAATCTTTTCAAAATGTTACAGAGATTCATAATAAAAACTAGGGACAATGCTACTTGATTATGTCATATCTTTCCTTGATTGGCTTGCAATTAATCAATCAATTAAAATCATATCAAATCTCTTAAATTGATTTCTCAAATTTTGAATTTCAAACTTTGAATCAGCTAAATAATTTCCATGATTGGCTTCCAATTAATCAGTCAAGTAAAATCACGCCCATATCCTTTCCTTGTGCATCCACACATTTGTCTTGATGTAAAATAGGTTGCTTATACTTGCATTCAATTTTCCAACCTTTTTTTATTTGACATCCAAGTAGGGGTGGGCAACGGATTGGGTCGGGCCGGACTAGGCCAGCCCATTAACTAACCGGGGCAGGCTGAGTTATGGACCAAGTGAACCTAGCCTGCCCATGACCCGCCCATTATCACTAAGAAGTATTTCTGATGAGTTAATTTTTCAACTAAAATCTCTGTAATTTTTCAACCAAACTAAATTAGTCCAAATTCAAAGTTAGAAAATACACAACCAAGCTAATAAATGGGTTGGGTCGAGTCGCCCATGGGTGGCCCGCTTTGGGCCCATTTAAAAACGGAAAAAAAACTTGCGCCGAAAAACGGTAAATAATTATTATTATTACGTACAAAGTATTAGTAGTAAGTACAACTAATTGGAACATGTAAATTAATGTGTCAAGTAGGTTGAAAAAATTAATGGGTCACTAAATGGGCCATTAATGGGCTAGCCCAATTCGGCCTATTAATATGCCTTAATGGGCTGGCCCAATAGTGGCTCAATCCATTATTAGCCCGACCCATGATTAGCCCTATTTTAAACAGTCTGGCCGCTTAACCCAATGGGTACGCAGTCCATTGCCCATTCCTACATCCAAGGCTTTAATTAATTTTGTGTTTCATCAAAACCTTCTTAGCCACTAAGGGAGTCAACAATCTCCCCTTTTTTAATGAAAGGCAAAATTAGTTTTAGTGGCTTATTTAAGTTTCATGTAGCTGTGTCATGCCGAATTCATCATATTAAGCATAGATATAAAATAGTGGTACTTAGTTTACCAGAACATGGCTTATAAACGTGCATGATCTAGATATTAGAAAAATATGTCATTTATGCAATCTAAGCATTTTAAATATAACTAACTCAGGAAGTAGACATACTTGTCAGCTAACATTGTCTTAGCAAAATGGGCTATCCAAGCAACTAACATTGCAATCTAAGCAACTAACAAAATAAACTTACTTAACAGATAGCCGTAACTACACTTTCTCCCCCTCTTTCATCAAAAAGGAGGGAAGTGAGAAAAATGTGTGCGCAAACCAACAGGATGGTGGAAGACGAGTTTTGTAAAGAAAAAAAGAAGAACTGAAACAAGCAAAGTAAAGATCAAGGCTTGGTCTTGGAGGCTTTTCCGACAACAGAGAGTAGTTGTGAAGCATACGTGGAGCTTTGTGCTTGTTCAGCTGCAGAGAGAGGAACGACTTTGAGGGCACACTGGCGAGTTAGGCTGCCCAGATTGATGAGATCCCAAGCTTTTGATGCACCTCAGAGACATGAGTGGTGAGCAGGGTTTGGAGGTTCAGATGGTTTTCAATGACGACCTGATTGTGTGCAATTCCATTTAGCACATCAGTGTGATGAACCATAATTTACTCAAGCTTGTCAGTCGTCTCTTGAAGCTCATAAACCCTCTTGTCGAGGTTCAGGATGTGATCGAGGAGAGAGGGAGGAGGAGTGGATTGTGGAGAGGTGAGACGAGGTTTGATATATTGACCAAACTTTTTGGAAATACACATGAGCTCTTCTTGATTCATATCCTCGACAAATTTTTAGGCTCCAGTGGCAGTTTTGAAGAACTGAAAGTTCTTCAATGAGGCAGGTATAATGATTGGCACGGGTTTGGTCTCTTTGAGTTTGTGATCTAGACATACGCCAAAACGATTAAACACCAGAATCAGGAGATTGGCATAAGGCAGTAGGGCAGGACCCATAATGGAGCTGACTTTGGACATGGACCCAAGAATATAGCAAGTAAAGTTGATCGGTTTACCAGTCATTAAGAGGTAGATGAGTTCAAGAGTTTTGGTGTTGACACTGTCATTAAAGTTAGGCTTGGCCAGAATGGTGCGAACTAAAACATCGTAGTGTAGACGAGGGTCACGTTTGAGGATGAGATAGGATAGGTGGGTCAGGTGAGCTTGACTGTGGGAGTGAGCAAACTTAGTCAAGCACTGGTTTCGGGCTTCAATCTGAGACAGAGAAGATGGGGAAATAGTATGGAGGTGAAGGATGCTATTCAATTCAGCCTCAGTGAGCGTGAATTTCGCATGTTTCACTTGGCATTCCAGGGATATAACAGGTCGATTGTAACTTTAATTTAGATTGGATTTAATTCCAAAATGTTTCATTTAAATAGAATTTCATTTTTAGAGTTCTTTTCATTTTTGTTGAGAAAAATTGTTAATTTATAGGAAGGTGAAACTAATGTTAATACCAAAAAATCACCTCAAGTGCGGAACATATTTGGTTCTACATATTTGTCGACTTAAATTTATCTTATTGATATTTAATTGCTTTAATTATGTTGCTTCAATATTATTTTTTATTATCCAAAATGATAATTGTAGAAAAATAATTTTTTTGTGTAATGTTAAAATATAATTTGATTAGTGGTATTATAAAATTCATTTCATAAATATCACTAATACATGTAATTCATTTTCATGAATAATTTTTTTCATAATTCATACATTAAAGACCAATAATTATACATACATATCTAAAAATTATACTATATAACTTTTTAATAATTCAACAACTCCTTACATCTATCTTTATATAGCTTCTTACATCTCTTTTACAACTTCTTACATCTTCTTACAGCTTCTTGTTCTCACATGTAGTTCTTACATCTTCTTACAGATTGTTACACTTTCTCATATTTTCTTATAGCTTACAATTGCGTCTTATTGTGAAAAAGAACATGCCCTGAATGTATTGTCTTCAACCACTGTCCTTAACAGTTGTCTGTCAACAGCTAAATTAAAGTTATCCACTATCTAAATAGTTATTTACTACTTGAACATCTAATTTTGTCAAATATGACCTAAAATTGCTAGGAATTGAAAACAATAGGGGAAAAAGAACCCAGTAAAGGAATGAAAACTAAAAAAATGATGTCAACAACAAAATCAATAAAATGCCCTTCCATCAAAAATAGCTCTATTAAAACTTCTTTTTGCTTTTTTGGGTATGCAAGCATCTATTTCACCAAAGTTTAGCTGTTATTAGTCAATAAAAGAGTAGAACTTTCCATATCATATTTTCTCCATTTATAATACTTAAACTCGAGACATTGTCTAAAAAAAACAAGTGTTAAATCACTTTGAATCAACCTGTGTTGATCATTAGAATTTCTTTCATTAGTTGTAACATTTGTTGAATTCGCTTGTAAGTTATAGCATAAAAAGCCTTGCATTACTTGCCAATATGGTTGATCTCTTCCTTTCATCAAAGAGTCATAACCAAACTTACTTTTTGTAATAGTTATAAGTAACATAAATGATTAAGCGTTGTGTAATGAGGATGTCAGACAAGACATGTAATACATGAAAGAAAATGTGAGATGTTCATAGAAAGATTAAAAACTAAAAAAAGACAATAACTATCACAATCTATAATGCAAATTTATGAATGATTGAAGACTTTGCTGTGTAGTCTGGATAAGCACATTTATGCTAGGATAAGATTAAATACGAGGTTAGGTGTTGAACTACATTTGAGGAATAAATAACTTGCAAATTTCAAGGGAACAAATCTTATAATAATATTGAATTTTTAAATTGTTGGAGTTACAAAAATTATGTATAAAGTTAGAGCTCAATTTAAATAAATTATTAGGGTTCTTATATAAGTTATTTTAAAGAAAGTAATCACTATCTTATTGTTGAGCCTTCTACGTTAGTTAACATCATTTGAATATGTATCTCATATTTTTCTTTAATTAAGATAGTTTCAACACAAATAAATTAAAATGTATGATAATATATATTATGTCAGCTTACATTTTTAATCAATTAATTTCTAAAAAGGTGAAACTATGAGTTTATTGACCTTTTTATCAGGTTTCTTTTCTTTTCTTTGGCCCTTTTGTGCAAGTACAAAATTTAAGAGATTTTTTTTTTAGTAATTTAAGAGAAAATTTTGATTTGATTTTCCTTATAAAGATCAAACATTTCAACAATAAATTTAGATGTTGGGTTAATTGATAAATATAAATTGACATAAAAGAATATATAGATAATTTTCAAATATAAAATTTATGAATGATATTTTTGGCCAAAAAATACAAAGCGCTCTTCTAAGTGTCAAAAGCTAATATTGTTAACTTTTCAAAAATGTTACTTAAAACGCTAAATATTACTTGAAATACAAGTCAAAATTCTAGGTTACCGAACATTGAAAATTGATTAATTAGTATATTAACTTAGTCAAAATACTAAACATTACTCGAAACACTATTGCCTAACGCAACCTAAATCAATATTCTTTGGTGAAGTTTCCAATTTGTATTTGTTTGGATCCTTAACTCGCTAATGTAAATGAATATTGAATATTGTCCGTGAAAAAGGAGGGGGGGGGGTCCAGACACTTTGTTTACTTTTTTTGTTGGGTAATCCTCGTCACCCAAATTTGACGCCAAGGAAAGCTCTTGTTTTCTGTGTAAAATATTGTTTAGAATCAAATCATCCATATCTGACGAGAATAAAATAAAAGGGCAGCGAGTTGGCATGAAAGCTACCCAATTGTAGATTCTTGTTTTTATGCCTTCCTAAATTATTTAGAGAGAGAGAAAGAGCGGGGAAGATTTTTTGAGAACAATTTAAAGCATTTTCTTTTTCTTTTTTTTTTGGTGAAGGAGGCATTTTCGTAATTCAAGAAAATACGCAAGCTCATACGCTGATACGCAGCAGAATATAAGGCCAGCCGGGGAAAAAAAAAAAGAAAAGAAAATGAAGGCCCCATAAGGTCATTTTCAACTCCTAAAACGAAGCTTCTGTTGGGAGTAGTTTCCATTTTACCAGCCATTAGGGCAGTAGCCTCGCTATAGTAGAGCACTCTCTTCATTTCAATAAAATTGTCAAAATTTTCTTTTATGAATGTTCTAAAAATATTGTCAACATTTTTTTTATTGGGTAAAGAAAATGACATTTTATTTGAAAGTTTTGTAAAATTTGACAACTTTAATGAGATAGAAGAAGTATTTCTTTCAAGATTATTCATTTTAGAAGTATTGAAGAATTCACATAAAGTGCGAAAATTATACTATACAAATCGGTTGCATGATGCTTGTCCAACCACTAGTTGCTGATATTTTTGCTCTACAGCAAATAGATACTTTACTCATAGCCTGACATGTGGTGGAGTGCTAGCGTGCACATTGATGTACGGCTATTTGGTAAATAATTTTTTGGAGAGCTTTTTGACTAATAGAGTATTTTTTTAATAAAATTAGTTGTTTGACCTCGTAAAAAAACCAATTAGGTATTTAGTAAAATAACTTTTTAGAAGAACTTTTTGGATTCAAAAAACTAATTTGATTGGCTTTTTGAAAGAGCTTTTTGGAAAATTAGTTTTTTGTCTCATAACTTGATTAGAAACAACTAATCTCACCAAACAGTTTTTCTACAAACAGCTAATTCAAATAGCTAATACAAACAGGTAACAGCTAACAACTAATACAAACAGCTAACAGCTGTTTGTCAAACATGGCCGTAGTTAAAGGTGCGGTTCGAATTTTAGCGTTGTCTACTTTTAAAATACACCTTAGTTGTAATTTCTTTTTTCTTTTGATGAATCCTAATTTTCTTAATTGTAGTTTTTTTTTTGGTGAAGCTTAAATTTTTTAATTTTCAAGGCTTCTATTTTGTAATTTTTATTTCATTTACTAACTATCTACTTAAGTAAATCTCACTAATATTATACGACCAGAAAAAAATTAATAATAATAGTAGTAGCAGTAGTATCTTTTATTGTATGCATTAGCGAGCATTACCTATACATTAGTAAGTATTAATAAATATGCTAGTGAACAGACCCTACGTGTATAACACCACATCCCTTGACACCCAAGAGCATTACTGAATATGCTAGCAATACAAATTTTTTATTGAGCGATATATAGGCGAATAGATTGCGTTGGTATGAGCCTGTTTGCCAACTAAAAGTATCTATGACGTTGCTAAAGTTAAAGCTCACTAAAAGCGTATGAATTAGTGAGCAATATCATATGTCTTAGTGAGCAAATGTTAGTAACTAGTAAGCAACATTAATACGAGGCAAACAATGATAATATATAATAATATCTTGTTTTATATAATATTATCCATCACATGCTCACTAAAAATGTATTCCAACTCACTAGAAGTATTTTTTGGTGAGTTGGACAATATTTTTAATGAGTTTCACATTTACAACAACATATTTCAACGAGTTGTACAATATTTCAGTGAGCGAAACTGGGTACATAGGACATGTTAGTTTAACCTAGTGTGTCCTATGTACATTGTTATTAATCATATGCTTACTGAAAATGTATCCGAACTCACTCAAAGAACTTTTGTGAATTGCACAATATTTTTAGGGAGTGTCAGATGTACAAAAGCACATCTTAGAGAGCGGTGCAGTATTTTTACTAAGCGAATCCCGAATATATAGGACATAGTGGTCTGATTCTGTCTGCTCACTAAAAGTATGCATTAGCTCATGAGCGTGTCAGCTCACAAAAAATACATCGTAGCTCACAATTTTAGTGAGTTGTATAGTATTTTTAGTAAGCAAAATAAGGTGCATAATTGCATATTCTAGAAAGCTGCATAGTAGTTTCAGTGAGCCGAAGTACAATTGTCCAAGTACTCCTATATAATTGATTGTATAATATAACAACTATAGAATGCTTGATATAATTAACCTTTCCATTCAATTTTCTTTTCTTTTTTTTTTTTTGTTTTTGGTTTCATGTTGATTGTTTTAAATTAGGGAGAAATTTTCATATAAAGGTTTTATTAAAAATTGTCATTATTGGTCACTATTTAATTAGAAAAAAACAGTGAGGGTTCATTGGCAAGTCCCAGTGCTGTGAGTATGCAATAAGTATCAGCCATTCCATCTAAACCTCCATTCACTTTCCTAAATATGAGATCCATCCAATCGGGAGAAAAGCTTTGTAGAAATTTGCTAGTGTTTTCAAAAAGATAGTGAACACACTTGGTGGTTGAATTACATATCAAAGTGCTTATAATACAGTCGTCCCCTTCTATATCAACTGTTTAAGCTCTTATAAAACCTTGCATCCAAAGGATCGGAGTGCACTCCTATTGAACTCTTATGGGATTATACGAGGAGAGTAGTTGATACAATCATGATTATTTTTGGCAAATTTGAGTTCCAAACGTCACATTAAAGAAGTCTTTGTTTGGCAAGACACAGGGATTTTCGGAGATCACCATGAAATTTATGCTGTATAATTCTGAGTCTATATTATTTTACTTGTGCGAAGTATATGTCTTCAATGTAGAAGTTGTATAACTGTTTGATGAAAAATCCTTTTTGTAATGAATGAAAAATTAAATAGATCAATATAAAGGGCAGCCCAGTGCACAAGCATCCTGCGTTCACGCAGGGTCCGGGGAAGGGCTACACACCAAGGGGTGAATTGTAGACAGCCTAACCTGACTTTGTCAGTGGCTGATTCCACGGCTCGAACCCCGTGACCTTTTGATCACACGGAGACAACCTTACCGTTGCTCCAAGGCTAAATAGATCAACATAAAAATGTTAATTAATTCTTTGGATGTAGTTCATGGAGGAGATTAGAGTCAAGTATTCTAGCCTTGAATTCAACTCAACTTGATTTTCTATGACTTTAACATTCAAATGTTTGGCCAAGTCATAGTTAAGTACTGGAAGGCTACCACCATGCTGTGTTCAGTAGGATTAGAGATCAAATCCCCATCCATTTATGGCTTGTTTGGTTCTATGTAATCGAAGTGGTAATGCAATTAAAATGGTAATAGTGATTCCATTACCATGTTTGGTTACCATTAAGGAATGTAATTAAGATTGCACTGTAATCACATTTACCTCAATCAATGCAATTTCAATTACTTGACTTTTCCTAAACAATTATGATTGCATATCTTTGAATCAAAGTCTATCCAACTATAAACTATTATATTTGAAAACTTTCTCTCTCTTCTCCCCATTGTCTCTCCTCTACTTCCCCTCTCTTATTACTTTGACACCATTTTTTTAAAATTTTAAAACCCCACTCACCGCTCTCTCTCCTCTCCATATTAGATAAAGTTTAACCTAGACTATGTTCCTATTATTGTAACTACATTTTTATACGTTCTAGACATCATATCTCTCTCTCACGTCGTCATCATCATCATCATCTTATCTCTACTTGATAAACTTAAACAATATTACATTATTGTAATCTAGAAGAAATAGAGTGAAGTAAGTCTCATATGAAACATCGTAATCATGATAATAAGATATTAGATGATAGTTATCAACAAAGCTACAAATAATTAAAATAGGCAAAATCAAAATGCGAATTGAATTGCAAGTACTTTACGTCACGTGTAAAATTAAGTACTGTTTGTAGATGAATTCATTCCATTACACTTGTAAAAACTTTATAACCAAACATTGTAATGTAATTATTATCTCATTCCATTATACTAACAATTGCATTACATGATTGATTCCATTGCATAGTGATTGCATTACTTTCAACCAAACGCTACATTAGTGGTAAACGTAGTCTGCGAAGGAAGTGGGGTGGGATTATATTTGTGAAGATTTAAACGAGTGAGCAGATCTTAAACGCGTATAGATTGTGAAAGAAAAAGTATATCAAGAGACAGCATCACTCATAACCCCAGAAAATAATAAAGGTCACCAATGTCTTTCATAGGGAATTGGGTGGGGAGAATGCATATGATGTGGTGTAGTAGGGCTACTGAGCCCCTAGTGAAAACAATCCATGAACATAAGGAAAGAGCACAAGGAAGACAAAAGAGGTAAGAAAAATAAACAACAGTGAATCAATATGATTACCAGTGAAGCTCGAAGAAAGTAACAAGCTGCTAATTTAGTGAAACTAAGCCTCAGGGCTGGGCTTTTTTCTATATGAGGACATGTCAAGCTTACGCACATAGTTAAGATAACTAGGTCAATGAAACCTCGTGGTTGATCATGTAGACGTCAAGAAGACACATTTTTAACGTGCAACTGTCAAATGATCCACCCATGAGATATAGTCAATATGAATAGTAGTAGACATCACAACTGAGCTAAAAGTGTAATGATATGTAACCTGGTCATGTCGTCAAACCTGCTAATAACTAATCAAGCCTTGCGGCACTCAATTACCTATATGAAACACATTGGTCCTATAAACCCATTTATAAGTTAACAGGTTCATGTTATTATGATAAGGGACTAATAATAAATGTTAATACACAATTCAATACTATTTAGTAAAACTCGCCAACATCTTTAAGTACCATTGGACTCGTTTTGAGATTATCCTTGTTGTTTTTTCTATAGTCTCTATTTCCAATAGAATTCAATATCATCAAATAATATTCAACATCGTCATAACCTTTAGTACGTTTTAGCATCAATCAATTGAGTTTTCTATTTGCTTGTGCAATTCAACTATTTCGATTCTGTATTTTCAGCTTCATTATTATTATTATTTGCTCGGTTCGAAGTTCTTTCTCTATCCTTATCCCCTGCCAGTTCTGTCCAATTTGCTAATCTTAGGATTCTAGTTTGTTCGATTTTTCTTTTCGTGATTTCTGGTCTCTGTCTAGTTTTTGCCTTGTCCTAGTTTTCAGTATCATAGTTCGTGCTCCTCTTTTGCTTGGGTTATTCTCCCCTGTTGTTTGGCTTCTACCAGTTGTCTAGAGTGAGGCTTTGGTTAAGCTTTTGTGATTGCTTTGGTCATCTTCCAGGGTTATTTCCAGGGTTATTTCTGGCTTGTTGTGTCGTAGGAGGAGGAGGGCCCCGTTTTAGTGGTTTGGTGGCCGGCTTGTGTTCATATCTGTGTGCAAAGTTGTGCTTTTTCTGCTTAGGCTCCTTTGTGCTGTGCCCAGGAAGTTGTGCTTTTTTTTCAAAGCTAGAGTGTTTGATTTTTTTAGTGACCTGTACTTGTTGTTTTGAAGCCCTGCTATTGCGGGCTCTGTTATCCCCAGTATCTTTATTTCTGCCCTTGTTACTAGTTTTGCAGTAGTGGTTTTAGTTTTGCTAGTGTGGCCTTTTGCAGTTTGAGTTTTAGTTCTTGCAAGTTTGTTCGTTTGTTATCAAGACTTTGTAGTTTCAAGGCTTTTTGATAGGTTGGTTGCATTAGTTTTTGTTATTAGCAGTATTATTACTATTGGTTTTATTTGTTTTACTATTAGATTTGTTCTTAGTAGAATTGGTTTGTTTATTCAGTTTGTGTGGCTTTTTAGTGGTTGTGTTAGTCTCTTGGTTAAGCTTTTTTTTAGTTTCCTTGGGGGCAGTTGATAGTTTTTTTCTGGTACTGTTATTTTTGGGGTATTAGTTATTTCACCTTTAGTGTACTTTTTGTTAGTTTTGTTGGTGCCGTGTCGGGTGTACTAGATAGTTGTGTGTGGTTGGGTGTGGTTTTTCGTCCGGTGTCCTTTAGTCTGTAGATCTTTAGGGTGTTCGTTGGCCTCGTAGGCGTCTGCGTTGGTGGTGGGTCATGTAGCCGTGTCAGCCTGTCCTCCGGGGAGTTTTGGGGTTAGGAGGGGGTTAGGGCTGAGGAAGGTACGCCTAGCGTCCTGGAATATTGGGACCCTCACGGGTAAGTCGATAGAATTAGTTAAGGCTCTGCGAAGGCGTGAGATTAGCATAGCGTGTGTCCAGGAGACGAAATGGGTTGGGGCGAAAGTTAGAGAGATTGATGGGTACAAGCTGTGGTACTCGGGGTCAGCCAAGGCGAAGAATGGAGTTGGCATCCTAGTCGTGAAGGATTTGGCGGATCAGGTGGTCGAAGTGAGGCGTAAGAGCGACCGAATTATGGCCATCAAGGTTTTGGTGGGTTCAATTTTCGTGAACGTGGTGAGCGTGTATGCGCCCCAGGTAGGCCTGCCGGAGGAAACTAAGAAGCTCTTCTGGGAAGACCTAGATGAGGTCACCCAGGAGGTACCTCAGAGCGAGAAACTGTTCATAGGAGGAGACTTTAACGGCCATATAGGCGAGGAGGCAGCAGGATATGATGGGGTCCACGGGGGCTTCGGGTTCGGAGAGAGAAATGCGGGAGGGGTCTCTGTGCTGGACTTTGCAGTGGCCTTTGATTTGCTGGTGGCCAACTCCTTCTTCAAGAAGAAGGCGGACCACATAGTGACCTTCAAGAGCAACGCTTGCAAGATCCAGATTGACTACTTCCTAACGAGGAAGGAAACTCGGAGATCGTGTAAAGACTGCAAATTTATTTCCAGCGAGTTGCTAGGAACTCAACACAGGTTGCTGGTTTTAGATGCAGAGTTCAAGTATCCTAAGAGGTCGAAGAGGAGAGCCGAAGAACCCAGAATTAAGTGGTGGACACTCACAAAGGAGAAGGCGGGGTTAATAGCAGAAAGAATAGCTAAGGAGAGAGTTTGGAGGAGGGTAGAAGACGCCGACTCGATGTGGGATGTTGTGGCGGATTGCATCCGAAGGTCGGCTAAGGAAACCTTAGGTCTGTCCAGGGGAGGCGGCAACAGGATGGAGGGTGCCTAGTGGTGGAACGAAGAGGTAAAGGAGAAAGTCAAGGAAAAAAAAAGAGGCTTATGCGGAGTTCTTGAACAGCAGTTCGGAGGACGAGAGGGCGCAAAAGAAGATTGGATACAAGGCAACCAAGAAGGTAGCCAGAAGGGCAATGACAGTAGCAAAGAGTCGGGTGTTTGATAGACTGTACCATAGATTGGGACGAAAGAAGGGGAGAAGGAGGTTTTTAAATTGGCTAGGGCAAGGGAAAGGAAGTCTAGGGATTTGGGAATGGTAAGGTGTATCAAGGACGAAGAGGGTAAGGTGTTGACTGCGGATGTCGATATAAAGGAGAGATGGCAAAGGTTCTTTGCTAAACTCCTCAATGGGGAAGGGGGGGAGTCCACTGTAGTAGGGGCGAAGAGTGTAGCGATCAACATGCGGGCGACATGATATCAAAGGAGGAGATTAGGGAGGCTTTGAAGAAGATGGCGAGAGGGAAGGCAGTGGGCCCGGACCAGATACCAGTGGAAGTTTGGAAGTTTATGGGGGAAGTGGGTCTAGAGTGGCTCACAAAACTTTTCAATATTATTTTCAGGACCGCCAAGATGCCAAGAGAGTGGAGGGCCAGCACAGTCATCCCACTATACAAAAACAAAGGGGATATCCAAGATTGTAATAACTTTAGGGGCATCAAGCTGCTCAGCCACACTATGAAGCTGTGGGAGAGGGTGATCGAGAGAAGGCTGCAAGAGGAAGTAGAGATTTCAGAGAACCAATTTAGTTTCATGCCAGGCAGAGCGACCATCGAAGCGATCTACCTCCTCAGAGGGCTTATGGGCTTGTTCAGGGACAAAAAGATGGATCTCCATATGGTGTTCATTGACCTGGACAAAGCGTATGATAGAGTTCAAAGGGAGGTTTTGTGGAGGTGTTTGGAAGAGAAAAGGGTGTCGCCGCGTACATTCGCGTTATCAAGGATATGTATGAGGGAGGGCGGACGAGGGTTAGGACTCCGGGATGGGTCTCCAAGGACTTTGCTGTTAGTTTGGGCATGCACCAGGGCTCCACTTTAAGCCCGTTTCTTTTCACTCTAGTTTTGGACGAACTCACTAGAGGAATCCAGGACGAGGTGCCCTGGTGCATGTTATTTGCAAATGACATTGTTCTTATCGATGTCACCAGGCAAAGGGTGAATGACAGGTTGAAGAGTTGGAGGCATACGCTGGAGGCTAGAGGCTTTCGGTTGAGTAGATCGAAAACGGAGTACCTTCACTGTTGCTTCAGCGGGAGGATAGAAGAGGGGGGAGACATCGTACTGGATGGGAGAGCGATACCGAAGGTCGCCAAATTCAAGTATCTAGGCTCGATTATCCAGCAGAATGGGGACATTGACGAGGATATTAGCCAGCGGATTAGAGTGGGCTGGCAAAAATGGAAGTCAGCGTCAGGGGTACTGTGTGACAAGAGAGTGCCCATGGGTTTGAAAGGCAAAGTCTATCGGATGGTAGTTAGACTGGCTGTTCTCTATGGATCGGAGTGTTGGCCTCTAAAAAAGACGCAGGCCCAAAGGTTGATGGTAGCTGAGATGAGGATGGTCAGGTGGATGTGTGGTTTTACGAGATTAGACAGGATTAGAAATGGAGTAATTAGGGGCTTTGCTGAAGTGGCCCCCATAGAGGAGAAAATGAGAGAATCGAGGCTCAGATGGTTCGATCAAGTGAAGAGGAGAAGTGTGGCCGCCCCAGTGCGAAGGTGTGAGAGGATCAACCCTCCGATGGTAAGAGAGGGAGGGGTAGACCGAAGAAGAGCCTAAAAGAAGTGGTTAGAGAGGACCTGAGAGTTGTCGGTCTCACGGAGGACATGACTCAGGATAGGAGGTTCTGGCGGGACAGGATTAAGGTTTCTGAGTGTAAGGGGCTGGCCACGTAGGTGGTAGTAGCTTAGGTGGTGTGGGGTGGGTATGTTTTTTTGGTTTGCTTGTCTGCAGGTTGTGCTTTGCTGGGATGTGGTGACACCAAGCACCCATGGTCTGTTGAGGTATGTCCCCGCTCTCTCTTCCTTTGCTGTCCAGAACCCTGTTTCTTTCTCTTTCTCTTTCTCGTACTCGGTAAATGGTTTTAAAACCGTTTTCTCTATAAACCTTTTTCTCAAAACTGTTTTTGTGGGTCTTATGATGGAATCAACCTCTCTATGGGTAGGAATACCGGTAGAGGTAAGGTTAATTGCCTACAGTTGGATCTCCCCAGACCCCACGAAAGTGGGATCCACATTGGGAGTTTGTTGTTGTCGTTGTTGCAATTGAGTTAGCATTATTCAATAATTAATCACTGCGGTATATACTTGGACATCGATAGAATATAATCCAATTCATAATTATGAATGGTCACGTAGATTATGAGAAAGCTGTTATCATGTATGAACAAATGCATGTCGTGAGATACTACGAAGAAATTCCCTCAATAACTATGAAACTATTTTATTTTATTTTTTTGGTTTAAAAAAGCACTGTTCACATGTAAATTTTCTCGAATGAATAAAAATTCATCTGACTGGATGCAAAATTTTAAAGATCCAATAGTTTTCTAAGAATTAACCTCATGCCTTTACCTTTCTTCCAACATTTTAAAAACATACCATAAAAACTAAAGTAAATCCATCAAAATAATCTTATCATATAAAAATAGTAAGTAAATAAATGAGGTTGATAACCACTTTAAATTATATTATAGTTATTGGACTATGAGTGTGTTTGGCAAACAGCTTTTTAAAGCTTTTTTGCTAAAAAGAGTTTTTTTTTTATCAAAATTAGCTGTTTGACCAAGTAAAAAAGCTAACCACTTTAAATTATATTTTTTTGTATACTACTGATACGAAAAATCTTGCACCTTTTTTATGAATATAATATTTGTATAAACATAAAAATAAAATTTGACAAAGTGAATTAATATTTGAGTTTCGATATGAAGCATGTATGCCATTATAGAGAAAATAAGTCAACATATTTTAAAATTATGATACAAAAATTGCATTTGTGTTTGAGTTTCGACGTGAAGCATGCATAAAAATAGTCAAACTGTAGGTGGTGAAAGCATTTCAGCTATTTTATCCATAAGTTTATCAATAACGACTTGGTTGCTATTATTGTAAAATTAAACATTAGATTGAATTTAATTCCAAAATGTTTAATTCACGCAGGATTTCATTTTTAGGGTTCTATTCAATTTTGTTGAGAAAAATTGTTATTTTTTTAACTTGCTTGTAGGGAGGTGAAATTAATATTAATACCAAAAAATCACCTTAAGTGTGGAACATATTTGGTTCTATATATTTTTCGGTTTGAATTCATCTTTGATATTTAATTGACTTATTTAAAGGTTTATTTTTATTAATTATGTTATTCTAATATTATTTTTTTATTATCCCAAATGAAAATTGTAGAAAATAAATTTTTTCTGTAATGTTATAATATAATTTGTTTAGTGATGTTATAAAATTTATTTCATAAATATCAGTGATACACGTAATTTATTTTCATAAAATAATTTTTTCATAATTATACATTAAAGACCAACACTAAATATATGCATACCTAAAAATTATACTATATAACTTTTTAATAATTGAACAACTTATTATATATATCCTCATACCTTCCTACAACTTCTTGCAGTTTTCATGAAAAAAAATAGACCCTAAATAGTACATATCTGTAATAAAACTTAAATTTGATAGTTGCTACAGAGATGTGCAAGGACTAGTGGCTTGGGGCATAGCTACCAATAACCACTCTAATTGGCAAAATTCCCAGATTCCAAAATGAACACAAAATAAAAATAAAATTCTTGGGAAATGGGCCCAGTAATTCAGTGGGCTCAGCCTCAGTGGTTTCCAGTCATTATCAAGTGTTCTGCCGCATCCGTCCAACACTTGCCACGTAGCTTACGTCGATTTCCAATAATGCCCCTGAAGATGTCCTTTTTGCTGTCAGATTCTGAGGGTAATGCTGTCCGGGGTCAGATTCGTAGGCTGGGTCCCACTCACTCAAGTCGACAAATATTATAATTTCTTCCAATGACAAGCGACCTTTTGTTAAGCCATCTTAAAATTCGTGAATAAACTTTTTCTCTTTTTTAAAGTGAAGTGATTGCTACGCTTTTTCATTGTAAGGTTTTTGTTAATAAAAAAATTGCATACGGTTTTTTGTAAAATTGCATATGTTCGTGCTTCATCAGTCTGGATCTGTAATCGTCACAATCGTGAATTGTATCTAAGGGGGTCAGTGGCTAATATAACTACTAACAATGGTTAATGAGTAGACTTGTGAGTTTGGATTGGCGAATTAAATATAGATTGAATGTATTCGAATTCGAATAAAATATGAGTTAGAGGTATTTTTAATTTGACTAAAATATAAGTGGATATTTTTCGATTTTGTAGATTTTGGATCGACCTGACAGGTTCATAGTGCCTTTTTGTTTTTTTTTTGTCAAATTTAAAAATCGAATATATTTATCGTCTAAAATCGTCAATATTTGATGAAAAAACATGGTGATTGTAGTTTCTTCAAAGAATATAAAAAATATTTCAAATTTTTCAATATGATATATGAACATCATGTATCGATCGGTGAACCAAGAGTTATGTCACCTTTAGATTGGGCAATACGTTTAGCCCATACATTGAAATATGATCAATAATAGGTCAGATCATTAACGGGCTGACCCACCTAGAGCAATTGAACAGATTGGAGCGATTCGGTCTGCTAATAACCCATTTAATAATTCATTGTCCTTGTTAACCAATCTATCGTTACCAACAAGGTATGTTTTATTAAGAGGTTGATCGTCATAGGGACACGTACACGTACGAGTTTATTTCCAACCACTAGCATTGCAGTTAAAGGCAAATTAAAATGAAAATCAAACAAAAGAAAATTAGAAAAGGAGAAGATATTACGTTTTAATTATAACATCAAAGATTTAGATTTTTATAGAATTATTTGTCCAAAATAATATTAGACACATTCATTTTACTAAAAATATAACAGTACGATCTAATATTTGGTTTATTTTTGTTTGATTTTCTTATGAATATTAGTTCACATCATTTCATAGCTCTTTTTAAGTTGTTCAATTTATAAGTTGTGTACGATGTTATTTTATGATAATGAATTTGGAAAAACAAAGGTACTATTGTTTAATTTGTAAGGTTATGTGATAGTTATATAATATTCTCTCTAAACTATTTGATATAATGAATAACCATTATTGCTACGAGGATAAATAAAAGGTAATTAACAAAACAAGGATATAATGTTCGGGTCAATGGGCGAGTTCGGGTTTGGATCGATTTTGACCTGCCAATTTGCGCATTTTTCAAATTCGATTTATTTTAGGTTCGGGTCGAGAAAATTGTGTTCAAAATCCAAAATTTTTGGACAGGTTTGAATAGATTTTTCGGGTAAGGTCAGTTTTTACTTGGTCTATTAATATAACAACTATGGGCCTGTTCTATTTCGCGTTTTAGATAGATAAATAGATATAAGAAGATGTAATGAGCTGTAAGGAGTTGTAAGGAGCTGTAAAGAGCTGTAAGGAGGTGTAGGATAGATATAAGGAGTTGTTGAATTGCAGAAGAGTTGTATAGTATAATTTGTTTTACAATGAACGTTTTGAATGAAAAATAATAATATTAAAATAATATATTTATTGAAAATAAATAATTAATTAAGTTAATTACACAAGAATAAAATATATTAATCCCCATAAATTTGGTGAATAAAATTTCGTCCACTTGAGGTGATTTTTTATATGAACATTAGTTTGATCGAATAAGCAAAGTATAACAAAAAAAAAATTTGACAAAATTGAATACAACTCTTCAAATAAATGCCTATTTTAAGTAAATAATGTTTAATATAAATAAATGTATGGTCATCTATAATAATATATATTTTATGTCGAAACTCAAACATAATTTACGTCGTTATATTATGTTTTATGTTTATGTAAATCTTTTGTTCATAAGATATTTATAAATTTTGTATATTGGTAGTATCATTAAAAAATATACATATTTCTGTAACTAAAATAAATGAATGTTATAAAAAATCTATGCGATGTAAGGAAATGTAAGGAGATGTAAGAAGATGTAAGGAGCTGTAAGGAGATGTAAGAAGCTGTAAAGAGATGTAAACTCTTAACTAAATTCTAAAAAACCCGAAATAGAATAAGGCCTATATGGACTGAGATTCTTAAATTGAATTATCGTTAATGTTAGATAAATAAGATTGACCTGGATTGTGGAAGTTGACTATCGGAAATAGCCTACGTTTGGTACTAAATGTGAGACGGCTACCAGAGTCGCCTTTAGGGTTCACGTCCTAAACCCGAAACTCTGGTGGATGATTGGGCAACCGTGAGAGGGGAGGGGAAGAGTATGTGGTTTCTATGTCATCTTTGTAACCCTAATTGATATCCTGAAACCTCCTTATATAGGTTGGGAGAACAATCAGGTAAGCCGCCCTAAGCGGCCTTAGTGGCCATCGGGCCTAAACATTAGGCCTGGCTAACAACTCCCACTTGGCTACATAGGTCGCAAAACGCATGCTCTCCACGAATCACAACTCATCACGCTTCATAACGGGAATAGGATGTGCGACTAAAAAGTAACAAGTAGTGTTATATTAAGTTACTATTTAACTAACATAGCACTTTCACGAAATCCGATACCCCAAATTATCCTGAACATCACCAGTGGCATCTCCAATCCCTTATGCCATGATATATCATATGATTATATACTTAGGATAATCGCCCGAACTGATATTGGTGATGATGGATAGATTTTTCCTTGAACACAAATGATATTGCATCTTAGCTTGATTGCTTTCCTAACATGTTTTCGTTGAACCGTATACATCGTGACTCTTGAGAAACATATTAAAGTAGCAGTATCAAGCTTTGACTTTGTATCATAAATTTAAGTCAAAGGGTCATCGTCTATAGGGTCACGCAGTGACAGAAGATAGGGAGGTCAATTGTCACTTCGTGTATGATCGTCTTTTAAGCACACATAGTATGAGATAAGTGTCATGACATAGCTCCCACTCAACTGGACTCGTTATTCTATATGCCACGCAAATCACCAGTCTAGATTTTCACCCAAAAAATCTAACCTGAGCTAATAGATTAACATACTAAATGTCAATCTTGACACTATAGATTCGGCTTTTTAAAGCTTCAATATGAAATCATAACTCATATTCAACTCCCTTGAGTTTCATCTTAGACTTACTAAAGCGACTATATCTTATCACATTCATACACTTCCAATATAATTAATCAATATTGCACACTCAGTGCCAATATGATTCAGTCTCATCCTGCCCGCTACTCAAATGTCAGGGCAATTGCCTGTGTGACTTGGCCAATCAGAAGCCTGTGATATTTCAATGTGCCTAACCACGCAACAATAATTTATGAGCATTTTGCTCATTGCCAAAGAACCTTGTCCATCACATGACAAGATATATCCCGAAATTGAACCTTTCGAATTCCTAGACTCAACATATGAGTTTTGAATGTGTCACTAGGAATAGGTTTAGTCAAAAGGGACATAAACACCTTCTTGATATACATATACTTTATGGCAATGTCTTTTATTTCTATGATGACACACAATTTGCCTCCATAGCTAAAATTGTTGTGCAGTTTTTGCTTCCTACTGCATCATGACATGACTCTCCCACCCAGGATGAAGGCATGTCCTGAGGTTGACTTAGACTCTTTCGAGTCACCACCTCAATCGACATTTTGATGATCCTCTCAACTTGAGATCTCCCCCTGATAGCATAAGACTAAGTCAGCTGTACCACGGAGGTATTGCTCGACTCTCTTGACGACTTGCCAGTGTGCAAGTCTTGTTTTGCTCTGGTAACGACTTACTGAGCCAACCGCAAAGCAAGTGTCAGGCTGTGCACATAACATGGCGTATATTGAGTTTCTTACAGCACTAGCGTAAGAGACATTACTCATTTCCTCCTTTTCTTTGTTTGTTTTTTGGTAGGGCTGGCAAAAATCTGTTCGACCCGATTACTCGAATTCATCCGACCCGAAAAAAATCAGGTACGGTTACTAAATTTATGTCTGAATTTAAAATTTGGACAACTGATCATGTCCAAATTTAAATCCGGGTCGGGCTCGGGTTTGGACATTCAGGTTCAGGTTGTTCGGATTTTTGAACCATTTTGAGTTCGGATAAATTCAGACAATTGGACAATCGGATTCGGACATCGGACAACTATATTTTTATATAATTTTAGTCCAAATTCTTTAGAAAATTTAATAAAAATAAATTTGAACAACCGGGTTCGGACATTAAAAATCGGGTTCGGGTTCGGTCACACCAAATTTCGGTCAGAATGTCCTAAAATTATATCACAAATTCGTACATTCGGATAACCAGGTCCGGACATCGGACATTCGAGTCCGCGTCCGGGTCTGGTCAAAGTGTCTGATTTATAATCCGAACAGGGTCCAGGTATGAAGTTTTTGTCCGAATGTTCGATTTGTCCGGATTCGAATTGACCCGGACCCGAATTTTTGTCAGCCCTATTTTTGGGCATTGGTCAAGACTAAAGGTTAAACCCTTCAACTGGAGTGTCTACGGGTTTGGAATAATGCATACTGAACCGTTCTAAGACTTTCTTGATATATGCCTCTTGGTTCATACCTAAAAGTTTCTTAGGATTATTTCTTATTATTTTCACACCTAGGGTATACTTGGCTTCACCCATGTCCTTCATCTCAAAGACGGAGGACAATCACTTCTTAGTGGCTTCGATTATCTCCAAGTTGTTCCTAGCTAGTAGTATATAGGACTGTCAAATAGGTCGGGTCGGGTCGGGTTCGTGTTCGGGTCGAAGTTAAACGGGTTGAAAACCCCCCGACCTGAACATAACCTGTTTAATAAACGGGTTGAAAAATCCAACCTGAAATCGTTTAACATGTAAACGGGTCGACTTGATTTTGACATATTTAACCCGTTTAAGTTAAACGGGTCAGAATCAGGTACCACTTAACCTATTTAACCTGTTTAACCCACTTAAGTTTCAAACTTTAAATTAACATGTGTGTGAGCCTAAGATTGCAGCTGGACACTTTATAAACAATACATGATTACATGAATTCTTGGTATACCAACTACTGAACGAACCGGCTTCTGAGGAGATCAGTAAGTCCTAGAGATTAGTAGCGAGGAGATGGGGCGAGGGGAGTGGAGAGGACATGGGGAGATTGGATCAGTAGAGAGGATAAGAGAGGGGCGACTGAAGGCTGAAGCAACTCAAACAAGCTCTAGCTCTGTGAGGAGGAGTGGTATTGCGAATGAAGAACTGAAGAAGGCAAGAAGCCTTTTATATCTAGGGTTTTCACTTGATAGGGTGGGCTTTATGGGCTTAGGAACAAAAAATGTGAAAAATATAAAATTGGAACTCCCCACCCCCTAGCCAAAAATCTGAAAATTAAAATTTTAATGGCCCCCAAAAATGTTCAAAAAAATACACATAATTATGTACCGATAGACGGGTTAAACGAGTTACTGTAAATGGGTAAACGGGTTGACTTGTTTAACCTGTTTATTTAAACGGGTTAAATAGGTATTTTTTCGTGTCGAAAATTTCAACCTGAACCTAACCCGTTTAATTAAACGGGTTAATCGTGTCAACCGATTTAATTAAATGGGTTGAAAATCTTTACCCAAACCCGCCTAATTTCGTGTTCGGTTCGGGTCGGTAATCATGTCGAGTCAGCTTTTGACAGCCCTAGTAGTATATCATCAACGTATATGGTGAGAAACATAATCTCCCTTATTGATCTTTTGACATACACACGGTGGTCTTATGAAACTATGGATAAGCTAAACGAAGTTATAACTTCATGGAATCTTAAGTACCAAGATCTGAAACTTTGTAATAAGATATTGAATTTAGAAAGGAGTCCTTAAAATTGCCTTGTGCATAACACTATAGGTATAACTTATGTAGAGAAAATCATCTGTTGAATCGGTCAATTTGAAAAATACCTTTGTTATAATGCTTTAGAAAGAACCATTAAAACTTGTTTTTTATCAGCACCATTGGAACTCTGTATACTATATTGAATTTAACTATAATCTTATCAATGTAAGATATAAGATATAAATGTGGTTAATAGCACTTCGATGAATTTTAGAATTTGTTCAACTAGCACTTTAAAAAACAAAAAACAAAGAAGAGAGTTTTTTTTTTTTTACCTTACTTTGGTTTTGACATAAAAGAAATATAAAGAAGCTTTTTTACGAAAAAAAAAACATAAAGAAGTTATGGAGCTTCTTTAAACCATAAAAGAAGATATAAAAATTAAGCAAAAATTAATACAAATGCAATGTCAACTTAATGATGTTTGACTTTAAAAAAAGTATAAATTGTTCTAGTGAATTCCCTACTGAAAGAAATTGTAGATTTGTGCTAGTAAGGGTCTTTCAACTTATTAGAAGTACTTATTATTAGCATTTAATATTGATAGATATTTATCAGCATCAATAAGCACTTAACCATATTTCCTACTTACAAGTTTAGTTATGATTGGAGCTGATCAACACTCATTAGTACTTATCAACACTACTAAATACTTATTAATCGTGATCAATATTAATCAGTACTTATCAACACTTATCAATAATAAGTTACTCACAATATTAAAAAACAAACCCTAAGTTAAATATTCTATAAGATGTACAAATGATTAAAACAATTCGAGTGATTTTATTAGGCATATAGGGGTATCTTTCTATAGCTAAACAATCATCAATCTAGTAATAATTCAGTAGGACCCTCTCTTCATTTTCTTTTTAATTTTTTGAAAAAGAATGTCTTTTTCTAAAAAGAAAAAACCAGTGGGCTAAGTCCAACCACTCAATCATGCATAAATGGACAAACCACTTCAAGTGGTATTTTGTAGAGACCCACTGGGGGGGTTGTTACTTATTTATCACTCAAGACATATCCCAAGCTCCAAACACTCCCACTCCCTCCCCCTCCCCCTCCTCCATTCCCAAACATTGTTCAACCACCCACCCAACCAACCATGCTAGGCAAAAGATCCTGGCCAGCAGTCGGAAAGCTCGCCAGGCCCCTAAGGTCCGGACTCGTGGACTCAGCCACGAGTCCGAGGAGCCCATTGGAGTGCAGCATGCCCTCCCCTAAGGGCCTAAAGAGTTACGACCAAGGCGGAGTAGGTTTAGGCATAGTGGTAGCCCTTGATAAGTCTAACAAAAATATAACTATTAGTAGTGGCGGGGGTGAAATATTCCTAGCCAAGTATGCCATTTCTCGCCAATTTTCAAACCGGTCTAGCCCAATACCGGTTGGCTCACCGGTTAAGGCTAAGGCGAATCAAATGAGGGAGGCTTTGGACGAGGAGTTTACGTACGTGACGTGTCATGGGCCGAATAAGTCCATTACCACTAGGGTTTATCATGACCGTGATGACCAATATGGTACAATAACGGGACATAATAGAATTGAGTTACGTGGTGGAGTTGGATCAAAACTCAGTGTTTTCAAGATTTCACCGGCGAGATTGTTCGACGACCGGTGTTCCTACGGAACCGATTCGGACTTCCTCAGCTCTTGCCACTTGTGTAGGAAAGCCCTTCATGGCAAGGACATTTACATGTATAGGTAAATTAAATGACCTCTTAGCTTGTAGATAAAATAACCATTATCCTTATTACTTGTCTTTCAAAATTAGTCTCTCTCTCAAAGACAGTAAGATTGCATACATCTTGACCTTTTAAATTTGACTGCTTTTAATAAGATCTGTACTGAGTTTGTTAAGGCTGTATATATCTTGATCTTTTCAAATTTTGTAATTAAGACATGGGAATGATTAGTAATGATATGTCTTACGACATGAAAACAGGGGAGAGAAAGCATTTTGTAGCGCAGAGTGCAGGGAGAGGCAAATAGCCATAGATGAGAGGAAAGAGAGCTGCAGATCGAAAATTTCCAGATCCAACGACGTCGTTTCAAGCTCGCCTTGCTGTACCGGTGGCCAGATATTCTCGACCGGAATAATTGCAGTTTGATAATTTTTTAGGGATATAAATAAACGACCCAATAATTAATTGTATTTAGAAAAGGGATCATTTTGAAATTAAAAGTATTAGGCCAATTCCCCCTAGCTATAAGATTAAATACGTAAACCAAAAAACCCAGAATTTTGCTCAACTCAAAATGCCTAGTAAAAAGAAAATAATAGTAAATAAGAAGGGTATCAATTTTCTTCTTCGTTGTATGGCCAGAGTTGAGTTGAGTTGAGAAAGTATTTGTAACAATTGTAATGAAAACCATAATTTTGAAGTGAATTATAGCTTTGGGCCTATTTGTTATGAGCATATTGAATTTGTTATTTGTTTCAATTTGCTCTCATCGACTCTAATGTGTTTCAATCTATTATTTGGTATTCAAACTTATTCCAATCTACTTCAACATGCTCTAATATGCTCAAAGGTGCTTCAACCTGCTTCAACTTGTTAACTGATAATTGCTTCAATTTGTTTGAATCTGTTCAAACCCACTCCAAACCATTGAAACCCACTCTAACTCAATCCAAACCGCTAGAAAAAATATAAACTTTTTTCACATAAATAGTGCTTCAATCAATATAGGTAATTTTTTTTAACAAAAATAACTGTTCATGACAAATTATCATGAACAAACAAATTATTAATGATAAATTAAGAAATTAATCTCGATGAAGATGAGATTTACTTTATTGCCCTTTAAAAAATAAATTAGAAAATATAGGTCGCCTGCTAAGGATTAAGAAAATTTCATATTGTATTCTTCGTTAGGATTGACAAACAAGAGAATGTCTGGAGTGTTGAACAATATTGAAGGATATAATATCTCAAGTTAGTAAAAAACGATAAATTAATATAATTATATCCTATAGCACGCCATATAGCTTTAGCAGAATGCATGGAAAAGAGATGTCGATTTTGGCAAGACCAACGAACATTATAACAGTCACCAACGTTGAGTTGTACAATCAGCAAAACAAACAAGTAATCAATAAATGCAAGAATATAATGGCTGGTATGATTTTATCAATAAACAACAATTAAATTTCCATATATAACTTCTTATACTAATTAGAGCATGTTTGTTTCAGTGGTTGCAAGAAGAGTTCAACAATTGGGAACGGTTGTGAGCAATTGTGAGCAGTTGTGATTAACAGTTAGCAATATTGAGCAACTAGGAGCAATTGTTGACAGTTGAGGGCAATTATCAGCAATTAAGAGTAGTTATGAGTAGTTGGGAGACAGTTGAATTAGCATTTATAAAAGAATAAAATGTTAGCAGTTGCAAGCAGTTGGAAGCGAACGAGAGCAGTTGGAAGCGGTTTAGAGTGAGTAGGAACGGTTGGGATCAACGATTAGCGGTTGGGATTAGTTGAGAGCAGTTGAAAGCAATTGCAATTACACAAAACTATCGAAAATCACTCCAAAATGCTCAAAACATGCTAAGACATTCCAACCTGCTCGTAAACTTCTCCAACCTAATTTAATCTATTTCAATATGCTCCAATCTTTTTTGACTAGACTACTCCAACCTACTCCAATTTATTTCAACCCGTTCTAATATGTTTCAATTGCTAGTCAAACCTATTGCCACCTACTTTAGTGTACTCCAATTTACTAATTATATGTTACGATCTGCTCTAACCTACTATAATCTGCTCCAACCTGATCAAATTTACTTCTACTTTTCTAACGTGTCCATAATGAACAAGTCCTTTTTTGTCATCTGGTATGATTTCCTCTTTTTCTTTTTTTCTTGCTTTTGGAGTGGGGATTGATAATTGTTGATCAAGTTGGCAATGTTAAGCAAATTCAAGTATATAAGTAAAGCACATGAGCTATGCATGCACACAAAAGAATAAAAATACCCTCGATTTATGTAGAAAACCCGTTAGTATCTGAACGGGAAGGATTATAGGAGTATCAACCCATTACTAAACGTCCACGACATTTTTCAATCCTTATGTTAGTAATTGAATTTTGAAATATGTTCATTTCAACTTATGATAAATACTTATAATCAATATTCAACACAATTCAACACATTTAAAAATAATTCAAAATCATTCAACATAATTCAGTGCAATTCAGCGCAATTCAGTACATTCGGCACAATTCAACACTTGCAAAAAGTACTTAATTTATAGATTATGATTAAATTCAAATTACCTATTTTTTATTCAATAATCGGACTTATTTTATTAATAATATAAATAGGTTTATTATTGTTGTTGTAAAAATCATTTAAAATTGAAATTTTTTTACATTATGTGATAAAATAAAATGTTTCACACTTTTACGTATAATATAAACATATTAACATTATTATATTTGTAAGATGCATATTATTTGATGAATTATTATGCTATATAAATACATAGATTTGTCATAAATTATGTTAAAATTACATTCTTATTTTAAGAATGTAATTAAAGTTGAAAGACAAATTTCTAAAAAAAAACATTGATAATCATAAATTAATAATTTTGCTATGAACTTTTATATTCAATATATTCTTATATCTGATTTTTACACTATCTCTTGATTTTTTTTTTAAAAGTATCCAATAGCACACTTGGGTATGTAACTCCTTTCAAGAGACTTTCAAGCATCGACATCTTGTTTTACGAAGTACAATTGAGAGATCATTTGAAGTGTTGAAGCATAGTGCAAGATATTAGGAAGGATACCTAAATTGAAAGTTCGTTACCAAGTTTGTGTTATTATAGCAACTTTTGCACTTCAGAACTTTATTCGACTTCAAGAAAAAGGTTTGACAATATAATTACTCTAAGAGTACCATGTGGCAATGGAAGTTACGACCCTCACACGTTGGATACAAATAACAAAGTTCCAATGAATGAATTCTTAGTTGCACTTATAGATGACATTTCGAATTCTATGGTCGGATGAAAAGCAAGTTCTAAATTGCATTAGTTGTATTTCTTATGTGCGTGTGTGTGCACGCGCATCCGCAGGCGCTTATGTGCGTATTTTTTAAGTATTTATGTTAAGAATATATTGAATGTTGTCTCCTAAATTTGTTGTGTCAACTTCTCATTTACTAACGATTACCCAAAAATATGTGCTCTAAATATTTCTAATCATAATTATTTTTAAAATTCAATTAACTATACAATCCCTTGCTAAAATAGCAACTATAAACTGCACATATGTTCGCAAATTACTTGTATATTATACTTATCATTTCAAAAAAAAGTTACTTAAATTAAAATTTAGTTTTATGACAACCATAGTATATGAAATATAACTTGTTGAAAAATAATCATATCGTACCACAAAATAAATAAATACATATTTACAAGTGCTCATTTTGGGTTTATAAAATAGTTACACAACTACATAAATATACTTTCATACTTAACTACAATTAGCCTCTAATTATGTAAAGTCATTTAATACGTTCCAGCATCTTCTAACATGATTCAGAATGTTTCAGCACGTTTCTACATGTTTGAATATGATTCAGTATATTTCAGCAATGAGCACCAATAAGTCCGTGAGCATGTTCTTTTCGACTTATGATAAGTAATTATTGGCGGTTATTGCTAAATCATTCTGAATCATACTGATATATGCGAAACATGTTGAATGATGTTAAACCATTTTATATAATTAGGTGCTAATTGTAGTTAAGCACACAAATATATTTATAAAGTTGTGTAACTGTTGTATACACCCAAAATGAGCATTTGTAAATATGTATTTATTTATTTTGTGGTAAAATATGATTATTTTCCAATGAGTTGTATTTTAATGTGCTACGATTGTTGCACATTAAATTTTAAATGACTTTTTAAAATGATATGTATAATATACAAATAATTTATGAATATATTTTTCAGTTTGTATTGCTATTATTAACACAAAATTTTCTTTTATCCTGAGCAATGGGTTGTAAAATTAATTCAATTTTAAAAATACTTATAATTAGAAATACCCAGGGCACATTTTTTGGTATTAGATAGCAAAATAAAGTCAATGTCACTACTAGATAGTGCAGTGAATGGTGGGGGGTTGGCTTCTCTATTAAAAAAAAAAGTTTCCTTTATTAGTCAGTTGTCAGGAAGGAAATGAGATAGAGGTTTTTTAATCAACAAATAGGGTGAAAATTAGACATAAAAATATATTAGATATAAAAGTTGGTAGGAAAATCATTAGTTTATAATCTGTAATATGTTTTATATATATAAAAAATAACCTTGGTTTATATGGTATTCGCGAAACACCTAACAAATGGGTCATTCGGTTCGGGTACGGATCGGGTTTAGTTTGGGTCGGCTCATGTTTTGGGTTAAATGACATTTTGAGTCGAGCAAACTTTGGTTCGGATCGACTTCGGATCAACCAATTTTTGGTTAAATACGTTTATCATATAAAAATAAGCAACTTTGTAGAAAATTTCAGGTCAGGTATGATTCGGTTCGGGTTAATTTGACTTTTAGGTCTACTTTTGGATTAACCTATTTCGAATATCGGATCGGATATAAGTCAAAGTAGCTCGGTTTGGATTTCGAGTATCGGGTCAGTTTTGTGGTTTTGCCAGTCAGACCCGAGACAAGTGATTTAATTTTTCAGAAAATTTTGATTAAAAATAGACTATGCAGGAGACGAAAATAGGAAATAAACAATTGGCCACAAATTTTCACTAAGAGGACCCATCATCATTTTATCATTGGCTGTTGCCAATGTGAGTATCCCCTTAAAATAAAGCAAAATGACAAAATGAAAATGTTTTGGGTTATTGTGAAAGGGCCGCTTTCCGAAACCTGAAAAATCATGAATTCTCCGTGAAGTTACTTGAATGAGTGACTACATGTCAGGGGCTTTATTGTCATTCACAGTCACAGATTAAACAGTTGATTGCAGAGTTAAAAATATAGTATCGATTATTATATTATTTTTTCACTAGAATAAGACATATAGAATTTATATGCCGTTTTGTCGGGTTCGAATCGTTTTTGAATTTTAAAAAATTTAAAGAATTAAAGTAAAAAAATTTTGAAATTTAAATGTACCGAAAGGTATTTGACTGAAAATACCATTACTGCTCAGTATTTAACGGTACAGAGCGATATTGATCGGTACAATACTGAACAATAACTAGCACTTCGGTCGATATCAGATGGTACAATACAATATTTATAACACTGGTTCATTGAAAAGAGATAGAGGCTAGACAGGTCATATCAATTTCGCTTACTCATGGAGCAATTTGGTCATCACTCGTCATAGTATGGTATATGATTCACTACCTAATCTTAACAGCATTCCCAATTATAATCTAATTTGTTACATAATAAGTTAAGGCCTACCCCTTTTACATTATTTCATGATTCTATTACATGAATTTTAATTTCTTACCTTTAATTATAAGTTATAACATAAAAAAACACCGCATTGGATCATCAAATAAGATATTTATTACAAACCTACTTTGTAACACAACTTTTTTTTTAATTGTAAAAAAGGAAAATACCCCCCAAAAAACAACTTTTTAGGTGTGCAATTCGCTTCATGGTCAATGCAATTAGAGTTCCATTGTCACTGGATTGTATATTGCAATTTGCAAAGCAGTCGAGCGGTTCGTTGTGCATGACTTGGATAGGCGAGCTAGCGCTCTAAATGCTCTGAAGGGTTGGCTAGGTGGTTAACAATGTATAATTGAAAAGTCATGCTTGACCACTATATTCCCCTTTTTATCTGAACCAAAATAAACAAACTACCTAATGTATAAATTGTGAATATTATCCACAATTTCATTTAAACTGGAGCTCGGCGTATTTGGCAAGAGCGTGAACCCTAGAGTCCTATCAATTATGAAACTATTTCTCTTTTGAAGTTTTCGTATCCAAACATCTAAAATCCTGATGATACATATGCACTAAATCTATAGTATAGCATTTTCTTCCAAACTTTTTAGAAGGGTCACGTTTGACAATTAAGAATCAACAATAAGTATGCAACGAATCCGACCAAAGTTTTCCTAAAACTTATAGGTTGGCTTTTTGTGGCAAGTAATAAGCAACAAACTATTGCTCCTTGGATGTTTTTGGCGTCTAAGCCTCAAATATCTTTAACAAATGGCATGTCCAAGGACAAAGTCTCGTGTTAGCTGGGATGAAAGAAGTAGGTTATTTCAGATCTCTCAGCTAAGTGATGTAAATGGAATATGAAAATTGCACATGCACATTGATGTCAGAGCTGATCCAACTCTGATATTCAGTAGTTACGTTTTCCTGTACTTGTTCCTGAAGGTAGTAGCTGCGAATCTCTTGTGACAAAACCTGAATCATAGCAGTAGGGCTTTAATCGCTTTATCAGAAAGGAAATGACGTCCCAAATTTGTTTAAAAAAATAAAATACAAGCTGATGATGAAAAATGGGAAAATTACGACCGTTGCCTCCTGAATTTTTATATTACAAAATTGCTCTTTTCAATTAGGTGTTGATTTCAGGGACTACCGCTGACATGGCTTATGCGCTGGCGGCTTCATGTTTTTAGTATTTTACTCATCCCCATGCTATTTATCGCCTCCTCTTCTCTCCTACTTTTGCCCAAGACATGTCCCTTTGTTATCAACTTTCAATTTTTTGCCTATTTTTTTGAAGTATTGAATCTTGAAGATTTTTATGGATCAATTAAAGCTATCTCTAAAATTAACCAAAGTTACTCTTCATAAAATGAAAGTAATTTTCTTAACATTAATACAATACAATTTGATATTAA
>JACYFF010031955.1:101949066-101960310 GCA_017589665.1 Selenicereus undatus
TATATATATATATATATATATGTATGTATGTATACACACACACACACACACACACACACATATATATATAGATAGATAGATAGATAGATAGATAGATAGATAGATAGATAGATAGATATGTATATTTTAAATTAATCCATAAGATAAGTAAGTAAAATATTCACAAAACAACAACATGACTATGATATAATAATTAAATAATAAACTAATATAATTTTCTTGTTTAATATAATAGCATGCTTAAAATCACATTGATTCGAAAATAAGAAAAAAATAGCACAAAAAGAAAATAGGGGGAAAAAAAACCCAATGTCCCAGTTCACGATTATAATCCCTGTGAATTAATTTCTAATTAATTATATTTTTATTTTCTATTGATTAATGATATGATTGCATGTTCAATCAAATGCATGAATTGGGTGAAATTATGACAATGTCAAAGGGCTTATTCAAATTGAAATATTTGTACAAACGTCGGTTTATCTACCACGTTTTGGAGAAATAGTCACATAATATAAATAGTTATATACACATGCACATGAATACTACAGGATTTTTTACCCAAAATTTAGTTAAGTTATGTAGAGTTCACATATTTTTTACCAAAATAATAAAATAAAATAAATCAAAACCTGAGAAATAAAGTTAAACAAAAATAAATAAAAAAATAGGTTGGGAAAGCAGATCACAGAAAAGGAGGATTGAAAAAGCGCGAAGGATGGGGATTTTCGGGGGGGGGGGGGGGATTCGTCATAAGAGCTTGATAGCCTTTTCCAAACGTGACATAGGCCCATTGCAAAAGGAAACATGCTTGTAAAGAAGTAACTTTGGGTAATTTTAAAACTAACGCAACACATGTTCGTAATTTTTCCATGAAAGATTTGTGGGATGTTTGGCTGGCAGATTGTCCGACAGTTGTTTGGTCCAAAAAAAAAAAATTCAGATTCAAATTAGTTGTTTGATCTAATTAAAAAGCTAACTTGAGTACAATTTACATCAGCCTTTTGGATTAGCAAAAAGGTTATTTGAAAAGGCCAACTATTAGATTTTGGAATTAATATTTTATAATTTAATTTTGTATCTCATAACTTTGTTATAAACAATAAATTTTACCTAACATTTTTTTAAACAACTCATATAAACATTTATTGCAAAAAAGTAACAATTAATAGCTAATACTGATAGCTAACAATTGTTTTAAATACACCTTGTGTCACACATTTTTTACATATATACAATTGCTTGCAAGCAAGAAGACTTTTGTTATCGAATTAAAGAAATTGACTTAGCAATTGAAGGTCCCCTCCCCCGAAATTTCGGTCAAATACTATTTTTTGATCTTTATCTTAATTAGGAAATAGATAATATGATTATTAAAAAAGTAAAATTTGAATTTGATTTTGGTGTCCCTGTATTTTTGCACATTTCATTTGGATCAGCAGGTAAAGCATAACAGTTACGGTAAAGGGTGCCCGTTCCTCAAGCAATCATCACTTGCATGTGAGCTTCCTAATTACCTTAAAAAGTCTTACAGAACAAAAGGATTCACAGCCCTTCATGCACAGTGCAAAGAGGCATTTTCCTGAAGACAGATCGCTAACCTGACCTCCAAAACATCGCATAATCTCCAAAAAAACAGTCCATAAACTAAAGAAGCCACCAACCCTTAACCCTTGGCCCTTGCAAGTAGAAAAGCCTGAATGCGAGCAACTCTACAAGAAATTCACACTCAGCTAGAACTGGTACAGACATGCTGCATACTTTTACCAATCCACAATCAATGTGGCTTCCAATTGATGAAGGGAGGGTAGAGACCCCAGGTGAATTAAAAGCTGGTAGGCCAGGGCATTTTGTTAGAGGATGATGTGCATTGAAATTCTCTCTTTGTCGCTTTGCAGTTAGTAGTCCATAGCCTGATCATACGATTCCCATGCCTGATCGAGGAAAACAACTTAGCTATCTTGCCTCCAAAACGACAACGATTACACATGCACCAAGGGCTCCACAAAGCACAGACAAAGTATGGCAAAGAAACTCACTTTATCGTATCCAAATTTGCTAGATGGATGCACCAATCTCACAACCACACTTCCACCTGAACATATTGCCTGCTTAGACCCTAAGACCCAAGTTCATTGCTAGCCAGAAGTGCCCAGAAAACGTGCAATCCCCAAAATGGGGCTCTCTGGATTCCGCTGCTTGTCAACAAAACTTCTGAAATCCATGCAATACTTGTTTAATTGTTATCTTGAATTATGGTATGTCTACCTAGAATTTTTAGAAGTTGATTAGATTTGTTAGAGAAAAGCATTTTCAAATATTAAGTTTTGACTCGAATAAGCTAAAACACAACATATTAAACCTTATTTGTTGCAGCCCATCATGGACTACCTACTGGTCTCATGCCTCATGGTAGGAACAAGTGGCTAATTTTTAGAGTGTTGTGAGATAGAAATACTGACAACATTCTCAGTTTCTGACCATTACATTTAAACTTTAGGGGACGTAAGAATTTATTGTATTACAACTTTGTCGACGACAAAAATTTAAAGAAAATCACGTGAATTTTCAAGCTTCTGATAGTATCTTCCAAACAAAATCAATAAAAACACACGCACATTAAAACGGAATTCAAAGGAGAATGAGAAAAACAAGAATACAATTCCAATCACAAAATTGCAATTTAATTGTGATGGGCAAGGTTGACAAATAAAAATTTTGTTAACGTTGACTGGGGCCAAGGTCTGTCTTAAATTCACAAAACGACTGCATTATTTTGGCGTGTCACAGTCAATGTTTACTAATTGGAATAGCAGCCCCGCTCATTTGTGTTCGATGCAGATAGGATCCCTGATGCGAAAATCCCCAACCTGTATGACCTACAATGCATATCATTGGGGGATCGCTCCAAGATGAAAGGTTGAAACCTAACACACGTCAAATTTTTAGTTAGCAATTTACTTGTTAGTTGATGGTATTTAATTCACACTGCTAACTATATTAGTTATTTGCATCACTTGTTTGCATTAATTATTTTTTTTTGAAAAAAAAATATATCCAATGAAAGCAGCTATTTTGAAAATTGTTGGGTTTATGGCCCAAATCCTTTTTTTCGGCTACTTGAAATCTAAGATCATATTGTGTGTTTGAGATCTTCTATATTATGGAAATTATATTATTTTCATATTTTGGGTTGAAGATTTTCTTCCTTTTTGGAAAGATGAGATTTGATGACCAAGATACCGTGGTGGCTAGGGTTTCCTCATCCTAGCCTTCCTGCCCCTATATAAAGAGGACATACCTAGGATCTAAAATTAACTTGATCACTCTAGTATTCATAAACACATTGAGAGGTAGAAGTACTTTGTGAGAGATTACAAGAGAAAGGTTGTAATTCTGCTCTTAGATCAAATAACTGTGGTGATTGTGATCGTGTTGTATTCTTCCTACTCATAGTGGATTATTTTGGTGCTGTCGCCGTCCGTGGTTTTTTCCGCATTGGGTTTTCCACGTTAAATCTCTTGTCTTCTTATTTCTATTTTTGTTATTCTACTTGAATTTATAAATCTCTAACTCATCCTATCGCTTCCGCTATTGTTGTTGCTCTAATATTTTCCTAACAAGTGGTATCAGAGCTTTGGTTATAGGATTTCTTCTATTATGAAGGTAGATATTGAGAAATTCGATGGGGAGATTAGCTTTAATCTCTGGAAGGTGCAGATGAGAGCGGTTCTCATCCAGCACGGGTTGTGGAAGGTTCTGAAAGGACCTCATGTTAAACTTGAAAAGTTGACAGAAGAACAGTGGGCTGAAGATGCAAAGAAGAGATGTGGATCGTTGACAGACGAGGAATGGGAGGAACTGGAGTTGAAGGCAGTTTCATCCATACAGTTGCGCTTAGCACTACATGTCTTGTGAGAGGCGCTTGATAAGACAACTGCGGTAGATCTTTGGGTTCGGCTGGAGGAACTCTACATGACGAAGAGTCTCGCCAACAAGATCCGTTTGAAGGCAAGGTTGTACACCTTTCGTATGGCTGAAGGTACCCCTATTAAAAAACACTTGAATGAGTTTAACTCTATTCTTGTTGATTTGGAGAGTCTAGATGTGAAAATTGAGGATGAGGATAAGGCTATTTTGCTTGTTGTGTCGTTACCCCCTTCTTATAAACACTTTAAGGAGATCATGCTATATAGTAATTCTAATACTATATCGTTTGAGGATGTTAAGTCAAACTTGTTATCTAAGGAAAAGTTTGATCTTGACATTCATGCTGATTCTGCTGAGGGATTAGTAGTAAGGGGTAAAATTGAAAAGGCGAACGGTAAGAACCGTTCTAAGTCTAAAAATCCTCACGCTGGTAAGACCTGCAATTACTGTGGTAAATTGGGTCATATTGTTGCTAACTGTTGGCAACTGCAAAAGAAAAGGGAGAAAGAAGAAGAGAATTCTCGTGAGCTTGCTGAAGCTTCGTTTGCTGAATCTGATTCTGATGGTGACGTTCTGTTTGCTACCTCTACTGAAAGGGGGAGCGATTCTGATTGGATTCTTGACTCTGGGTGTACCTATCATATGTGTCCTCACAAGGATTGGTTTTCAACATATGATCCAGTTGATTCAACTATTATTCACATGGGCAATAATGCCCAATGTAATGTAATTGGAATCGGTACTATTAAAATCAAGACCCATGATGGTGTTCTTAGGACTTTATCGAATGTTCGTCACGTTCCTGACTTGAAACGTAACCTCATCTCTTTGGGCACCCTTGAATCCAAGGGGTGCAAATATTCAGCTGAAGGTGGAGTTCTGAAGGTCTCAAAGGGCACTCGGATTCTACTGAAGGGTTTGAGGCAAGGAGGTCTCTATGTCTTGCAGGCATCTACTACGACAGGTTATATGAAGAAAGGTTCATATAAGTCATCTCCCAGAGCTAAGTTCAAGCATTGCTTGAACTTAGTTGGTATTCACGGTATTTGAGTGCCCTTCGGGGCATTGCCCTTTTTGGGGGCGTCACCCTTCGGGGTGCGATGACAGTGATCGAGGGATGGGGTTGGATTTTGGTCCAAGGTGGAGATTGTTGGGTTTATGGCCCAAATCCTTTTTTTGGGCTACTTGGAATCTAAGATCATATTGTGTGTTTGAGATCTTCTATATTATGGAAATTATATTATTTTCATCTTTTGGGTTGAAGATTTTCTTCTTTTTTGGAAAGATGAGATTTGGTGACCAAGATACCGTGGTGGCTAGGGTTTCCTCATCCTAGCCTTCCTGCCCCTATATAAAGGGGACATACCTAAGATCTAAAATTAACTTGATCACTCTAGTATTCATAAACACATTGAGAGGTAGAAGTACTTTGTGAGATATTACAAGAGAAAGGTTGTAATTCTGCTCTTAGATCAAATCACTGTGGTGATTGTGATCGTATTGTATTCTTCCTACTCATAGTTGATTGTTTTGGTGCTGTTGCCGTCCATGGTTTTTCCCGCATTGGGTTTTCCACGTTAAATCTCTTGTGTTCTTATTTCTGTTTTTGTTATTCTACTTGAATTTTTGAATCTCTAACTCATCCTATCGCTTCCGCTATTGTTGTTGCTCTAATATTTTTCTAACAAAAAAATTATGAGATAAAAAACAAATTGTTGATATATTTGACTTAGACCACGTCCATTAGATTTGGTTGTGTATCATGCTCAACTTGAATATCTAGTGAAATGAATATAATCAACGTTAATTACGAAAATTTTTGTTAGCTCCATTTTTGCCAATACACTTTATCGGATATGAGTTGACTTAGACCATTCTTGACTGAACTCCACAATTATAGACACAACAGAGTTGGACAAAACGATGGTGGCAATTGCCATGTGTCACGGGGTCATTACCCTCTCCCCAAAAAGCCGGTCTGATGGGGTGTGCGGCGCCATTGCTTATAAATCCAGGATCCTCCTGTTACTTTTTCAATGTGGGACTCATATCCGTAACACTCTCCTCCACCCAATCCTGTGATGCCCTCGTTACAGATGGGGGCCCCTGCCTATCCTTCCCGTTGGAGCGCTTGGCGAGACATTGAAGTCGGGTTCGGGTTGGCTCTGATACCACTTGTCACAGGGGCATTACCCTAACCCTAAAAGGCCGGTCTGATAGGGCGTGCAAGGCCACCGTTTATAAGCCCAAGATCCTCCCATCACTTTTCCGATGTGGGACTTTTATCCATGACACTCTTCCCCACCCAATCCTGTGATGCCTTTGTCATAGATGGGCCCCCTGCCTACCCTGCCGGTCGGAGCGCTGGGCAAGACATTGGAATCAGGTCTAGATTGGCTCTAATACCAACTGCCACGGGTTGACAATTTACTCGAATTTAAACTCGTGCGGCCTAGCAAACTTTGCTTGGAACTCTTTCTCTCTCTACTTTCTCGCTCTAAGTTCCCTTAGAATGTGAGTGTGCTTATTTAGCTTCTTAAGTCTAAGTTAAGCAATCTTCAAGGCTTACTAGCAAACAAAGCATGAGTTTCAAGCAAAGTTTGCTAGACCGCACGAATTTAAGTTCGAGTGAATTATCAACCCGTTACAGATGGGACAATGAGATATAAATGTGTAGGAAGATTTTAATTTCATTTTACTAATTAAGTTAGTCGACATATTGAACACATTAAGAGATGAGTTAACATGAATTGATTCACCTTTTAATAAAAAGGTATGAACTAAAAGCTTGAGCCGATTAATTTTAAATACTCTGTCGTGCTCTGTATTCTAAAAAGAACAACTAGCATAGGGTTGGGCCACCATTATTTAATTGCATTTCTATTGAGGCCAAACGAGAAGTTTCAAATTACTAGAGGTCCATGCCAATTTACATGGAAGAATTATTGAAGAAAACAAAAAATAATTAAAACTACTAAAGGGCACTGTAATTAGGGATGGGAATGGGGTGAAAAATTCCTACCTTTGTCGGGGCCTCGCTTTGCATTAGGAAAAAATCCCCATACCCAATGGGATGGGGACGGGGATGAGGACAAAAATAAATCTCCGAGCGGGGATGGGGACTGGAACGGTGCGGAAATTTACCCCAAGCCCAACCCCGCTTCGCCGCTCAAGAAAATATCCCTATGCCTATCCTTATTTCCCTATCCCTAGTTGGGGAAAAATCCTCATCCTTGTTCTCGCATATTAATTTAAAATTAAATATGAACCTTTTATTTGTAAATATAATAATAAAGTTATATCTATATATTAAGTTTAAAAAATCGTAGATTGTATGAATTTGCTTTGTGTAATTCATGCATTATTAGACTTATATTGTATGGACTTGTTAAACTTTAATTTCGGTTAGATCGTAAACTTTAATGAATTTTGTTAGAATTATGTTGCATTGAGCCTACAAGAGCTTGTTGTACAATTAATTGGGTTAGGATTTAAATATAGCAAATTGGACTTTTATCCAAAACTTGTAATATAGATATCACAAAGGAGGGGAAAAAATGGCGGGTAAAAATCTCCGTTGGGGTCTCGTCGGGGATTAGATACCCGCAAGGGACGGGGACGGGGGGCATTTTTTTCCCACAACAGGGAATGGGGCGGGGACGGGGATGGGGACAGGAATATGCTCCCCGTCCCCAACGTACCCTGTTGCCATCCCTAGTTGTAATTGATTGAAACAACAGAATAAGTGGGAATAAAGAATGAGGAAAAAAAAACTTTAGACTCCATATGGTCCTCAAAAAATTTGGTAGAAAGAAATGTTGAAGAAAAAAAAAATGTGAAGGAAAAAAAAGCACTACAAAAAAATGGTCATGCTTCCACGCTTATTTAACCACACTTGAGTAAGCGTAGCAGGAAAATAAGTACCCAATACTATCTCCACACATAATAAGTATGGATAAATATAACCACGCTTATAAGAGTGGTAGTAAGATAATAATGTATGCCCACATATATTAAGTGTGGGGAATTACCTATCATAAATATGAAACAATTAGCACAGATATTAAGTGTGGTAGCCAATTTATTTAATTTTTTAAAATTGTGATTTTTCTTTAATTAAACCCCCAAATTAATTTTCAAAAAAAGAAAAAACAATTGAAATTGTGTTTTTCCTTAAATAAACCGCCAAATTAAATAAAAAAAAGGGAAAAGTTTGGGTTAAAATTGAAACAGAGGTCGTGCGCCATTTTTATCTCTGCTTCAATCCCGCCCCCTCTGCTTATCCAGTTTAACCCTACCCCGTTTAACCCCCTCTGCTCTGGTCGGTGGTGATCGACGGCGAGCTTCCGGCTGTCACGTGGTGGTTTTTGCCGGGTTGTGGGCTTGAAATTTCGGCGTGGTCTGAAATTGATCCCACCATTCATGCACGTAAAAGCTTGAAATTCTGGCATCTCCTGGCTTCCGGCGGCAAGGATTCCGGCCATTCGCTCAATCTAGAGTCAGTATCATCATCCCCTTAATTTCTCTCTTTATCTGAATTGTATGTTCAAAAATTGAAAATTAGGGATTGTATTGTGTGCCTTTGAAATTGCTTCAATTGAACTCTCTATTGTACATGTCCTTGGGTTTTACGTTTAGTCTTGATGGAAATTGCTAGCTATTTGGCTAGGTTGAACTTAAAAGGTCTTTTGTGGTTTGTTGTTTGGATGAACTATTAATTATGCTTTATTATTGTTAATATCCTGTGGATGAAGTGGTTGTATGCTTTCTTCATGTCTAACATCAACGTTAATTTAGATAAATCAAAACAAATGTTATCATTCACTTTCACAAAAAAAAAAACAGAAAGAAAGAGATTAAGATTTGCACCCTGATAATAGTAAATAAGTGACAATGATGCAAATAAAGCAAGAGTTCTATTTTAAGGCTTATAGTTGCTATTTGTTATTTGACCTAATGAGCTTAAGTGGGTTGGAAAAAGGGGCATACAATCACTGAATGAGGCTGAATAAAGGCTTTGAATCCAGGCTGAATAAAAGCAAGACCACCGTTCTAGGTCTGCAAAAGGGGGCTAAAGAAAACAGATTCAAGGCATTCTAACAAGAGTTCAATGAGGACGTATAAAGGCTTTGATGTTAATTGATCTTCTGCCGCATTCCTTGTCCTACTGTCAAGAGATCAATGTTTTGTGTATCATTTGAAGCAAATACATTTTATATTAGTATAAGTGATGGACAACTGCTAGCTGAAAAAACCAAATACACTGTAGTCTTAACTTATCGAAATCTGCAAAACCAAAATACACACAACCCTTATGGTCATAGCCCTGAATCAAAGTATGTCCGACTACACTTTACCTACCGACCAAATTGACAGGTCTAGCTGTGAGTCCTGTAGCACAGGTGATCCTCTGAGATGTCAAAATGAAATGTGTGTAATAAAATAATGCAAGACACGATGGAAGTTTAGAAGGAGCATAACATGGTTTTGCAGAGACTTTATGAGTTATTGATAGAGGTGACTGTGAATAAAGTAGTGATAGATCATGGAGGTGACAGAATATAAATTAGTCCTACATTGGGAAATGACCAAATTGGAAAGTTTGATCCCAGCCTAGGAGCTGTTAATGCACATAATTAATAGTTGATCGTTATCTGACATGGGCAAGTTGCACTGTTCATATTCCCTAATTTATGGGGCTGTCAAACAGTGATCCTTATTTTATATAGTGATTAGTAGCATAGGAATATGCAGCCTACAGATTGCATTTATTCACATTGATTATCATATTCCAAATTGCTATGGCCAATGGTTCTCTGATTTTGGTGATGCTCTTTTTCTCTTTTTTTTTCTTTTTTTTTTTGAATATGGATTACCGTCGCTTACTTTGCAAATACGGGATTAATCTCATTGTCTGCAGTAATTTGTTCATATTTGAATCAAATGAATCACTATGATTAACTTGAATATGACAAGCAATTCGTAGTCTGCTGTCCCACTGCTAAAATAACCTTCTAAGATTCTTAATGTGATAATCGGAACGCCAACAAAAGCTTGTGTTCTATACAGATTGGGTTGCATTAATTCTTTTGATGGTAAGCTAGCATGAAGAATATATTCCAAGAAAGCTTTAAGCAACTTGTTATATGTGCCTCCCCTAAAACAGGCTGAGAAACCTTGATATTTTATTTGTAATCCATGAAATAAGTATTGTATTTTGAGTGAATGAATGCAGATGGCCCATGCTGTGTTGTTGAACAATAATAGGGTGCTTAAAGTTAATTATTCTCATTTAATGGTCTTGTGATTAATGTTATGCATTAGGATGCATTAGAAAGTACAAGTGGAGCAAATTGAAGTATTTAATTTAGAATTTAGAACCTAAGATTGCATTATTAATAGTTATCCATAATCAGCAACTTGCATTTATGTTCCATTGATTATGGGGCCTTCCCAAATTAACAAGTGAAGCAACTTGTGTTATGTACTTTTGTTAAACCTAAGGTGATGTGGAGTGCTAGATTCAGATAACTTTTTTTGATTCCATGTGCTCTGATTGCAAGGATTATTATTAAGTTCAGCTAAGCAGTTCAATCTCGAAATTCAGCATGATGCCAGCTGCTCCCATTGTAGGCAAAAGTTGTTACTAGCTTTCAAATTTTAAGAATTGCTAACACTTCTAGCTGAGGGGCAGGGTTGTGTGTGCTGCTACATTGCTTGTGGTGTCATCTGCTTCTTTTTTCGTTATTGTGTTCCCCTTTCTTTATGCTCTCAGTTTGCACAATTGTTTATTAGTTGTTTTGGGTTATTAGTTGTAATACATGCTCGTTAATCTTTTCTTAAATTTTAATCCTTACTATTTATATAGAGTATAGGTTTCCAAGAAGTTTCAAGGAATGCCCAACCATGTGATAAAAACAAAGGCCAAGATTCACTTATATGCGATGGATCTCAAAAAGGTTCAAGGCCTGACACACCTGTTGATTTGGATAGAAGTAATGATTCACCCAAATCTAGGGATGCCTTCTCTATCTCTAATGTCCTAGGTAGTGAAAGATTATATGTTTGTAAGTTATGTTATGTTTCATTTTAGTACTTGATTATATTTCTATGCTAATTACTTGTAGGGCATGAGACCCAAAGAAGCACAAGGCCATCAAAGCATATTGACTCAATGCAAGGAGGTCACCAAAAGCAATTAGGAAAGACACCAGTAAGTACAAATGATATATCATTAAGCTGTTATTCATCGGAAGCAAAAAAATGTTTAGGTGGTTAAATTCGTTCATTTTTGCCTTTTAATTGTTTTTTTTT
>JACYFF010031955.1:102000310-102023575 GCA_017589665.1 Selenicereus undatus
ATGTAAGAGACAGATGGCATTCAATTATGCAGATCATCATCGCAGGATGGCAGATAAAGACTTGGAATAGAAGCACAGAGCTGGAAAATGAAATTTGGGAAATACACATCACAACTTTCCATTTCCTCATTTACATTTGATATGATTAGTAGAATTATCCATTTTAAGCCATCAGATTAGCAGATGTTCACCTTTAATGTAAAAATCATCAAAAAAACATGGAATATTCTATATATTGGCCGTTGGTTTCTAACAGCAAATATTATATTGTGGTCACCATTCACCAAACAGGCTCTCTCCAAGAAGCCAACCAATAGATTTCAATGTCTTAGCATGGCATTCTTTCCACAAAACCAAAGAATGCCAAACAAAGCAATAATCTGATGGATTTCCTAGACACTATTACCCAGACAATCACACCATAAAGAATAAGAGATGAGTAAGACACCATTACATAATAATAGCATCAGCAAACGAAATGAATAGTTGCAAAGTTGACTTACCTCTGGTGCCAGATTGCCAACATAAACGGTGGTGTACTGAGGATTATTTTCCGGAGCATCATCACTTGTATTTTCTTTGCTTTCTTCTGCACAGAGTATCACATTCAGCAGACACCAAGAAAAAGAATATCCCTACATTAAATTACCATTTGGAGGGAAAGAAGATGCTTCGGTTTCTCAAATTAATTACTGTATCCTTTTGTCTTAAACACACATTCCACAAAGATCTGCTGGCTCAAGCTCCACTGTTCCTTTTTTTGAAACTTAGCAATGCGCATTTCGATGTCACAGACAGAAACAATTACTTTATGGTTGTATTTGAACCTGAGAAAATTCATTGGAAATAAAATGGGAAGGAAAAAAGATAAATGGGGAAAAAAGAGAAGAATAAGAATAACTGTTTTCCCCAATTTGTTTTCAAGAAAATATAAGGAAAAATTAAAAGAAAGAAAGAAAAGCAATCAGCACCTTAGGCTTTTGCAAGACCCTTCCCTAAAAGCTAAAGCATCGGCCCCCCCCCCCCCCGCCACCCCTCTTTCTCACATCATCCATTTCCCATAAAACGACTTTGATCAAGTTCCAAAAAGTAAATCTAGTTCAATGATCCTTTTTACAATTGTTCTAATTTATCACTTCAGCCTCCACGTTAATCAAAACCACCCAAGTAATTTCAAAATTGCCTCAGATTCAGCACTAACTGTTATTCAACTGCAAAGAGGATTATCAAAGATTCTTCTTAACGGTGGTCACGGGCTCTGGCCAAACCGTTGTCTGCCTCTGCGTTCACATATGCCAGAGCATCTACTTCAACACGAGTCCCGTTGACACTTGACAGGACCTGATCCTAACCATCAGCCAAGGGTAACCATGTAGAGTTTGAGCAATGAAGGATGGTTAGAGTTTGAGCAAATGAACGGGGGCAGCCTCCACGTATTGAAAGGGTTATGGGAGTAGAGTGTGCAATGCAAAGGATATTATGTTGAAAATTTTCTCCAATATTTCCCCCTCCGTTTTAGAAGAAAAATCTAGTCACCTAACCAAAATAATTCTCTTTACCAAATTGTCCACTAAATTTTTTGCAATCTGTTTCTCTTCAATTCAAATAGGAGATTTCCTCAATCCATTTTTTTACTCCGAGGATTTTTCTTATGTCCAAATACAACGCCAAGTATTTAAAAAACAAAAGAAAGAGGTAGCACAGATAAAATGAAACCTATTTTTCATCCATTATTTTAATAAATAAAATCAAATCTGCAATTGAATCTGGGATAACATTTCAGATGATTTCTCAGCCTTCTCTCAAAAAAAAAAAAGATAAAAAAAAGGATCCCATCTGTTCAATTTCCAAAATAGAACCACCGAACTTGCCAACTAGTTTTCTGAGAGCTACATTATCGTCTGAAATTTGGAAAGGCTTGTTTGCAGGATTTCTCAACAAATAGCTAAGATGAACTAGAGGGTTTCCAAAATGTCGATAGCTAAGATGACCTATTTCCATTACCAATTGCACTAACATAAAGGAAAATTACAACATCTGCAATTCATTGCCACAATAGACTCATGCCACCTTCCCACAGGAGATTTTGTGAGGATTAAGCATCCCCTCAATGCAGTTGGGACGAGGAAAGGGAGATGGAAAGTATAAAATGATCATATTTTCCTATCCTATTATTTCATTTCTTTTCAAATATCATTAATCACTTTCATACTTTTGCCTTGATTGCGGTACGGTTCGGTCCACAGAACGAATTTGGATACGCGATTTACCACTTAGGCGGGTACACGTTGGTAATTTCAATAGGTTTGCTAGTCACCAAACTTGTCATATACTTCACTAAAATGAGTGATTTTGAAATTAACTTCAAATTAAAAGTAGAAAAAAAAATGGCGTGATTTTGAAAGAAATTTAAAAAAAATTACCGTAAAACAAGTGGTTGAAGAGTAAAAGCACCAGCCATCATGTGTAGTGGAACTCTCCAAATGCAACACCTCTCTCTGTTTTTCTCCCCACACATTATTTAACTATTTCCAGAACTCAGATTTTCCTCTCTCCCAAGCTAAGAAGCACAGACACTCTCAACGGCTTCACGTATCCGTGTCCGACAGGCATCATGCATAGTGGAACTCTCCAAATACAACACCTCTCTCCCTTTCTCTCCACACATTATTTAACCACTTCCAGACTCCCAGGTCCCAAGGATTCAAAATGCAGTTTCGGTCGCAATATGACAACATTGCTCTAATGCGGCAATTGCATTCCATATTAGGCTGTCACGTAATGAAAATGCGGCTCGGCTAACTCCAACAACTTTCCAATGCGGCCATTCTATCATGGTTAAGCCACATTTTGAATCCATGTTCCACTATCACTTTCCTACTACTCAAATTAGTGTACAAAGACCTTATGCAGAACTTTGCTCTGTTCTTCCATCGAGGATCCTTGCCTGCACAGTCCACCCCATCAATTTTGTTTGTATTGCATATCTTTTTCAAGATTCAAGGTTTCCTTTTATATCAATCTGAACCCTAGATCTCCAAAACCTTTTTTATTTTCTTCAAAAATCTTCCATCAGACCTGCAAATAGTACAACTCGTGCTCGGATATGGGTTCTCTGAATTCACTGGATTTGACAAATCAGAGCACGCACAACTCGCGGCGGTACACGGGGGTTCAATGCATCTGGGAACTATGTTCAATTCTAGAATTAGATCCTAATGATTAACGGTAAGACAATATGAGTATTCTAGAGACATCAAATGAAACATTTCTCCAAGTCCCACCTAAGCAGGTGCAGCAGAGTCAAATGTATTCAGCGCTCTTTAGGTCCCTATAAAAAGCATTCACTAGCTATTATTCACAGTATTCACAGTGAAAAGTTCAGAGATCGACAGAAGCTTTTGCTTCCGTCCAGTACAGTTTTAAGCCAGTGGCATGTCCTAAATGCTATTCACATCCAAATGAACAACTTTTCAATTATAAATTCTACCCATGAAGACTGACCTGATGCTCCATTTGTTAGTTCCACAACGCTCTTAGACTCCAAGCTGCCCTTGTCATCAATGCCTGCAGCACCTTTAGTTGCCCAGTTGCAGCGAATCTGTCTACTTCCTAGCCATTTGCCTGTTTACATTTAAGATAAAACCAGAAAGGTAAGAAAAGGCCATAGAGCCAATAGGATTTGGTTTTTCCAATACAAGATCACTAAAATAAATGCACCAGGATCACCACAAACCACCACCACCTATTATTCTAAAATTGGGTCAAAAGCCCAATCTCTAGCATTCTTCAGCCCGAGATACTTAATTAGTATGCACCATTTGCAGGTTGCACCTGTTCAAGACGCATTATTGGAGGTAGCATCTATGCTACAACCTTACCTTCTCAGATACTCCTATGTTGACAGAAACAACTATTGGCCCATAAAAGGCGATGAACTTATGATAATCGTATACTGATGAATAGTTTTACTAAGCGAACACCTAAAGGTACACAATCTTCTAAAACGTTGAAGATAAAGCATCCCACTCAAATGACTTTGTACTTACATCCAATTTCCAATAGTACTCATCCACAAACCTCAGAAGGTAATGAAAACATAGAAATAAGATCCATGTCACTACTGCATTCCACAGCCATAGGCCATTGGGAGGCAAAGGCTTTCACCTGTTACACACCCCCCCCCCCAAAAAGTCCTCTTCAACTAGTTGTCACAATGGGTAATCGGTTCTCTAGGCAGACCATCTTCACCCCCCTTGCCAAGAAAAGAGGGTATTACATTTGTTGAAATGATGTCCCAAGCGATACTACCTCATTTTAGCAGAATTTTTCAAAATAATCCTTGTTAGATTATCCACTTATATAAACAGGCCAACACAAAAACATAAGGCAGGCAAGAGGAGCAGAACAAGAATTATGGCACAGAATTATTTGTTGCCTTTTATGCATTCAAAAAGTATAATTTTAGATTCTATTTTTAAACAGGATAACTTAAATTATTTAGTTAATTTTCATAGGATACACTACAACTATGTTTGGGGTTAGAATACTAGAATGTTCATTTTTGCCAGAAAACACTTTGAGGATACAAGGCAAAAGATTATAGATCATACTTTTTTCTCCACTTAGGAGGGAAGCACTACTACAACCAATCCATTGACAGATGAAGGCAATGCTGAATGCTGCTGCAGACTGATTGGGTTCTCCCCTGCACTGATGATCCTAGATTTTTCACGAATTTGAAGTTGAAGTAACAACATTTTTGGTTGGTCAAGTCAGCTAGAACTAAGATCTTCTACACGATAATTGGCTAGATCATACATAGTTTGGGCAATAGCTTTCCTGTTGCCCATGCCATGAAGCGCCAGATAAAGAGGCATAAACCTTGAATACAAGGCAAGGCGTATCTCTTTCTGCACTCAGGCTTTGATAGGTGAGAACGATGTACACTAAATCACCCAACAGCAATCCCAGAGAAGGATTTCACTAATTCTAGAAGTGCCCGCATTCCAGGCATTTTATTTTTATATTATTAGGTAATATTTAGGAGTGTCCTTTAGTTGTCTTCTTTTAGATTGTAGGCAACATTCCTTCTTGGAATATAAGCCCTAACTAGCGATCAGAAATAGCTTCATTACTAAAGCATATGAGCTCATACAATCATTGTTACCACTTTGCCACAAACCTGTGCAACAGTGAATAAGAACCAAAATTTTCAAAGATGTTAATTGATTTATTTGACCAACTGAATCAAGGATTAGGTGCATTCTTAAGTTTTCTATTCTTTATTTACTACTTCATGTTCCCCTAATCTCTAATAAAAAAATCTCTATTTATCTATCTATCTATCTATCTATCTATCTATCTGTCTATAGCTATCCAGGTTTATTTATCAATATCTATATCTACATATCTATATCTACATCTATCTATATATTTATTAAAACACAAATACTATTTTCTAGTATTGGCGCATGTTAGTCTCTGAAACATTGATGACATAGCAAGCTTTTCTAATTAACAAAAACTCATATTAACTATTTGTCAAATAGGTGTAACACCTCTTTAATGCATACCAAATAAATTAAATAAGAATTACGCTTTTAGACACCCATAAGTCTAAACATCTAAAATAAAATCATTTATGACCCTAATAAATTAAATGGTTAATACCCAGTTAGTTTATTTAAAAATTAATAAAATTCATTCAATAACATGAATGCATTATCTTTAATATCCACCCTTCTGACAACTTCTCTTTTGTATTTAGCCTAACATACCGCTCCTTTCTGTCTTAGTATATATTCATTTATAAAGCAATATAGCTATCTTTAACAAGCCACTTCTATTTACCATACACAACAATACTTCTATGCATTGCACGGGAGCACAACCTAGTTCCTCATCGAAAACCTTAATTTCTAACTCATCGCACCATAAGTTTTCACGTGCATCATATGCTAATGTAGTAATGTTCCTTTCATCTCCAAAAGTCCCAATTTGTTGGAGAATATAGGAAATCACGTGTTTCAATAGAGCCACTTCAATAACCCCTTGGTGACACAAAAATTGATGCAAACTGAATAATCTTCCCTCTTTTTCTCAAGGAGACCTTTTTAAGGTGTTACTACCAAATTAAGGTAGTTTGAAACAGAAATTAAAAGACTTCAATCATGACAACATATCATTGTACTTATTACACAACTTTCATTGACACTTGCATATGGCAACAAATACATATAATGAGGCGAGGGGTGCCAAAAAGTTGAAAATGAGACCACTCCTTACCATTCAGATCATTGATTGCACTCTGAGCATCCTACAATGTAAAGAAAAGGTCAAAAAATTATTAACTAAACAATTAATGACATATGATTACATAATGAACAAAAGAACAAGACAACAAAAGATTCATGTCACACCTGTTGGTCCCTAAATGAAACAAAACCAAAACCCCTTGAACGCCCAGTCTTCTGATCCCACATGACTCTAGCATCTCTGCAAGGAACAATGAAGATCAACATGATCATGCGAGCCTTCAATAAGAATTAGAAGCCCCAAAAATGAAAAAAACTCAAGAGGTAAATTATATTCATAAGAGAGGTAGCTCACGAGCAGCTCTGATATACAGAAAAGCATGCAAATAGTGTAGCGTCAGTGACCTCTGGGCTAAGATCTCCGACAAATATGTTGTAATGATCTGAAAATCAAGATAGATAGCATAGTCCATTCAGAAACACTCAACTGGAGAAACAGAAAAGCAAACCAGCTAATTACATATAATAAAGTTCCAGAAAGTGCACTACTAGTTGTGTCCTCTCTCTGACTACTCGCGTATGCCCAGTTAACCTTGATAGGCTGTCCAAACCTGAAATATATTATATGATTGACTGAATCTGGCCAATTAGATCAATTAGCTGTTGAGAAAACTATATTCATACTTACAAATGCCGCCCATTCAGGGTCACAATAGCAAGACTTGCAGATCTACGGTCATAGTAGTCCACAAACCCATAGGAGGACTGCAACACAAGAGACCATGAATACGTAAGTTTCCCGACCTTAAAACCAAAGGCAGCAATCTAGACAGACAGAAGAGTCAAACTGACGTCCACAGGCGGCAATAGAAGATAGAGAGTGACCAACCTTCTCCTTGCGAATCAGCTTGCATCCTTCAATAGGACCAGTGCTCGAGAAAACCTCCTGAAGAAGTGGTTCAGAGACTTGGGGATGAATGTTCCCAACATACCTGCAATTCTTTCCCCTGATCAGGATCTGTATGATAGTTTTAAGAGTAACCTACACAACCAGAGACTCTGGATACGAATTCTCATGATCCAAAATCAGAAAATAGTCAGACAAGATACTTTTTCAACCATTATCTTCCTATTTGCTAGCAATTTGTGCTATGTCAAAGTCCAAAGTCTACACATCATCAGAAGAACGAAGACACCTCTAAAAACTAATCATTAGAAGAACCAAGGCACCTCTATAAACTAACTCAGGAGGCAAAGATGAAGACAAACTCATCTGCCTTAACTAAGGAGTGCTAACATGACCCCAGGCTAAGTTGCAGAAGACTGCCTACTTAGGGCCTGTTCTTTTCGTAGGTAAATTAAGGTGGGTAAAAGGGTGAAGTTGGTTGAGGTAGGTTGAAGTAAGTTGAGGTGGGTTGAAATAAGTTGAAGTCGGTTGAATTTTTTTTATGTGATAAATTGAACTTGATTAAAATAGTGGAAGTGGGCTGAAGTGAGTTGAAGTGGATTAAAATAGGTTGAATTGGATTGATGTTCGTATTTTACAATTGACCCATGAAAAGAACAGGGCCTTAGTCTATGGGAGAAAAGTTAAAATGCAATAAACAAAAAAAGAATAAAAGATTAAAAAAAATAAACAAAATTGTCTAATAAACACTCACACACTGCGGCATGTACTTGAATCAAACCCAGGAGGCAGATTTCCACTCAAGATAGGCTCTATCTGCAAAATAAAAATGTAAAAACAACGGGGAAAAAAGAAAAGGCCCTACAAGCTCAAAAACACAAAAAAAAATCCCACCAAACTTGAATTTGAATTCAATTTGTTCTCGTAGCCAAAAAGCTAGCTAAGAAGCTAGTACTAAACCAATTGTGCACCAATAGTCGCCATGTAAAAGCCCAGTGAAATTCAATCAATTTATGTGGACTTCGAGGTACCCCATTGCACCCGTAGTACCCCCGATATCGGACATATAGAACTCACAAATCCATTGAGTTGAAAACACATCACAGGTCATTAGGTGAAATTATCAATTCCCCATGCTTTCAATAACCCTAGTGATATACTCATTCGCACGAAACATAAGTGAAGCCATTACCAAGCTTTCTCCATGTCCCCAAATTCTACAGAATATACAAACTCCTGTCCCACCAATACTAAAATGGGAACTTCAAAATCTCATCACTATTCCAATTCCAATACAAATCCCCGAGTGAGACCGTCTCACACAAAGTATATTATGGGATGAATCTCTTCGTAGGTGACTTGCTATAGATTTAGGTTACTAACAACTCATTTTATGGTAATTTTTAATTTAATGGTAACTAATAATTCATTTAAGTGCAACTTTAATAAAGTAGCCCGCAAACAATAATTGGTCACTCGGATCATCCTAAATAGTGACCCTAACAGTTACAGCCTTAGGTAAGATGGTCTCATTCAAGACCTACGGAATTATCCCCATTAAAAATGATATCATAACATATTAATTAAAGCCCTCTTCCTATCAAAGTTACATCTTTGCACTCAAAACACATCACTACAACTTCAATTAGGGTAAAGGTATCCAAAAATAATCGATGCCCGTTATTTAATATACTCCGACAATAACCAAAAAGCAAAGAAATTCATGATCAAGACACGAATAAATAATCAATACGATTTAGAATAGAAAATTAATCAATTAACAAAAAACCTGAGGAGCCGCAAGGAGACCCGGATGGTAGACAGAAGGATGTTGCTGAAGAATCGATTGCTGCATCAACGCTTGCTGCTGCTTCAGCCTCTGTTGCATCTTTTGCTATCGAAATCGGATTTCTAGGGTTTAACACACCCGAAAAAGGGGAAATTTCGCCAGAGAAAAAGGAAAAAGGGAAGAGATGGAAGTTGCAAAAATGCAACGAAAAATCGACGAAACAAAAAGAAATTGAAAGAGGGGAAAAACCCTAGAAACGAAGAAAATAAGAAAATAAAAAGCCCTCGAAAGCGAGGGAGAAGAGGAAAAACGAAGCAAAGGTAGGAGAGAGAATTGAAGCGGGGATAAGAGAGGAAAGAAGGCGTTGTCGAGGAAGAAAAGACAAGGAAAAGGAAAATGAGAATTTGAAAAATTAAAAAGCCGGGTAATTATTGTCTGCGGTTGATGAGGATAAGGGAGCCTGTGCGACCGATCGGATCACCGTTGCTGACTGTCAATTTTCACGGGCCGTGATTTTTGTGCTATCAGTTCTAGATCAGTGATCAGTTGATCGTATACTCTTTGTAGATTTTTATGTTGTAATCGAAAAAAGATTTAGATGCTCCAAAAAAGTGATGGTAACACATTCATACTTTAGTTCTTTTTAGATGTTTAGCTAGTACCAGTGCCCTTCAAATTTGATTGCTCGATTATGCACATGTGTGAAATTCATCTGAGAAACGTTGCACTGTTTGGGAGAGAAATTGTTTCGATGTTCATCCCTCACTGTCTTCTGCTTTTATTCATGTTGAAAAATACTAATTAAAAAAATGCAAGGAAGCCAGAAGATACAATGTCATTATGAAATAATTGCAAGATAATTATACTACTAATATTCCTCAAATTTGATCATAAAGGTTCGAAAAGTCCAACTTGCTCAAAAAGATATTGACATTGTCGTTGTCCAAACATCTTGGCAAAAATATCTGTCAACTGCTCATTTATGGGTGTGTAGTTAATTTTGATAATGCACAAAGCAAGCTTTGCTCAAATAAAGTGACAACTACTTCAATATATGTATTACTGAACGACTGACTTTGTTGCAATATGAAGAGACGTCATTACACAATGCATGTTAGTGGTAGAGACGCGGAGACAAAGAAATTTTACAAGATTACGAATCCAAACGACCTTAGCTGTAGCCATGGATTCAAAATGTGACCAAACCACGACGAAATGACCTCATTTGAAAGGTTTTGGAGTTGAGCGAACCGCGTTTTCATGTCACGGTAGCCGTGATATGGAATGCGATCGTCATATTAGAGCAATTTTGCTGTGCCGCGTCCGAAGCTGAAATCGCGACCGACACCGCATTTTAAATCCTTGGTTGTAGTGTTCGACCTAGCGCGATACTCAGCTTCGACAGACGAACAATAAATGAATTGTTTGTTACTGCTCCAGGACACAAAAGTCGAGCCAAGTTTAACCAGATATCCAGTAACAGACTGACGAGTCATAGGGCAATTCCCCAATCAAAATTAGAGAACATTTGTAGATCAAGTGTAGGGCTAACAGGCAAAAAATACCCTGTCTGACAGAGGACTTCAAGCAACATAATATGTGCATTGCAGCATACCAATGATCCTTCAAGAAATCTTGCATAAATTGACTAAGTATATCTACTAAATATGTGATATCTAGACTAATGATAGCAAGATAAAGAGAACCCCTAGAATCAAAGGAGAGTTTGTGATGTTGCTCCATGGGAAAGGATCAAGGCTTGCTCCAAGCATACCAATTTCTAAGGGGAACTCTATGGTATAGTTCTATTGACCCAAAAATAACCATTTAGCATCATTAGCTATTACAATACCAAAAAAAAAAGATAAAAAAATCAATGGACCTGAATCTGCAACTTTATAACATTTATTTAAATAATCTTTAGAGGCCTTGCACTCAGAGGTACTGTTACCCATCAACACCCAATCGTCGACATAAATTAGTAAAGCCAAGAAAACAGTAGCTTTGCCATAAATAAATAGAGAGTGATCTAGGGGATATCTATATTATTATATAAAAGCAATATTGTACTGATATGAATTTTTTTCTGCATTGTCAAAAATTAGAACTTTTGGGCCATCAGATTAATCCTCACTCTTAATCACATCCGTCCATATTAATTAATTAATTCAAAACAAAAAAAATAATTAATAATGAAAATATAAACATTAATTACAGATACATTAAAAGTAAATAAGAATAACGATGAGAATCAATGTATTCTTGAAATATGTTTCTCCTTCCAACAGGGGCAACAGTATAGTCACCAAATCATTTTTCCTGCATTGTCAAAAATTAGAACTTTTGAGCCATCAGATTAATCCCCACTCTTAATCACATCCATCCATATTAATTAATTAATTCAGAACAAAAGCATTAACAAGGAAAATATAAACATTAATTACAGATATATTAAAAGGAAATAACAATAACAATGAGAATCAATGTATTCTTGAAATATGTTTCTCCTTCCAACAGGAGCAACAGTATAATTACCAAATCATTAATACTATATTTCCTTTGGATTTTGGAAGAAAGAGCCCAAAAATTGCTTCGGTTCCGACGCCAGTTGTCTCCATCTCGCTCTCCAATCTAATTGTGAGGGCTTTCAATCCTTAGGTTCGTCTCTCTCTCTATGTGTGTCTCCCCCCCCCCTTCTGATTGGAAAATTCATTCTCTTGTGTTTTGATTGATTTATTGGTATTAATCTACTCATGTTTGCTGTCGTTTTCTTGAATTGATTTATGACGGATTTCTAAGCATAACCAGCTGATTTTGCTTTAATGACTTTCCTGGGTGCGCTTGGTAGAGGTTTTTCCTTTTTGGTCGGTGTGAACTGTGAATGCCTCTCATGGTTTTTGCTTCTTGTTTTTTCTTTGTTTAAGTGGACTGCTTTAAGCTAACTTGTGTTCCAGTTGATGGGTTGAGGCAATTAGTAAATCGTGGGTTTTTTTTTTTGTTTTTTGGGGATTTAATTATTTGGTTATTAAATTAATTAACTAATTAATCTGATAGAAATGAATTTTGTAGAGACAATGGATAGTGTATTGCTACGCATAAGCTTTTGCTTTGCTCTAATCTACTATATAGATTTCTTTGTATTCCATATCAAAGACTATTCCCCCCCCCCCCCGACGCCTCTTTCTGGGGTGTTACATGCATGCACTGATGACATTCAAGAAATCACTAATCTCATTATTATATTATAAAGTGTAAGAGTATCATGTTAAAATTAGCATGCATGAAACACGAGTAGTTGTTTAATTTCGCAATTATGCAACCAAAGCATGCCTCTGTGATTTTAATGTGTTGAGTTGATTGGAAATTTAGTCAAGAGTACTGATGAAAGAACATGCTCATATTGTTAGTTAAATTCATGCGTTTTTTTGGGGATTATATGTCAATCCTATCCAGATTAAGATGTGAAAAATATGATAATTAGTTGATAATTGTTACTAACTATCAAAATTGTGATTCTGACTGCAATTATGATGAGTCGAAGTCATGAATGCACGATTAGTATGCGGCTGTTTTGTTAAAATCCAGATTTGAAAACCCTAACCCTAAGTTTATGAATGCTTGATATGCCTATGGTTTATGCGATGTTTAAGTAAACAGATATTTATTTTAGCATGTTGAACTCAAATGGATGTAAGAACCCCAAATTCAAACCCAAAATCCTAACCCCAACCGCCCTCTGCCTAAATATCGACATCGGCTCAGATTAAAAGAAAAGAAGTGTAGAAAATAGAAATAAAGCGAACTCAAACCGTACCCATCAGACAGCACCTGGGAGGGGTGGCGGGTGACCGTCATGCGCCACCGACGAAGGTCGTCTCACGATCTTCTTCCTCCCAAAACCTCTCATCATCGCTGATCTACGAAACCATAGAAAGAGAACTGGAGAAACGTTGTCATTGGAAGTGCGTGAGCCCACGCGCCACCACCTCATTGGCGTGTTGGGCTCGTGGTGCATTTTTCATACTCGGTTTCGGTCAATCTACACAATGGAGGTAATGGTTCTCATCGGATTAGCGTAGATCAAGGCTTGCGGGATTTGCTTGGGGGTCGGCGGTGTTTTTTGCATCACTTGGGTGGTTTTTTCATCAACGAACTAAGAGCAGCGGTGGTGGTTGATGTAGCCACGTCGTCAAAACCCAAGAAAGGATCTCGGTGCTCCATGTTCTGGGTATGGCGTCGAGGGCCAGGTCGAGAGTAAGAGAGAGGATTCGAGAGGCAGGCAGAGAGGAGAGAGAGGGAGAGAATAAAGATCAGATTAGGTTTAATGAAATGGAGGGGGATGATGGGTCAGTCACTTATAAAAGGCGCCCCCCCTATTTTGTGCTGCTTTTAAATGAACCTAGGTTAAAGGGATCACTTAGGCTTTGTTGGTTGGTTCATAAAAATTAGTTTGTGTCATATGAATCAGTTTGTGTTATATACGGGGGTAGCAAGAAGCACATGAGGGTTACAGTGATTTACAGGCTAGCACTCCTAGAAACATGCCATTTGTATAAACTTTTGGACAATGCATTTGCTAAAGTGTTTAAGAATTGTACGATAAGTTTGCTAATTGCATTACAAATTAGACAGGATGTCAAAGTACTTTCTTATTCCCAAAGCTTGGTGGACTTGGTGAATGTGTGAGAGATACAGCGACACAAGTAGTTCCAGGTAGCCTTGTCACATTACGAGATGGCAGTAACGCCTCCAGTCGAACGACCTCTGCAGTAATCATAGATGAAAGGTTATTAGATTAAGATAATTAGGTATTAGGGATTGGCGGCGTGACAATTACCGTGGCACTTGTCGAAGACCATACAAAGATTTTTGAAGTTTACAAACCAAGTTTGGACGAGGAGGACGAAACTCGGGAGGATGCTTCATTTATATGCCCTCATCGAGGTCACACTTTAAAAATGCATTGTGAACGTCCATTTAATGAATTTCCCATCATTTTGATAAAATTATAGTTAATAGACATAGACGCAAAAGTCATATTATAGTCTAGCTCTTCAACTTGATTGTTTCCAAGGAAAATTTGAATGAAGCTTATGTCATTCAGTAGTACCATCAACATGTATTTGATTCGCAACACCTATTTAAATCCAAGAGCCTGTTTCCCAGGAGAAAGTGGAGTAAATACACAAGTTTGATTTTCTTCAAACTGCAGAGTTCTCATTAGCCATAGCATCTCTCCGCTCTAATTGGTGCATAGCTTGGGAAAACTTGTAGGCTCATCATAGGTGGTGATGGCCACTAGATAGGCAAGATGATAAGCAGAAGACTTATTATACTCAATACATTGAGGAACAGGATAAGGAGTGCCTGAGGAAATTGTATGATGCGATGACAAGATGTGATCTTGGATAGCACTACCGATGTGTTGTGGGCAGTCTCTAACTTCTTTATGGCAAAGTAACAGGGACTAAGGATGATACGTGATGAGAAGGTGACTCTCTGTATGTTGAAGCATGAATACTCTCTAGTTTTTTGCATGTGTCTCCCTCATCCAAAGCTTGGCATGATGAAATAGAACCGAAATGAACTCTTGATTCACCACTGTAGACAACCCATTAGAGCTGTTAGAATTTAATGGACTAGTTTCCATTGTAAAGGTTGTAGTTTGACATGTAGAAATGACATTCTCTGGGTTGTTATTTGTCAACAACGGGATAAAATGAGTTGTTTGTAGCCTTGCTTTAAGAGCATTAGATGCATCCCAGTGATAATTGGATGATGAGCTAGTAATATGGTTTTGTGGGTCTTCATGAATAGTAGGTGGATTAAAAAAATTGGATGAATGAGAGGATGTGGGTTCAGACGCTTGGGCATATAGGGAAATATTCTCATAGAAACATCACATGGAAGTACATGTGTTTTTTTATTCAAACATCACAGAAAGTGTAGATTTGCCTCATTGCAAAGTCTTACACTCTCCATCCATTTGTGCATAGGTATATCATAAGAAATGCACTTTCCAGATCGTTTATCAAATTTATCTCATGACCTAAAGTGATTGTGGGCATAACATAAGAACCCGGAAAGATGGTCAAAAGTTGGTGGCACATCAAAAAGGATCTTACAAGGGCTCTTAAAGTTATATAACTTTGTAGGGGTACAGTTCATCAAGTACGCTACATTAAGGACACATTCTCCCCAAAATTGAATAGGCAAATGACCTTGAAATTTTGAAGCTTGTCCAACATTGAGCAAATGCCTATTTTTTTGTTCAACTTGCCCATTTGATTAAGGTGTGTCCACATAAGTGGTCTCAAGTATAATCCTATTTTCTGGATTGATCCATTAGTAAATTCAGTTCCCTTATCACTATACACCCTCTGAATGGTGACCCCAAACTATCTTTTAATCATAGAATAGAGATGGATAAAATGATGGAATTTATCAGTTTTGTCTTTCAATAAGAAAACCCATACTGCTCTACTGAAATCATCAACAATGCACAATGGAAGGAGTGTATGCCTACCCCACAAGTCATAATATGTTATACTGAAAGGTTTATCTACTCTAGACTCACTAATTACAAAAAAAATTACTAGTTGGTTAAGCGTATGGAAAATATTACAGGAGTCACAAAAACCTTTTTTGGTCTAAAACTATATACTTAAGATAGCGAAGATAAGCTACCAAATGATGAAAGACGAAGTCTTTGGTGAGAAATCACTACTTCTTGTTCATGTACAGCTGCAAAAATTATCCACCAACACTAACTTTGAGGCAGTAGAGCCCATTTCTTAAGTCATTCACACCAATTAGCTTCTTTGAGATAAAATCATGAATCACACAAAAACTTTGCATCATAAGTAAAATACAATTCTTATCACAGGTGAATTGACGAATTGAAATAAGTTCACAAGCCAACCTTGGATGATAAAGTACTCCTTTCAAAATAAAGTTGGGTTTAGTAGTTATCATTCATGTTTCTTTGACGACAATGGTTTAATTTTCCATCAAGAAAATTAAAGTTAAATCGATTAGCAAAGGGTGAAGATTTTTAATTGTTTGTACATTAGAGGTCATATGATGTGATGCTCCATTAACAAGAACGCATGATTTCTCTTGACTCACCCTTTTAAAAAGGACATAAATTTTGTCCATTTGCTTGGTTGTAAACTCACCAAACCTATTTCCGTTCACTGTTGCTATTTTCTCACTCGAATTGTTGACCTTGATGGATTTTCATCCTCTTAAGCCTGCATCTTCATATCTCTTGTGAATGTAAGTTAAGGCTCTGACCCAATTAGGGAGCCTGGTTGTGTATATATAACATTCAGGAATGCAAAATTACGTTATTGTCCTTTGTACACTATTACCCTTCCTCAATCTATTGGGGAGGTATGTACTGACATATCATCCCTGAAGAAGTCAAACAACTTAGAAGACAACCCTTTGATAAAAATATCAGCTAACTGAAGCTTAGTAGGAACATAGCGAACAACTAGATCCCCATGAGCGACACGTTCACGAACAAAATGATAGTCAACCGCAACATGTTTGCTACGATCATGTTGAACCGGATTAACAACCATATAAGAGGCACTAATATTATCACAGTAGACCTTAGTAGGTGTGGATAAATAGATGCCAAGATCAGCAAGGAGCTTATGAATCCAAATGGTTTCAGCAACTGTGTAGGCAACAACACGATACTCAGCTTCAGTAGAGGATTTGGAAACCGTGGGTTGCTTCTTGAAGCGCTAGGAAAAAAGATTTGGGCTAAACAGCACTGCATAACGTGTTGTAGATCGGCAAGAATCTTTGCAACCTGGCCAATCAGCATCCGAATAGGCAACAATGACCAATGGAGTGCAAGCTGAACATAACTGTAAGCCAAAACTCAGGGTACCCTGTAAATACTTGAAAATACGCTTGACAACATGTAAATGAGTAGTACGGGGAGCATGCATATACTAGGAAACTACATGAACCGCATAGGCAATATCAAGTCTAGTCATAGTCAAATATTGCAATGCGCCTACCATACTTCTGTAGTTAATGGGATCAGCAAGTAACTCTTCCTCTGTAAGTGTCAAAGAGGTTCTAGAAAGGGATAGGGTACAAACAGGTATTGCAATATGCATGTGAAATTTGCGAATGAGATCATGGACATATTTTTGATGGGATAAAAATATACCCTAAGAGTTTCGTACCACCTGAACACCTAAAAAATAATGTAGGTCACAAAATTCCTTCTTAGCAAACTGGTTGGATATAACAGAAATGAAATTATGAAGGACAGAAGAGGAACTATCAGTAAGAATAATGTCATCGACATAAAGAAGGAGGATCATAGTTGTAGAACCATGGTAATAAACACACGTGGATGTGTCTAAGGACGAACAAACGAAACCATGAGACAGAAGAAAGCTGTTGAACTTGTGGAACCAGGCACGAGGGGCCTGTTTGAGACCATAGATAGCTTTCTTAAGCTTACAGACATGACGGGGAAAGTGAGGATTAACAAACCCAGGTTGCTAACGCATGTAGACTTCTTCAGTAAGAATGCCATGAAGAAAGGCATTCTTAACATCCTGTTGTCGTATGGGCCAACCAAAAGTGAGAGCCAAGGAGAGAACCAAATGAATAGTGGGGGCTTGACAATAGGGCTAAAAGTCTCATGGTAATCAATGTCAGCCTGTTGGTGGTTACCAAAAGCAACCAACTGTGCCTTGTACCATTTAACAGAACCATCAGAATGAAATTTAACTCTGTAAACCCATTTACACCCCACAAGATTTTGGTTAGATTGAGATGGTACCAATTCCCAAGTATCATTAGCCATTAACGCATTATATTCCTCTGTCATAGCCTTTTGCCAGTTAGAATCAGTAGAAGCTTGTTTAAAAGAGGTGGGTTCAAGATCCACAATAGATGTGTCAAGAGACAATCTGCTTAGGCTTTTGGATGTCACTCTTAGCCTTAGTAATCATATGATGCGTGTTGATAGGGTGGGTATCTGGATGAGAGGTTGGGTCATGGGCCTGAAGTGCAAGAGGTGAACTTGAGGCATTGGGCGATCGGGTTGTTGGGCTGGGAAGGGGAGTACTTGGGCTAGGCATGGGAGTGGTAGAGGCACAGGACTGGGAACTGGGCTGCACAAGGGGTGTGGTAGTGGGCAGCCCAGAACCAGGAGAAGAGGGTGGAGTGGTGAATTAGGCTGCAAATGGGGTCACACTGGGAAGCGGTGTAGGAGGTTGGGCCTAGCTAACGGATGACTCAATGGAGAGGGAGGGAAATGGGTCGTGGCCTGCAGAGGCAATGTAGAGGGGCTCGGACTGTAGGTTGTGGGCAATGGGTAAGGAGCACACTGTAAGGCAAGAGTGAGAGTAGGCCGAGATAGTTCCATCGGGCAATCAGGAGAAGGGTGAGCGGAATGGAACAATGCGGAGTTTGACAACTTAGAAAATTCCAAGTAAGGAAATTCATGTTCATGAAAAACAACATGCCGACTTATGAAAATCCGACCCTTGAGAGGATCAAAGCATTTATATCCTCTATAATGGGGGGCCATAACCAAGGAAAATACATCTACTAGAGCAGGTTGCTAATTTATTAGCAGATGTAGCTGAAAAATTTGGATAACAGGCACAACCAAAAGTTTTGAGAAAACTGTATTCAGGTGATTTTTGAAACAATTTTTCGAAAAGGAGATTGGCCTTGAAGATTGGGCGTAGGAAGCCTGTTAGCAATAAAAACAGCAATTTGAACAACATCAACCCAAAAAGGGGCAAGCATGTGTGCCTCAATAAATAAAGCACAAGCTATCTCATTAAGATGAAGATGTTTCCGTTCAGCCACGCCATTTTGAGATTAAGTTTCAGGATATGATTTTTGAAAATAAATTCCATATTCTAAAAAATGAGCACTAAGAGATGTATTGTCAAATTCATGCCCCTTATTACTTTGGAACATTTTAATTTTGGCATCAAACAGGTTTTCCACCAACTTCTGAAAGGCACAAAAAATTGGTAGAAAATCAGAATGTATTAATTCCAAACATTTGCAACAACGATGTTCTACTAACTGAAAAAGGTAAACAATGAGATTTAGCAAGTCGACAAGAATTACATGAATCATGAAACTGATTGAAAAAAGAAACTAAGTTCCGAGATCTAAGAAAATTCAAAATCCTAACTCCACAATGTCCAAGTCGACGATGCCAGATAGTCGCAGGGTCAACAAGGGCAGTAACGGCCGGAGGGGAAAAACCAGGAACAGCGAGGGGGTATACATTTCAAGTGGCAGAGGCATGCAGCAGAATCCTACCCAAGATTTTGTCCTTGACACAAATAGAGGAGTCGTCAAATACAACAATGCAATTGTTATCTTGACAAAGTTGTTTGACAGACAACAAATTATGTTTTAACGTAGGAACATGCAAAACATTTTTCAGTACAAGAGGCTTATTGACTGTAGGAATATTAAGAGAGCCAACATGTTTAATAGCGAGAAGAGTACCATTCTCAACCTGGACTCGATCACTGCCGATGTAAATAGACTTAGAGAGTAAATTACCTTCCGTAGGAATCATGTGTGAAGCAGCAGCCGAATCAGGATACCATACTAATTCGTTAGCATCGACTGCATTGAAGGTGGCAAAAACAGGAACAGAATGGGAGTGGGAAGGAGTGTAGCACTGTGGGCAACCTATAGCTGTATGCCCCGAGGCAAAGCAAATCTGGCAAACAGCATTAGGGTGAGAACCTAGGACCCTTTCAGACGAATTATTACCTGTAGACACAGAGTTAGTACAAGAAGTAGATGAACATTGAATCGTAGACCATGAAAAAATAGTATTACCATATCCAGTTCCTCTAGGCAAACCCCTACTGGCATATTGTTGCTGATTGTGGTGAGAATTACGATTGCCACCCCTTGGTTCTTATTACCCTTGCAATTCTTGTTGCGCCCCTTATTTTTATTACCACCATACCCATTACCACGATTGGAGTGGAAGATTGAGATGCTTTCCCAGATTCCGAAGAAGCAACTGTAGTGGCCAAGGCATGATGATGAACTTGAAACAATTCCTTGGAGTTTAGGAATTGCAGCCGCTACTCATAGTGAATGAGTTTGGAACAAAGATCATCAAAGGTGAGTAAACTGGAACCATAAGAGAGAGTGGTCACCAGATTACGATAATCCTCATCTAAACCGTTCAAAGTTAACTGAACAAGTTCAAGATTCGGAACAGGAGTTCGAATGGAAGCAAGCGAATCTGCAATGCACTTAATACCCCTTAAATAATCCTCCATACTTTGTTTAAGGACTTTAGACAGTGTAGACAGGTTACGTCTAAGGTCCATGGGCCGAGCAAGGCTAGCAGTATTAAACCGATGTGGCAGACAATCCCAAATTTGCTTAGAATGAATCAAATCATGAACATCAGTTAATAATTCAGGAGAAATCGTAGCAAATAACCAAAATCTTAGAAGTTGATCCAAATGTAACCAGACAGAGTATGATGGATTAGGATGCTCCACACTATTAAAATCAAGAATATAAGAAGAAGGGGTGTCAATCATACCATCAAAAAAACCACTGAGCTACTGAGTCACCAGAAAGGCAATGAACTGAGTGCACCATGATAAGAAATTCTCAACAGTAGTCAGAAGAATGGTAACGAAATTCTTGATATTAATGGAAAATAAACTCAGCTGTAAAGGAGGCAAGGTTGAATCAAGGTTTAACCATGGTGAATCAACCATGGAATAAGGAGCACCGAGCGGAATGCCCCCTGTTTGGGGCGGTAGGATGGTGTCGAAACCACCAGTAGCAAGGGTATGCTGCCCGGGGAAGAAGGGACCCTAGGTCTGGGCGCCAAAAACACCAGTAGAAGGCCCAGGCGACATGGCTGAGAAAGGAATATGCGTTGGGGTTGCAGTGGGCCACGAGAGAGGCAGCGCGGCCTACGAAAGCCCGTACTCAAGTGGGAATGAAGCAGACATGGCTGAGAACCGCGGAGCAAGACCGGAGTGGGGCGATGTCAATGGTGGTGGCCGAAAAGAGGCAGAAGCGCTCACCGAAAACAGAGCCTAGAAGGGATGCGAGTCAGTGGAGATAGGCAGAGGTGTGACCGGAGAAGAGGTGGCGGTAGACATTAGAAGAACACCGGGAAGAGACTGGTCGACTGCGGCGGTGAAAATGACGGCGGCAGCAGAGGAGGGGCTAGTGAGGAGAGAGATGAGGGTTAGGGTTTCGGTGAGGAAGAGAGAGAGAGGAGCCCGATTAGAGGTTTCTTGGAGAGGAAGAAACCCTAAAAAAAATTAGGTCAGGAATCGGAGCTCTGATACCATGAGAATATAAGTCAAGGCTCTGACCCAATTAGGGAGCCTGGTTGTATATGTATAACATTTAGGGAATACAAAATTACATTGTTGTCCTCTGTACACTATTATCTCCAATAACCTCCATATCCTAAATTTGCACCTATTGTTCTTCCTCTTTATTCAAATGTCATGCAACGAGAGCTCCTTCCCTTGAAGCTTCACATGGTTGATTTCGACTCCAAGACCTTATGTCGTTTTGTTGGCTTCCATCGTTGTATGGATGCCCATCAAATCAAAGCGATGGCTTCGGTCGTGCTTGATTTTCTAACATTTTGTGCAATTAGCTCCTATCGCTTGCCCTGATATATTGTGAATTTTGAGTTTTGAGTGTTGCACCTTCGGTCAAAGGCGTCATGTAGATCTTCTAGGTAAAACGCTGTTGTTGTTGAATATTCATAGAATTGTATCTTAGGTATTCTTCCATTGTTGTGGAAATCAATGTCCTCCATATAGGTCAATTGATTAATCAATATTCAAGAGCAAGGGCTCTAATACCATGAGTAAAACTACACTATTGTAGTAGAGAAACTGATTTAGTGCTCATCTTTCACTACTTTTGCCTTTTATTCATGATGTCAGATATTGATTACAAGAGCATGATTTATGTAAGGAGACTTGAGGATACAATAGAATTACAAAATAATGAAAAGATAATTATACTACTAATAGTGCCTTAGGTCAATATTGTTATTGAGCTTATTATTATCGAACTTTTGTCCACCACAGAGGTACTACCCTCTGCTTATTGTTACTATGGCAATGTGTCTAGTAAGGGTTCCACTTTAGATAGTAATATGGCAATTGTTTTACTTATTTCCGTAAGTTTAAACAAATTAAATTTATCACTGGTGCGGAAATGAATTTTGTTCCTTATTTAAAACTATAGTACTGTCTGGTGTACTAGGTTCCATCTTATCTTTCTTCTCTCTTTCCTATGTTTGGTTTTGGGTGAAAAATAAAGCTGCTACTAAAGAAAGGAGAATGCATACCTCAAAAGTTAGAATTTGAAAATTAATTATAGATGTTGTATCTCTTTTTGGCTAATTTGTTGATCATTAAAAGTACTGGCTCACCAGACACCATTTGTAAGTGACTTTCATTTCATTAATAAAATGATAATTTTTTGCCTATTCCATTTGCATTTATTTATCTCATTTAACCAAGCCTTAGTTTTCTATTTATTAGAAAAGTGACGGTAATGCCTCAATAGTTGTGCTTCTGGTTAAAGTCTTTTTAGTTGATTAGAGTATGGAGATAATTCTCCTCTAATTATGGGGGTGTTACAACAAGGGTTACCTAATGCGTGATGTGAGAATACCGTAGGTAGATCGGGCAAATGGGTCATTTGAGTCGGGTACGGGTTGGGTCTTAATTCGGTTTGGGTTACTTTTAGGTCAACCATGTTCGGGTTGGGTGAAGTTCGGGTTTGGGTCACTTTCAGGTCAACCATGTTCAGGTCGAGTTCGGTTCGGTTCGGACGAAGTTCGGGTTCGGGTCACTTTGCAGGTACCATGTTCGGGTCGACACGGGATCGGTTTGGGTGGAGTTCGGGTCAGGTCTATTTTAGGTTGTCTACAGCAGCCTGGTTCAGATCGGGTATGGGTCAAGTGTAATTCGAGTCAGATGGGATTCGGTTCAATATTTGGGTCAATATTAGGTCAGTTGTAAATCGAATCGGTTATAAATTAAGTTGGGTTAATTTCGAATTCTTTTTTGCTTTTAATGGAGCCATCTTTAGCTCTTTGCTCTTAACTTGCATTTAAAATATAAAAACCGTTTAACTAGGCAAACCCATTTATTCTATATTTTCCTTCTAATTCAAATGCCAATTATTAATTGATTATAAATTTTATATATATATACATATATATATGTATATATATATATATATATATATATATATATATATTTATATATATATGT
>JACYFF010031955.1:102069714-102086004 GCA_017589665.1 Selenicereus undatus
CACAATTCACCCCCCCTCTTGTGTGAGTAACCTCATAAATACAACAATAGACAACCTTACTTCTACATGCATTTCTGCCATAGAGAGACTGATTCCAAGAAACCCATAAAAACAGATTTTGTGAAAACATTTTGTAGAAAAAGGATTTTTGTGAAAACGTTTGGTAGAAAATGAGTTCACTTGTTTAACGGGTTGACAAATATTGATTTGTGCCCATTTAATTTTTAAACGGGTTGACCTACTCAACCCATTTAAGATAAATAAGTCGAGTTGAGTCGCCCAATTACCCATTTACGTATTTAACATTTTCAACCAATACATAATTACATTATGCTAAAAATTAAGCTCACATTGAACAATTACGTACTCTCTAAAACTCCCCCGATTCATCATAATTCATATTTTTAAAATTTTTTGTATTCTTAATTATCTGATAAGAAGGTAAATGGATAAATAGCAAATGAGAAAATGAGTTGACTTGTTTACACCATTTAATTAAATGGGTTAAATAGATACTTTTTTCATGTCGAAAATCTCGAACTAAACCAAACCCATTTAATTAAATGACTTGAACGTGCAAACCATTTAATTAAACGGGTTGAAAATTTATACCCAAACTCACCTAACTTCGTGCCGGTTTCGTGACAGAAATCGTGTCAGATCAGCTTTGCCCAGCTCTACTGTTGATCCTTAATATGCAGCACCTTATAATGTAAGTATGCCTCACCTTATAATGTAAGTATGCCTAATGCAAGTACAAAGATAATTTCTTATATTGAAGTTCAAATCTCGCTATTTTAAGAAAATGTCCCTATGGGAGTCACCACTATAAGGATCCAACTCCCTGAGGGTGCGATCCCGCACCAATGGTCGGAATCGTTTACTAGGTACTTCATATTTTTTGGAAGCAAATTTAATTTTCACATCTAACATTTTTTTAATGAAATCAGTAGGCAGAACTGAGCTACAGGATCCCGGGAAATTGGGCCTTGGGCTTAACCAAAGAACCCAGCCGGGTTCATTGGGTAGAGCCATGTCTAGTTTCCTAACTCGGGCACTATTAGTAGCCTCTGTCTAGCCCAGAATCTGGGTATATGTTTGATCCAAGAACGTGGGTGGGTTCTTAGACTACTTTCCAATCCATATTCTGCCCCACGCTGATTTCACTATCAAGATCCAAATTTATGCCCTCGACCCCCAAATTCCAGCAATGTAGAAGAAGGACAAAGATGAAATAAGCAAGCAAAAGTATTAAACTTTAACTAATAGAGTCGCCAGTAAGTTTTAAGAAAAAATTACAAACCGTATCACTATTTGAAGCAAGTCATACCAATAGGACAACTAAAGGGACAAATAGATGTAATTGCTTGAAAAAGGTTTTAGAAAGGCCCTCGATCAATACCTAGTGTGGGGACCCTTCTGACTTCTTAGTCTTGAACATTTGAACCGAGGATCGAGATTTGGGGGCGATGGTACAGTGATGTGACAGGGTGCATCTTATCAATGCCTGTCATCACTGACGGCCTATGCTAATCAACACGGGAAACTATGACTTAGGCCTTGTTCTATTTCGCGTTTTTAAGGATTTAGCTAAGAGCTTACATTGCCTTACAGCTTCTTACATCTCCTTACAGCTCTTTACATCCTTAAATCTTCTTACTTCTTATTACATCTGCTTACATCTCCTTATTTCTTCATACATCTTCTTACATCTCATAGATTTTCTATAACATTCATTTATTTTAGCTACAGAAATATGTATATTTTTTTAATGATACTACCAATATACAGAATTTATAAATATCTTATGAACTCAACATTTACATAAACATAAAAATATAATGTAACGACGTAAAGTATATTTGAGTTTCGACATGAAATATATATTATTATGGATGACCATACATTTATTTATATTTAAAATTATTTACTTAAAATTGAAATTTATTTGAAGAGTTGTATTCAATTTTGTCAAAAAAATTTGTTTTTTTTGTTATACTTTGCTTATTCAATCAAGCTAATGTTCATATAAAAAATCACCTCAAGTGGACGAAATTTTATTCACCAAATTTATGGGGATTAATGTATTTTATTGTTGTATAATTAAGTTAATTAATTGTTTATTTTCAATAAGTATATTATTTTAATATTATTAATTTTCATCCAAAACGTTCATTGTAAAACAAATTATACTACACAATTTTTCAACAATTCAACAACTCCTTACATCTATCCTTATAGCTTCTTACATCTCTTTGCAGCTCCTTACATCTCCTTACATCTATATATCTATTTGAAGCCCGAAATAGAACAGGCCTTTAATTATACTAACATACATTCATGCAACATATTAGTAAAAATCATAGTAAATCATGCCAAAGGTGTAAACTTTAGTTCAATGCAAACAAAAGTAAAGTAAATAAGCTTTAGCGGACAAGAAACTATCTAAAGATTACATATTTGGTAATTTAGAATCAATAATCATAAAACAGAAAATAGCACAAAAAAGTAGGATTAAGAAAATAGAGTTTTTCACTTAGAACAACCCATCTAATTTTTACTTAGGAATCCAACAGAGTAATGTCTTTTTTAATGGGTTACCCAATTCTTTTTCTCCCAAAGTATTTCTCTCCTAAATTTTTGATGTTCTCATCTCTCTAACTTTTTGAAGTGTTTTGATGCCAATTTGATTTGATTTCTCTAGCTCATGAAAATTTTTTTATGCTAATTGAATGATGCCTCTAACACCTACGGCTTAGGATTAGACCCCTATTTATAGTTAAGGGGATAGCTCGAATCAATTTAGAGAAAGGAGGTCTAATCCTAGTCTCATTAAGGTTAATCTAAATAGGTGCACTAATTCAGTTAGAATTGTGACTAATTAGTCTGAGTAAGCTAATTGGCCTAGAATTCTAGTTAATTAATCCTATATATGCATAAAAGGACTCGGAGAAAGGGAGAAAATTATGGAGTCCAATCGATTTCCCAGCTAGATGACCTAGCCCGACTCTTGGTTTGGTCCAATCATATCAAGCGGGAACCCAATTGGGTTCCTGGCCTAGGCCACACACATTCCAATTTGTTTTGGCCATAACTTTCACATCTGATCTCCATTTTGAGCGATTCGTTTTTTCCTTCAAAGCTTATTGAGTCTAATTTCTAATAAAACTAATTTTATAACTTTACATAAGTGGGGTACAATATAAAAACAACATAGTGAACATGTGTCATTTTCAGCACAAGCTACAATATTCGACTTATATATTTTCTATTGCTTATTGGTTTTGATGCACAATATATCATTAGAAAGCTTATTCAAGGAAGAATATTGATACCTAAACTCAATAATTTTATGCTCCTTAGAGTAGATGTCAACTGGATGTCAAACACTGTCAAATTTGGCATATTTGGGCTTTTTAAGCATGTCTTTTAGATTTGACTTAAGGAGTACTCTACTGGGCCCCCAAACATACAGGTTGGGGCATGAATTCATCATCGTGCATTTAAAAATAATATGCCATTTTTAAGCGTCAACCCATATACGATCCAAAAAATGAGGCAACAGCTTGTTGCGATCCAAAAAGGATAAAAAAACTAATGTTATAAGAGAAAAGGACATAATCAATTCACAAAAACTAAAACTTTTACTATTTTTGGATCAAGGGAGAGACTATTTTACATCCTTTGCAAACATTTTAGTCTCATAATTTTCATTACTTTAAAAATTTTCTAAAGTAATGAAGAAGGATCATTATAAACTTGATCCCTTGGGAGTCCATAATATTCATGTATCCCTTGATTGCATTGTCATATGCTTGCGTTAAATTTTTACATCCTTTTTGGATCACAACACGTTTTTGGCGCTATTGTTGGGGATAGTGGTTTGAATTTAGTAGTTTGCTACTATTTTTGGATCGTGAACTAGTTCTATAAGAAAGCAGGAGAGAATCAATTTTTCCTAATTTTCCTAACCAATTTGTTATTTATCAATTAGTTTCCCTGGCAAAGGTGTCAAAAACTTGGTAAGATCCAAAAAGGATGCAAAATTTTACCGCAAACATATGGTTCTTAGCCATACTACCTGAAGGTAGAATCCACAGAGACAAGGTTGAATCTAGGCCACTACAATTAAGTAACCCATATTAATTCGACTGAAAGCAGTAAATAAGCAAAATAGAATCATTTAACTAACAAAAATTGAAACTAATCTAAACCTGATTAAAATTGTAAGCTAAACAACTACCAAATAAATTATCACAACTACTAATGAAATAATAAATTCTAAATAAGAGGCAAGGGAGAGGAAATAGATTAACATATATGCTTAAAAGCCAACAGAAAATATTTAATCTTTGATGAGTGTCAATCATGAAAATTCAGAATCCACCATAAACCAAAGGGAGTAGTGAAAATCGAAACTTTGGTCCTTAGAGTTTTTGGAGAAGCTAAAATCAAACTAAAATTGAAAACAAAACTTGAATTGAAACTAGAACTAGAAAAATTGAAATAAAACTAAAACTAAAATAATTGCATAAAACTCGAATCGAATGAAGTTCTAAAATTAAAATAATCTCCAAAACTACTAGAAACTAATGTTAGAGTTGAGAGGGAAAGAAATTGATGATTTACCAAGCACCGAAAGACCCCTATTTATACTAGTAACAACCCCCTAAATGTTCCTAATTACATTGGAATTCTTAATACCCAAGCTAATATTCCACTTTCTTGATTGCAATTGATTTCTAATTTATTCAAGTAATTTTCTCACTTTCCTGATTGTATCCAATTGCGAATTTCTAATTTCTTCGTTGATTTGGAAAAAGACTCCACTGTCATATTTATTCAATTTCTTCAGAACTTCAAACCTAAACTTTCCAGTTTTCACATGCTAATCACCGTATGATCTACTGGGATTGACTTGGCGTGTTGAAGGAGAGTGGGGTGTTGCTTCTAGCTTGGGGACAAAACAACGATCGGGCTGAGCTTGCACAAAAGTTAGGTTGACATGCTAATTAATGAAAAATCATTTATTCAACCTTCAATTTTTGAGCTTTTTGCTCATCCGCTTATTACCTACAAAATTACACAAAATCCTATTAAAGCCCAAACTAAGCTCGAAGATAACTAAAATATAGGTGAATACAGATATACTATTTATCACTTTTGGTGACTAAACAAATACCTCACACCAAGATTTAGCTCGTCATCGAGTAAAAGAAAATGAAAGAAAGTATTCCTAAGACACCTAACTCACTTTCGTAGAAATCACGGTTGCACTGAACACATGCAACAAGCTCTTTAAGCCTTTAGGTTGCCCCTAGTAGACGAGTGTGATATCGTGAGGGTTTACAGAAGAGATATCCACAAAATCTTTGAAGAAGAAAGGAAAAAGAGAAAAAGAAATAAAAATAGAAAATCTTTTTGAATTTTTCAAATATAATCAAATATACACCAGGAACAATAATACACACTTGATTGCAAATCATCCTTGCAACCCAAATATGAGATCATACACAAGCACAATGTACATGTCAAGATTCTTAATCCCCAAGCATGACACCCGTACACTGATTTTTCTCCTCCCAGACCATCAAAACAATGAGTCCATCATAGTGTGCTGTGTGTAAGTATACCATCACTCTAAGAGTTAAGCTTACCAAGGTTTGATACAATCCCACTTGACTACTTTATTGGCTTATTGACCTAGGAAACAAGCTTTTCCAGTAGCAGTATTGCCCCAAAGGTTAGCACCTAGTAGCGCATGCCCAAATAGTTACTTGTCATTCCAAATTTTATAACTTTTTATTTTGATTTTTTTCTCCATTTGTTTTCTATTTTTTCAACTTTTTTTTTTGGCTACATAAAAATACAAGTTGGAAAATTGGACCATGAAATCCTAAGACCTTAACATATGGTGATATATAAATAAGGGTTGGACTCAACGTTATAATGGAATAACAGGGTTAGAATTGGGATGGGGTAAAAAGTGACACACATTGAACTAAGGTCTTTCATGTACACAGTACTTATAAAACCCAAAACTAATTCACAGGGAGTTAAAGTCAATTAAGATAGCACAACTCCCAAAATCAGACAAAAATTAAAATAACTTAGTTTTTTCTTTGAAAATTTTTCTCTTTTTTTTGAAAGTGTTTGAAGCATAACTTTCCCTGCCCCACACCAAGATCACACAATGTCCACATTGTGGGAAATGAGTAATAAGAACACAAAATAAAAGAAAGACAAAAATAAAAGACATGATATGACATTCAAGGGATAGAACAATAATGTCAGGTTAGGTGCAGAATTACTCCTAAGGTATACCCTCCTAAAATTTGTTTATACAATGGCTCATGGAGCATTAGCCGCTTCATAACAAGCAGAACATAGCTACTGAAATCATAACCCATTAATGAATGTAGTAGCTTATAAAACTTGCAAGAGAAACTCTTAATAACAATGAAACAATAAAAATTAGAGAGTTGAAGCTAGAAAGAGTACATCCATATGATCAATGCAACACAATTAAGTGTCTATTTCAACTTATCAAATTATTGGGCCCAATCATGAAATAGACATACATACTCACAACAGGCTAGCAAATTGGTCATTGACCTAGCAAGTTGATCATCATGAATATGCTGTCAAGGCACATCTATTGATCCTAATCCCCCAAGTCTCTTAGTGTTGGCATGCTCAAGAGTCTGGTCTAAATCAGTAGTCACAGGCACAAAATCTTGCACTCTAAAAATTCAGACTTGGATGGCCAAAAGAAATGGTTAGTTATGATAGGGTCAAAGGAAAAGGATTCATATTTAACACAGATGTCCACATCCAGAGCCTCGTTAGTGTCGAACCCACATGAAAAAGGCTCATATTCCATGGAGAAATGATCATCGTTAACTTCCAAATTAGTGGGCTCAATCACCCCCTCACATGACTCCTATACAGAAATATCTTTTGATTCATTAAAGTCATGATGCTCATCGAACTCACTAGCAATTTCAAATCCTTCACCCTCTTGAAACTCACAAGAGTGATTAAAAAGGGTAGGTGGATCAGTAGAATCTAGGAGATCTGTAGTGACATCTCTAGGCGTGCTAGTTTGGGGTGTAAAGTCATAGGACAGAGACATAGGAAGGTCATCCTCTTCCTGTAGGTCAGAAAAAGGAATATCATCATACAATTTAGGACTAGATTGGATGGAAGGCTTAAAATCTCCATAAAAACTGACTGTATGTTCAAGAGATCCTAAATTAGAGTCAGACTTATGAAAATTACAATCCTACCTACTATGATTGAAAAAAATGAGAATATTAAGCAGTTCTCTTCTTCATAGTCTCTATCATTTTATCTGTTAATTCATGTATCGTCTTTCCCATTTTTCAACATTTTGATGCCTTAGGCACGATAAACATTAAGACTTGCTAAATAACTCCAGAAACGTTTATGCTCAAATTGTAGGATACAAAAAACATGCATTTTTTGTGGTTGTTTTGTTGAAATTTTCAAATTTTTTTTAAGATAAGAAAAACAAACTAAAAAAATTTATGGGATACTAATGAAATTAATTAAGTACCAAATCTAAACACAAAAATTATGAAACTAATCTACTAATAGAAATTATGAAACTAATAAGATAATAAAAAAAAAAGTGACCTAAATTCAAATCACCATGTCCAACGGCGTAAAAAACTAGGTACAATCCAAAAAGAATGCAAAATTTTACTGCAAGCGTACGGTTGTTAGCCGTAGCACTTGAAGGTCGAATCCACAGAGACAGGGTTGAATCAAGGTCACTGCAACATGGTAACCCATGTTAATTCGACTGAAAGTAGTAAATATGCAAAATAGAATCATTTAACTAATAGAAATTGAAACTATTCTAAACATGATTTAAACTAGAGCTGGGTAATAGGTCGTGTCGGGTCGGGTTCGTGTTCGTGTCGAACTTAAACGGGTTGAGAATTCCTCAACCTGAACCTAACCCGTTTATTAAACGGGTTGAAAAATCTTGAGCTGTACCCATTTAATTTTTAAACGGGTTGACCCGCTTAACCCGTTTAAGATAAACAGGTCAAGCTAAGTCGCTTAATTGACTATTTACGCATTTAATATTTTCAACTAATACATAATTACAGTGTTAAAACTTAAGTTTACATATCATATTAAATAATTACTCTTTGAAATTCCTCAGATTCATCACAATTCATAATTTCTAAAAATTTTTATATTCTTAATTATCTAATAAAAAGTAAATGGATAAATAAAGAATAAAAAAATGAGTTGACTTATTTAACTCATTTAATTAAACGGGTTAAATAGGTACTTTTTCGTGTCGATAATCTCAACCTGAACCTAACCCATTTAATTAAACGGGTTGAACGTGTCAACCCATTTAATTAAACAGGTCGAAAATTTATGCCCAAACCCACTTAACTTCGTGTCGGGTTCGTGTCGGTAATCGTGTCGGGTCAGCTTTTCCCAGCTCTAATTTAAACCGTAAATTAAACAACTGCCAAAGAAATTATCATAACTACTAATGAAATAATAAACTCTAAATAAGTGGCAAGGCAGAGGAAAGAGATTACCATATATGCTTAAAAGCCAACAGGGAGAATATTTAGTCTTTGATGGATGTCAGTCATGAAAATTCAACATCCACCATGAACAAAGGGAGTAGTAAAAATCAAAACTCTGATCCAGAGAATTTTTAGAGAAGCTAAAATCAAACTAAAATTGAAACTACAATACTTGAATTGAAACTAGAACTAGAAAAATTGAAATAAAACTAAAATTAAAATAATTGCATAAAATTCAAATTGAAAGAATTCAAAAATTGTATAATTAGTAAAACAACTAGAAACTAAAGCTAGAATCGAGAGCAAGAGGAAATTGATGATTTACCAAGCACCCAAAGACCCTTATTTATACTAATAACAGCTTCTCTATACTTTCCTAATTGCATTAGAATTCTTAATACCCAAGTTAATAGTCCACTTCCCTAATTGTAATTGATTTCTAATTTTTTCAAGTAATTTTCCCACTTTCCCAATAGTACCCAACTTTGAATTTCTAATCCTTCATTGATTTGGAAAGAGATTTCGTCGTCATATTTCTTCAATTTCTTCACAGTTCTAATTTCTTCATTGATTTGGAAATAGATTCCACCGTCATATTTCTTCAATTTCTTCACAGCTTCAACCCTAAGCTTTCTAATTTTCACATGCTAAGCGCCATATGATTTGCTGTGCTTGACTTGGTGTGTTGAAGGAAAGTGGGGTGTTGACTTCTACCCTGGGTACAAAATGAGGATCGGGTTGGGCTTGCGCAAAGGCTGAGTCGACATACTAATTACTGAAAAATTGTCTATTCAACCTTCAATTTTTGAGCTTTTTCTTCATCCGCTTATTACATACAAAATTACATAAAATCATACAAAATCTCAAAATAAGCTCGAAGATAACTAAAATATAGGTGAATAGATGTATAATATTTAGCACTTTTGGTGACTAAACATCGTCTAAACTAGGGCATTACGCTGTCAAGCTTATCCTCCTTTGAAATGTGGCAGAGTGTTTTCTAGCAGCTGCTTATTTAATTAACAGAACCCCAAGTACCATTTCGCAGGGACAAACACTATTTGAAGTTCTGTTGAATAAGAAGCCTTGCTAGGATGATCTAAAGGTCTTTGGATGTCTTTATTTTGTCCATTTGAATTCTAAACCCAAACAAAAATTTGCATCTAGAAGTAGGGAGTGTATTTTTATTGGGTATCCATATGGGAAGACAGGTTGGAACGTTTATTACTTAGAAACCAATGAAATATTTGCAAGTAGGGATGTGGTGTTCTATGAAGAAATATTTCCCTCTGCAAAAATTGTCACACATATGAATGAATAAGTAGAAGAAAAGCTCGATCATTTTGGGTCAAAGCTAGCAGTGGTCGAGGACCATGGGCCGCTCATTACAGGTTCACGTGAGATTGAGGACCTCGGGCCGTCCATTATGGGGATATGCATGACTGGAAAAGCAGCTAAGGGGCTTGAGAATGATAAGGTGCAGGAGAGAATTGGGCGGATACAAGGGTTGCTGAGAGTACGCTTGGGCCAACAGAAGGGGGAGCCTCCTTGAGCCTTCGATACAACATACTAAAGTGCGTAGTGCACCTTTGGATCAACCAGCGTGGCTTAGTAGGGACAAACATCGCACTATCACACCTAAATGACTATCTATGCTATTTGCTTGATGGGGACCATACTATGGAACCAAGTGACGACCAACCCACAAGCCTAAAGGACCCTACAAGCACCAAGGAGGTCAAGGAGGTTCATGCCATGGTCCAAGAAATCACCAATCATGCATTGACATACTGCCTGGTTTGGACAGAATTTGGCCTGGTTTTGCAAGCCTAATTACCCAAGCTTAAAGGGGATTTAAAGGGCTAAAAAATTACATTTTGGAATCCTTAATATGTCAGCTTCAAGGGCATATAAAGAGTTCTAGGTTAGGTATTTAAGAAATAAGTCAATGGGAGCCTTTTTCTAGAAGCAGCAGAAACTATCCCAGTTTTCATGTGTTACACCTTTTGCCTCATTTCTCCCAAACGGCTGCTCCAAATGGTGTGACACTTGAGGCACGTGAAATTTGACTTCTAGAGCTTTCCAACAAGACCAATTTCAGCCTATTTGGCAAACTAACTTAGGAGATATAGTTGATAGAAGTTGACCCTAGTGCACTGAAAAGTTACTGACATAAAGTAAAAGCACTTTTCAGCTTTTATTCCTTTACTTTTGGTCTCCCATGCTTATCAACGTGTAAGTACTTGATGTTCCATTCCTTTTTAGCTTATTAAAGGTTCCCCCACTATAAAAGGGAGCCTTAGGCTGCCTAAGAAGGATTGATGAACTTGTATTCAGCTTTGAGTTTAGTAAACTCTCTCAAACTCTCTCTAAAATTCCTAGTGTTGTATCTTGGGTGTTAGCAAATCCAAGTGGGTCAATAGATCTTCTTAATTCAACTAAGAAGGTGATTAACTTCTGTAACTTAGTAAGGAAGAAGATTGCCCAAGTGTGCAAACCAAGGTGGGTTTACATCACCCTTGCTAGTCCACTTGATTTATCTTGGTTCTTGTTTTCCTTTTCATCTTTTCTACTCAAATGCATTCTTGATTCACTTTTACAAACCTTTGCCTTAGTGAACCTTGAATACATCATTGCTTAAACTAAAGACCCCAATCTTGATGACTCACCACAAAAAGGCTCATCATGTATGTCGTATCCCTTAGCTAATTATGTCATATGCAATGAATTCTCTAATGCTCATCATTCCTTTCTAGTTGCTATTATGAAAATTGTTGAGCCCAGATGCTATTAGAAAGCTGTAAAAGACCCAAGATGATGAAAGGCCATGGGAGAGGAAATTCGAGCTTTGGAAGAAAACAAGACCTAGACCATTGAACCCATTAACTGCAATTGGGTCTATAAAGTGAAATACAAGTCAGACGGAACTACAGAGAGATTTAAGACTTGTCTAGTTGTTAGGGGCGATCATCAAGTTAAAGGTTTTAATTTTACTGAGACGTTTGCACTTGTGTCAAAGATGACTAATGTAAGGACTTTCCTATCAGTTGAAGCAGCGCAAGGATAGGAGTCATATCAGATGGATGTAAATAATGCATTCATGCATGGTACCCTAGAGAAATAAGTTTACATGCGTTTGCCACTTGTTTTTCATCCAGTTCGCCCCACAAAGTCTGTAGGCTTTGTAAATCTTTGTATGGTTTACGATAAGCTCCTCACGATAAGCTCCTCGTAAGTGGTTTGCAAAATTGTCTTCAAAACTAAGTGAGCATGGTTTTGTCTAGTCTTACGTAGGCTATTCCTTGTTTACATATCATAATGGGAAGGTTTTTATGGGTTTGTTAATATATATGGATGACATAATTCTTACTGGTAATAATCCTAAACTTGTCAAGAGTTTAAATCACATCCCAACAATTGCTTCCGCATCAAGGATCCCATTTCTCTCAAGTGTTTTCCTGGCATTGAGGTAGTAAGAGGACCAGAAGTTTTTTTTCCTTTACCAACGAAATTATGCTCGTGAAATTGTGGATGAATGTGGTATGTTAGGGAGCAAACCGATTGAGTTTCCTATGGAAGAAAATCATAAGTTGGCGTTAGCTAAAGACAAGGATTTGGATGAGCTTGGTCGAGATCGGTGATTCATTGGATGTCTGATTTACTTAACTATAAGAAGGCCAAAATTATTCCTATGCCATATATATGTTGTCACAATTTGTGCAGGCACCTAAGAAGGAGCACATGGACACATCACATCGAGTTCTTAGCTACATGAAAGCCATGCTAGCACAGGGCATTTTCTTGAGATCAAATAGCAATCTTTAGGTTTATGTTTATTGTGATGCAGACTGCGACGCTTGTCATCTTATGCGCCATTCATTAACATGTTATCTTGTCACACTTGGAGGATCACTAGTTTCTTGGCACACTAAGAAGCAGACCACAGGATCCAAATCTTCTACTAATGCAGAATATCAATTCATGGCGACAGTTACTAGTGAGTTAGTGTGGTTAAATTCTCTCTTGGCATCTCGTGGAGTGTTTCCAACTCTTCCTATGCGTCTTTTTTGTGATAGTCAGGCGGCACTTCACATAGACAAGAACCCAGTATTTCATGAGAGAGTGAAATGTATTGAAATTGATTGTCACTTTGTGCGCCAAACATTGGAATGTGGTGAATTCATAGTGTCTTATATTCCCTATAAATAGCAACCTCTAAACATCTTTACCAAAGCACTTGGCAAGAAGCCATTTCTTTTTCTCAGAGGCAAGCTAGGCATGATTGATCTGCATGCTCCATCTTGAGGACGCCCCCTAATTAAGCATGTTTCTTTGTTTGCAATCATTATTTTGATTCCCTCAATTAAAACTGATAAACCCAATGACCGAGGCGTTACCGCCGTCCCAAAAGAACAAGGCTTGCTGCAAGTGTACTAGAGATAACATAGTCAGGCATAACTTCAACCATATGCATTCACTCATTAACCAACATAAGGTTTATACACTACAACAAAGCAATTCACCACAGAGCTTACACTTCCATACACTAAAGATTACAAAATACGGCTCCAAAGTATGCATGGTCTATATCACGGTTGATTCATCCAAGTTTTCCTTGCTTATTTATTCCCTTCGGCTGACTCGCTAGCATGCTTTTCGACTGACTTGCTAGCATGAGGGCGATTCGCTGAGCGTTTACCTAAAACAAAACATGAAATATTTCGAACTGTGAACCAAAGCTCAGTACATGCATTCCTGTATTGTTAAATGATCACTGCATAAATTGGTTGGGCGTCCGCTTTGCAGTTCATTTAAGTTAAAACAGTGAATAAGATGAATGTAAAACTGCATTACTAGTTATTATTTAACAGTGAACCCCTTATAACTGTTACGATATATGGATAGGTCTACACCTGCCAAGCCGATCGGGACCTAGCCTGAAGCTGCGCGGGTAACTGAAGGACTATGCCCTGTAACTGATAACCGATGGGGTCACTAATTATGTGATAAATCACTGATTAAACTGATTCGTTGAAGTACTTACCAAAACATTATAATTTTGATAAATACGTGCTGATTTCTAAAGGTACAGATAATGAACGTACCTGAAGTCTTTAAAATGCAATCTCACTTGATAATACTTATGCACAATGGAAAATAATAGATTAGGCCCCGATTTTTGTCTAAGAAATATAATTATAGGTATATGTAATTAGTAAATAACGTTGACTTTAATAATTTATGATTGTTACAGAAATTCATTAAAAGGCATCCATAACTCAAATAATTCAACAAAAGATAAGTTCTGCCAACATGATTTGAAAACTAAATGAATTAGGATAATTTAACCCAAAGTGAAGTAATGTTGGTGTAGAACCGATCAAGGTAGAATAGTTATGATCATAAAAGAAAGACTTTGATGGTTATAATTGATCACGGGTTTTTGACATTTTCGAGATGGATGACAAAGGTTTGAATGCAATTGGACTGGTGGTAGGTTCAGAATAACTTTAAACACACCGGTTTGGTAAACACTGATCTTGACTTATCAGTCTCCCCACTTCTTTAATTTTGTAGCACAAACCATACAATTTAGTTTTCCAAACCAAATAAGCTTCTAAGTAAAATCAAAATTATTACCGATTCAAGGTCCACCTTAGAAAATTCATCACTTTCGCCCCTGACCTCCAATTGAGCTATAAAACCCCAATATGAAAAGATCAAGAAGTCCCGCAACACTTTCATTTACAGTCCATAACACAATCACCACCATGCAAATCCCAAAATTGAGCTAAAACACCAGCCTGCACAGTTTTGGTCTGGCCTACGCAGTCGGAGTAAAATGGCCATAACATTTTTCACAGAACTCGGATTAAGGTGACTCAAAATCCATTTGAAAGATACTCATTGATCTAGCTCTCCATCAAAATTCATAATTTTTTGACAAGCCATGCATTACCAGTTTTTCCCAGAATAGACCCCTGTTTCAGGGCCTTTCACAGCTTACTACCTACTTTATTATCCTCATTTTTTACATAATTACCCTCTAAAATCACTTGTTGAAATTACCAAAATATGGGGTGACCCTCAACATCACTTTAGATAGCCATAATCCACAATGTTTGCTTCATAATAGTCCAATGTTCATTTTGCACCAAGTTTCATATAAATAACATGTTTGATCCAAGAGTAGCTTAACCAAGAATAATCATTTTTGCTTATGAACAACTTAAATTAACCTTTAACTCGTACAAAACCAACATAAACATCATCATGATCATCAATAGGATTAAAGACTACAAAATCAAACACAAAAAAAAAATCCAAATCCATCATTTTAACTTAAGCTTGCATGATCATAAACAACCTCAACCCTTGCATGTTTTCAAGCTTAAATAATAATTAAAACATCAAACTAACCCTTGTTTACATCAACATAACATGATCCATAATCAAATCCAACATAAAAACCCAAAGTTAAACATTATTAGGTTAGGATTTACCTAACTTTAAGCTTGGATTTTGAGGGATGGAGGTGACATTTGGTGTTTGTGAGAGTTGTGGGTGGTGGATGATGGTTGGTGGCTACTGGCAGTAGCAGGCGGTGGTAGTAAGTGGTGGTGGTGGCAGCTGCAGCAGGCTATGGGAATGGGTAAAGGGGAAGAGAGAGAGTGTTGATATTTTGATAGTTTACTTGGTGGAAAATGATCTAAATTGACTTGGTTGAGTTTATATCCACCAAGAGTGACCTTAGACCAATGATACTTAGCCACATCTCATGGTGATTAGCTAAGTAAAATGAAGTAAAGCTTGTTGGGTCGAAATTGGGCAGAAATGAGTTTGGAGCCGAAAGGAAATTATGCTTAATGTGATTAAAATTTTTCGTAGCTCGAATTAAATTTTTGTGATGCTATGAAAAATCATCTAACCTCTTAAATCATATTTGTCAAGGCCTACTATCGATTCACTTGAAATTTTATGATAGTTAAAACCCGAATTGTCAAGTGGGGCCCAAAATGAATTCTCCCAACCAGGATGATTACATGAGATAAATAAATATGAACAATTAATAACATGACTTAATTAAATAAATAAACATGATTTAGGGTTGGGCTATTACAGCCTTCCCTCCTTTAAGAGTTTCGTCCTCGAAACTTATGAACTTTGCCAAAACATGCAGGTTTATCCTAAATGGATGTGCGTACTTAGCTTGCGTCTCATCCTCGGTTTCCTTAATTGGATTTTGAGGAGGTATGATTTGCCAATGTACTTTGATTAAAGGTATATGCTTGATGCGTAGCTACTTATTCCTGTGATCTAATATTCAAACTGGGTGCTCTTCAAACACGAGACCCTTAGTGGCCGCAATGGGTCTAGTTAAGAGAGCATGGTGAGGATCTGAAATGTACTACCTGAGTTATAAGGTAAGTTATAATTCATATTTTTATATATAATTTTCTCCTTTATTTTACCAACTTTTAAGTCTTTGAAATATATTTTATGAGCAAATAATGTATAATTTATGTGATTTTCAGGTAAAAAAATAAAGTAGAAGAATTTGGATGAAGATGATCAATTCTACTCAGATTTGCCACAAGAGTAAAGCAAGCCCAAAAGAAAAGAAACAAAGGTCCTAGTTCGGCCCGACTACAGAAGCCCAGCACCAGCTTTCTTCTCCTCATTCCCACACTTCTTCTCTCCCTCCATT
>JACYFF010031955.1:102086014-102108175 GCA_017589665.1 Selenicereus undatus
ACACTCATATCCACTCTCATTCTTCCATCCACTCACTCAAGCATCTTCTTGTCTTTTCATCTTTCATTTTTTTTAGAGAAAGTCTTTGTAAGACAAGATCATTTGGGTTGAGGGGTTAAGAAGAAAATAAGCTTTGTTAGGTATTTTTCTCTTGTCTTCTCATCTCATTTGTGAGTCAAATTTGAGAGTTTATACTAAGTTCTATAATTTTGTGTAATTGAGTATAAGGTTTGGACATAGGTTGTGAAATATACATATTTCAATGGTGTTTTCCCTAACTATGGCTGGCTAAACTACTCATTTCTAGGACTATGATGGATCCCTGGTCATAATATTCTTTTGCTAATTTCTTATGGGGTTACTTTTGTCTCTTTTGCATAATCTTGAGTTTATATTTGATCATCATCTACCTATGTATCTTAACACTAATGTTTAATCATGTTGATGACATTAGTTTAATTTGCTATCTCAAATGAATATTAGACCTTGTAGGCTAATATGATGATTATGCAATTTGAGCTTAAAATTATAATTGTTTAAATTGAATAATTTCTGCTAGAAATTAGATGAGTTATGTCTAAAAAGAATAATTCATGCTAAACCACTAGATAAATTATGTTACTTTATAATTATAATCATCTTTTTAATTCATAGCCTAATGCTTGTAGCTTAGGTTGAACAAGAAACAAATTGAATCCCCATTCGAATTAGTAAATCAATATTGGCATCAAAGGTGAAATCTAAAGTCCTAGAACTTTCTCCTATTTGATTTCTCTCTACTTTACTACTTATTTGCTCTTCATTTTGTTGGTCAATTTATATTCATAATCCAACCCTGAAATTAAATTATTCTTTATAATCGGAAAGGTAAATTTTAAAAATCGTTATTGTTCCTCGTGGGATCGACACCATATACTCGCTAGTTTACAATTAACCTTGTGCACTTGCAAGTAACAAGGGTTTTAAAACTACATATAAAATCCACATCAGTAAGAAACATCATATGCACGTGTTTGAGTTATATAGGCAAACCTAGTCAACAAGCTATGGGATCAAAGGTGTATGCATATTGTATAACTGCTTAATCCCATGTTTTAGTAGCAGATCCAGATACTTCTCACACTCTAGCTTCAATGAACTCAATAACTTGGGTTCAAAATTGATATTCTCTTCGAAAAAAAAGAACCTTGTTACTAGTGAGGAGGTGTTCACTACTAGTTCATCACCTTATCCACTAGTGAAAACTGTTGTATACCCTGATAAGTACTATAGTACTATTACGAGTTATAAAACACGTTAAGTACATGTCTGTGTTTAATAGGTAGGTGCAGTCAACAAGTTACAAGATCTAACCTTTCAATGAATTATAAGGCCCAATGTAACTAGTCCCTAGTTCTCCTTGGATAGTCGGTCAATTACTACCTTTGACTAGAAAGGCCTTTTGAAATACTCTATAACCCATCTGAGGCTTTGGTTATTTCCTTGTTTTGCCAGCACAACTCTGTTGTCAACCTTGTATCACCTCAACATGTACTTGAATTTTCCCCCATTAATGCTTGCTTGGGGTAGCTCTGACCTTATACTCAATGTTACTTCTAGCTTACTCAAATATAATTAGACAGTGCTTGAGACTATGCCCTTATCAAAAAGTTATCATCTGATATTCTTAATGCATCACATGATCTCCCCTCATCAGAATACTCAAGGATTTGCTCCCGGTCGATAATGGGTGATGAAATGACCATGATTAAGGATGAGAGCGATGAGATAGTTAGCCAAGCGAATCATCCATGTAAAAGAAATGAACAATGACACTAGAAAAGGCTAATAAAGGAGATATTATCACGGGGTGGTTAGAATAAAGATAACTATTAGTGTATCCAGAATTTTGAGCAATAATACCACAAGAATCATGGTTTATAAATGTCGATTATAAAGGATCCAATACATAGTTATCCAAGAAGATAGATGGCTCGGTTAACTTCGAGTTTAGCTTATGATTTAAAAGCAAGATGGCCAGCAATAGAGTTCTTACAGGGTGACTTTCTAGATACCATTGATAGGATAAATGCAATCAAGGGAGTGGCCAAACAAAATACAATCAATATAGAAATAGATTGGATAAACAAGGTATAATGGATAAATAAATATCTTGAACAAGCAAGGTCCAATGAATAGATAAATGGATTGAATAGGCTAGAGGGGGAACATGCCTTTGATTATATGGAGCCAAGTCAAGTATGGAAATAAGATTAAATAAGGATTACTAAAGTTTACTTATGAGGATATAAGATATAGGTGTGAGAATTACAAGTGCAATAAATGGATCAATAAATTGAACCGGTAAAGTGCAATGGATAGCTCAATAGATTGGATGAGCAAAGTACTAATGGATAACTAAATAGTTTGAACAAGGGACATTAGAAATGTGCCTTTGCTCATATGAAAGTAATTCAAGTCCAACAATAAGATTGAACAGAAAAGCTGGAGTTTACTTATGAGCATGTTTGATATATGTGTGGGAGTTGAAGTTCAAAATAAAGAGAGTAAGAGGATTATGACAATCACAATCACCCACACCAATGAGAGTTGAATTACATTATAAATTCAGAACAAGTTATACGAGCTTATCATTATGAATAAATGAGATGTAAGATAGATGTGTGAATCGACTCTCCTCGAAATGAGCTACAACTCAGGATCATGAAATAAAGATGGTGAAGGTCGAGAGCACTGGAATGTTGACAGCCATATAAGGTTGAACAAAAATGTATTACACATTTAACAATGGGTTTGCAAAGACATGAAAGATCATGCTAATAGAAAATATTAGTTTGAAATGCAAGGGAGATTAAACAATATTGGATAGTATCAAGTTTTGGAGATGAGACAAGCAAACAAGTACAAGAATTACTACAAAAGAGCATTCTTGCCAAAGATAAACTATGGTTGCATGGTCTAGATATGATATCCGGGCCTTAAATCATTCCTCAAAAGGACTTATGCTGTTGGCAGTTAATCCCACAAATCATTTATTCAAGGTATAGACAACTTCTTTTTGATAGTCATCTTGTTCATCTCTCTGTACACTGTACACAACCATAAGGTTCTTCCTTCATTCTTTACACATATAAAACTAGGGTTTCCCACGGTGACACACTTGGTTAAATAACTCCCTTTTGTAACGACTCATCTTACTATATCTTTAGTTCTTTGAACTTTGTTGGGGGTCACATGATAGAGGATATGAAAATGGATTGAGCACCTTGAACTATGTTGATCTAAAAATCAATGTTTCTTGGGGAAAAACAGTCCTGAAAGTCCTTAGATGAAACATCTCTAAATTCATAAACTGTAATTATGGATATGTATATATCGAGTGTGGTTGCATATCACTAATATTCAATGTATTACTGAAAAGATAACTCACGTGCTTGCACAGTGTAATTAGTGCGGAAATAGGGTTTTTCTTGCCTCGGTCCACAGAAACACACGTCTAGTCTTTCCTTATTCCTCTAGCTAACCTTAAGATCTTTACAAGTCATCTTCTATAAGTACACAATCAGTTCATCCCCATAATGATATCAAGGTCTGCCAATCAAACTGGATTGAATTCCCAATGAATATGGTTTCGACAATACTAATAGAGGTATATTTATAAAAGATAACACATTCAACTGCCTACTGGTCTCAGTAAATGTAAATGACAGGGGGACAATCTAAAGTGTAAAGAGATGTAACCACACCATGAACTCTTGCAAAGATATTTTTTTATTGGTTATAAAGGACTGGCATGTAAGTTGAATGAACGAAAGGATGAAGATTCATAATGAAAGAGGTAAGACATATAAATGACCTGTATATACAAGACATGCGGTTTATTCATGATGGTCATGATAGTAAAGTAAATGAATGATGTTATGAAGTTAAGAGGGAGTATTAAGTACTGAAGGTGAAGAAATCTAACAAATTACCAAATAGGCATTTAAAAAGTCCTACGGTACCCATAGGTAAGTAAAATGAAGAATATGAGGGTCAACACCACCAGAAGGGAAATTTTATTCAACTGGTGTTGGCAATGCCAATACGTCAAGATGAAGGAGTCAGTCTTATGACTAAACATGATGGCATCAACGTCCATCAATAACACATTATACAGTAAATGGAAGTCTTGGGTAGGCATATAAACTCCCAAACTACTGGTAGTTGAAAATAGCACAAATCGTTGTTTATCGTTAATAAGATAGACTGTACTAGTAAAGAAATGATTGCCAAAATAACCTGAGTAGCGACATGCAGTCACGGCCATAGAGTGGTATGCCAACATGACGTTACGGTGCTATAGGAACACAAACAATATGGATCCATTTAATTGCTGAAAGGGCGCTCAATGACTGGGTCTGAAGCAACCAAATGCTTTGCAAGCAATAAATGAATAGTGCCTATTCGTGCAAAAAATGTGTCATTTTTGTGATACTTTTATGCCTGATTTATGCTCGTTATAATTATTATTTTTAGGTTTTTATTTGATTTGATTTTCTTTTGTAGGTACTGAATAAATTTGGGAAAAATGCGAGAAAAAGATGAAAAAATATCGGAAATGAAAATTCGGGCCATGAAGGATTGAAGTAGCAGCCCAAGAATTAGCCAAACCTTTTTTTTTATCCATCATCCAAAAAAAACAAGAAGAAAAAAGACAAAAAATAGGAAAATTAAATTGAAAATAAAACAGCCCAACCTCCCACGTGCGCCTTACGTGACCCGACCCTTCCCTTTAACTCTCATTTTCTCTCTTCGCTCTCTCAACTTTCAGAACCTGGAAAACCCAGGAGAACCCCGAACCCCAGAAATCCTTCCACTTACCTCACCATCTTCATCTTCATCATTGCCATCTCCATCTCATCTCCCTCTAAATCATCTCTCTCACTCTTAACCATGCCACCTCCATCTGCATTTCATGCAAGTGACGCCAACAAAGCATGCTCATCCCACCATCCGTATTAGGCTCAGATCGACGGTGAAGATGAGAAGGGAAGCTGTATAAATTGAAGGGTAGCGGCGCTTTTGGAAGATTTGAGGTAAAAAATCTAGGGTTTGGGTTAGGTTTAGTTTAAGCTTTAGGTTTAATTTAAGGTTTAATTTTGTTTTCAGTCATTCGAAACTTTAGGGTTCTTGTTTCATTCATCCCTTTCGATTTTTAGACTCAACTTCAGCCTCCAAATTCATGTAAATTGGTTTGATTTCATCAATTCCGAGTTTTATTTACAAGGTTTAGTTATTTTAGGCTTTGAATTTTATGAAATTGGTTCAACTCGGAAGTAGGTTATCTGCTCATGATTCGACTTTTTTAGGTCCGTTGCTAAAGCTCGGGATGCCTCCTCTGTTTTGGTCAAATTCCATATTTGGTTTTGAGAGGTTACAGGTTTGATTTCGATTCTGGGTTGGTTGTTGATGACAGCTCAATTTCCTGTTGATGGCTCTATTTCGGTTCTGTTACTCCCCCTCCCCTACTACTCTGTTTTCTGCTCTGTTTTGGACGAACCAAGTTTGTTCTAGTCTTGGTCCATGACTTGATTTATGCTCAGTATTCTAGTTTCGATTCTAGGTTGATTTATGCTCCTCTGTTTTATGACTCATGACTTCACTCATGACCTGTCTTGGATAAACCTTAAGCATTTTGTTCCGTTCTGCTCGTATTCTGTTTAAGCATTGTTGTGGTTTTTTTTTTGTTCTGTTTTGTTTAGCTAGCTGGAAGTATTCGGGTTCAAAAGCTATGCTAGTTAAAGTTCAGTCTTTAGTTTTATTCCTTTTTTTCAAAGGGTTTCAATTTTAGTGATATAGATTATTGCGACTTGGAAAACTAGAATATGGTATCTAAGTGTTTAGCTTTAGTTGTTTGTTAGTATGATTATGATGAATGCTTAGCTTGTTCTGTACATATTTAGGATGCCTAGTTTGTTTGATTAGTTTCATTTTCCTTAGACTTGGTTACTCTCCTTTAGATAGTGCGATGATTTGTATTTGAGTTTGCTCCATTAAAGTGTGAGTAATTAGTATACTTAGTTGATTATGAAATCATGTGAGTCTTAGTAATTAGTATGTTTAGTTGATTATTGTTTTAGTTAGCTTAAGAATGAATTAGGTTGTGACCTTAATCTCATCCTCATCCATGTGGAGACGACCATCAAGTACTACAGCGAAAGCTGTACGGTTGCGACGCTTTAGATTTCACTCAAATTTATCCTTACAAGTTTTTGACACTGTTGCCAGGGATGACGGCATGAGATTATGTCATATTTTTATTTTCTTAGCTACTTTCTTATTAGTTGTGTATGTTCTTACTTTGTTTATTTCTTTATCAATTGTTACTTAGCCCAGTTATTGCTTGAATTTTTCAAAAAAAAATAAAAATAGAACAGCCTAAAATCCAAAAAAAAAATTAGAAAAACTTGAAAACCCCTAAAAATTGAAAAACTTTAAAAACTTAAAAAACTTCAAATGCCAGTTTTGCATTTCCCACAATATGAGTATGAACGTTTTTGGAGTTATCTTTCAAGGCTTAATAATTATCGCGCTCAACTAAATCATAATTTTGAAAAATGAAAAATTTGTGAGGTCATTGTTGTGGGTCTAAATGTTGAGTCGAGGTGTTATGTTGAATCAATTGGTCCTGGAGGTTTAATAGAATTATTAGCTAAAACTCAAGATGAAATTTGGGATTTCTTTGAAAAATTAGGTTGGGAAACCTATGCATTTGAACAAGCTAACGAGACTTTTAGATACCCAACTTATGGTGAGTCTATTGTTCTTGCTAATCCTCCCCATCAAGACTACTTTATAGATTTAAATGACCCAAATTACTATTACATGCTTCCTGTTTTGTGTGATTATTGTGAATCTTCTAATCATGATGCTCATACTTGTCCTTATCGTGCTTATGTCGATGCTACATGTGCAAGTTTTGAAGAGAAGATTAATGAAATGACTGATCAAATGATAGAGACCATGAAAGTAAGAATTGTTGCATGTTCTCATTGTTTTAACCAAAATAGGGAGACTTATAGTGAGCTTGATTCTAGTTTAGGATCTCCTAAACCTGACATTAGTCTCTTTGATAATTTTGAACACTCTTATTCTACTAGGCCTTACTTGAATGAAGACATATATTTGCCTAGTGTAGATCAAGAGAGTGACCTCCCTTTGTCTCTATCACTTGACCTTGCATCCCGCACTAGCTCACCTCAGGGCATCACTGATGATGTCCTAGTTTCTGCTGACCCACCCACCACTTTAAACGCCTTTTGTGAGTTTGATGTGGGTGAACAATCTAATACTGTTAGTGAGTTAGATATAAGTGTCATACCTAAAGTTTAGCCTCATGATTTAGATGAGTCACAAGAAGATATTTCACAGGAATTATGCGATGAGATAACTAAACCCACTATTTTAGACTTTGATGATGATATTCTTTATGCAGAATATGAATCTTTTTCATGTGGGTTTAATGTTAATGAAGGTATTGATGTGGGTTTTCATGTTGAATATGAATCATTCTCTTTTGATCCCGTCATTCCTGACATTCTATTTAAATTAGATGATAATGTTCTGTATGTGGAATATGAATCTTTTTCTTATGAGTTTTGATATCCATGGAAGTTCTGATGATGGTTTTTGTGCTAACTATGAGTCCTTCTCTTTTGACCCCATCCACACTGACTTCCTTATTCAATATTGCAAGTCTAAGTTTGTTAAGTCTGAGATCATTGCCACTAAGAATTTTGCTTTAGACCAGACTCATACGCATGTTGGACTTAACAGACTTGTGAACTTTGCACCCACTATTTTGCTTAGGTTGTTCGTTCATGATGATATAGTTTCTAGGCCAATGACTTTAATCCTAGCTTGTTCTGAGTATGTTCATTTCCTTTTTGATTGGGCTCAACTATTTGATAGGTTGAAGCGAGCCCTTGTGCTTTATTGGCTAGATGGATGTACTCTTTCTGGCTCCAACTCACTGCTTTTCACTGTTTCTGTGTGATTGAGAGTTGGGCTTCTTTGTTTGATAAGTTGCTACATGTTTTAGCGAGTTTTGATTGGAGTAGCATTTTTTAGCTTAATATGGAGTATCTGATGCTCCAAAGACCTCTAGTTAAGTGGATTTCCAGAGGTATAGCTTAGGTGTACTTTTGCACCTGACCTGGTTCGTTCTAACTTTTCTCTCTTATTCTTTTCATACTTAGTTGTGGATATTTAGGACTGTGGATATACGGGTGATTGATCTTGAGGAGCAATTTTGGATTTATTGAGCCGTGTGGGCTATGATCACCCTTGATTGTGTTATTGTTTTGCGAATACTTGATAGTTATGAATATCTAGGATTGTCCTTGTGTATGTTCTAGTTTCATTGTTTGGTTTTCTTGAATTTGTGTTTTGTTTCCTTAGTTTGGTGTCTTGTTTCTTTAGTTTGGTGAGTTTTGGTTTTCCTTTGGTTTTGTTTTTGTTTAATAGTTTCTTTTTATTTCTTTTTTGGTGTTTTGGTGTTGTTTTTGTTTTGTATTTAGCTTTCTTTCTTTTGTATTTTGTTTTGTTTTAGGTTTCTTTTGATTTAGGTTGGTGTTTAGTAAGTCTTTGGTTTGGTTTTGTTTTTATTTTGGGTGATTATGTTTGTTTTGGTTTTGATTGGTTTTGTTTTCTTTTGTTAGGTTTTGATTTTTATTTTTCTTTGTATAGTTATTTTGCTTTGGGTTTTATTTTGTTTTGGTTTGGTGTTGATTTTGGTCATTTAGTGGTTTGGTTTATTTTAGAGTTACTTTTGTTTTTGCTTTTCTTTTGAGATTTTGATTTTAGTGATTTTGTGTTTGTTTTTAATTTTGTTTTTTTATTTTCATCGTGTCCTACTTTGTATATATTTGTGTTTTCATATGGTTTTACGGTTTTATAGCTTATGTGATTGCTTTTTAGCACTTTAGTTCCCACAATGAGGACATTGTGAGATTTTTGTAGGGTGGTGAGGTATCCATTTGTACATACTTTTTTTTGAAAATTTTGAAAAATCCAAAAAGATTTTTGTTTTGTTTTTGGGTACGATTGTACTATGTCAGATTAGCTTAAATCCCCTGTGCTTTGGTTATTAGCTTGTATGTAAGTAGGATGTGCACGATAGGTCTCTGGCCTCAATGTCTTATTCTAAGCCCTAACTCTAACTCCAATTGTTCATTATAGATGTGTAATCCAATCCTTGTTTGTCCCTTCATCATTATCTTCAGGTCTTAGGTTTTCATGAATGATTCTCTCACTTGCTTGTGACATCAATTACTCTAAAAATAATGAATGAATATAATGAATAAAGAAGAGAAAAAGAAAAAGATGAAATAAAATTTGGAATGACAAGTATCCCTTTGAGGCATGCGCTACTGGTTTTACTCTTTGAGGCAGATGCTACTGGGCGTTACCCTTTGAGGCAGGTGCTACTGGGTGTTATCCTTTGAGGCAATACTGCTACTGGGAAAGCTTGCGTCTAATGTTAATGTGTCAATAATGTAGTTGTGTCAGTCAAGCGGGATTGAGTCTAATTTTGGTAAATCTAAGCCTTAGGATGATGATACACTGACACACAAGCATTGGAATGGATTCAGAATCTTCATGTACAATGGGGTGAAAAATTAGTGCTTTGATGTCATTTATGGAGTAGAGGGTTTTCAAGTACATTCTTTTTATATGCAGATCGATATCTTGGCTACATGAGTGGTTTAGTTGATTAGAACGTGTACATATCTTTCTAAATTTTGTACATATAAGCTTTTGAGAAAGACCAAAAAGATTTTTGGTTTTTTCTGTTTTTGTCTTCTTTTTGTATTTTGTGGGTATTTCACTTGAAAACCCTCACGAGACCTCACTCGTCCACTTGGGCGACCGAGGGGTTTAAAGGGCTTGTTGCATACGCTAAATGCAACCGTGATTCCTACGACAGTGAATTAGGATTTTCTTTTTCTTATTTTCTGTTTCTTTTTAGTTAGTTTAGTTTTTCACTCAATGACGAGCAAAATCTTGGTGGGGGGTATTTGTTTGTGCCAAAAATATGTCATTTTTACGTTACTTTTATGCCTGATTTATGCTCGTTATAATTGTTATGTTTAGGTTTTTATTTGATTTGATTTTGTTTTGTAGGTATTGAATAAATTTGGGAAAAATGCGAGAAAAAGATGGAAAAATGCTGGAAATGAAAATTCGGGCCATGAAGGATTAAAGTAGTAGCCCAAGAATCAGCCCAACCTTTTTTTTTATCCATCATCCAAAACCAAAAAAGAAGAAAAAAAAGGAAAATTAAATTGAAAATAAAACAACCCAACCTCCCACATGCGCCTCACGTGACCCAACCCTCCCCTTTAACTCTCATTTTCTCTTTCCTCTCCCTCATATTTCAGAACCTGGAAAACCCAAGAGAACCCCGAACCCCCGAAACCCCTCCACTCACCTCACCATCTTCATCATCGCCATCTCCATCTCATCTCCCTCTAAATCGTGTCTCTCACTCTCAACCATGCCACCTCCATCTGCATTTCATGCAAGAGACGCCAGCACAGCATGCTCATCCCACCATCCGCATCAAGCTCAGATCGACGATGAAGATGAGAAGGGAAGCTGTATAAATTGATGGAAGATTTGACGTAACAATCTAGGGTTTAGGTTAGGTTTAGTTTAAGGTTTAGGTTTAATTTTAGGTTTAATTTCGTTTTTCAGTCATTTGAAATTTTAGGGTTCTTGTTTCGTTCATCCCTTTCGATTTTCAGACTCAACTTCAGCCTTCAAATTCATGTAAATTGGTTTGATTTCATCAATTCTCACTTGTATTTGCAAGGTTTAATTATTTTAGGCTTTGAATTTTATGAAATTGGTTCAACTTGGAAGTGGGTTATTTGCTTATGATTCAACTTTTCTAGGTCTGCTGCTAAAGCTCGGGATGCCTTGTCTGTTTTGGTCGAATTCCAGATTTGGTTTTGAAAGGTTGCAGGTTTGATTTCGATTCTGAGTTGGTTGTTGATGACAGCTCGATTTCCTGTTGATGGCTCTATTTCGGTTTTGTTACTCCCCCTCACCTGCTACTATGTTTTCTGCTTTGTTTTGGACGAACCAAGTTTGTTCTAGTCTTGGTCCATGACTTGATTTATGCTCAGTATTCTAGTGTCGCTTATGGGTTGATTTATGCTCCTCTGTTTTATGACTCATGACTTGACTCATGACTTGTCATGGATGAACCTTATGTATTCTGTTCTGTTGTGCTCGATATTTTGTTTAAGCATTACTTTGTTTTTTTTTTTGTTCTGTTTTGTTTAGCTAGCTGGAAGTATTCGAGTTCAAAAGCTATGCTAGTTAAAGTTCAGTCTTTAGTTTTATTCCTTTTTGTCAAAGGGTTTCAATGTTAGTGACATAGATGATTGAGACTTAGAAAACTAGAATATGGTATCTGAGTGTTCTGCTTTAGTCATTTGTTAGTATCATTATGATGAATGCTTAGCTTGTTCTATACATATTTAGCATGCCTAGTTTGTTTGATTAGTTTCATTTTCCTTAGACTTGGTTACTCTCCTTTAGATAGTGTGATGATTTGTATTTAAGTTTGCTCCATTAAAGTGTTAGTCATTAGTATACTTAGTTGATTATGAAATCATGTGAGTGCTAGCAGTTTGTATGTTTAGTTGATTATTGTTTTAGTTAGCTTAAGAATGAATTAGGTTGTGACCTTAATCTCATACTTGCCCCTGTGGAGACTACCCTCAAGTACTATAGCGAAAGCTTTACGCTTGCGGCACTTTATATTTTACACTCAAACTTACTCTATAAGTTTTTGGCACCGTTGTCGAGGATAAATTTAATTACTGAAAGGGCACTCAATGACTGGGTCTGAAGCAACCAAAGGCTTTGCAAGCAATAAATGAATAGTGTCCAAACAGAAAGGAAGGAGTTAAAGTAGGTGACAACAAAAATATGAACATAGTGATGACTAAATTGTAAGTAGAATGAGTCAAATATTCTTAGGAAGAATTGCAAATCACACAGTAACGCACACCGAGGGTCATTATAGGCTCCACTATGGAAACATAGAAATAAACGATTATGATTGTCAGGGTTTGAATTGCGCATAAGAAAGGTTGCTCAGATGTGTTTAAAGGGCTCCCCACAAACCACATACGAGATTTTTTTTTTCATAAACACTCTGTTACAAATCAAGAGTGTTAAGGGGCAAAGAAATGATGTCTCTGAACAATTCAAGGTAATTAGGGCAGAAATAAGTCAATGACAGGAAGTAATGAGAGCATTGCTGATGTAAGGTCTTCGTGTCAAGACCAGATAATTCCTATACACGACAGTTTAATCTTACTCGTACCACCCATATAATGCCAAGTAGCACACCATAAGCTACTAACTGTAATCACCAAACATAAGCACTCATTTTAATGTTCATTTCATACTGGTTCACCTCAAACATATTACCCCACAAGGCATTTCCTCATCTAAAGGTTTACATTTAACTTGACACTGTATTAATCCCTTAAGAAGTTGCAAATGACATCCCCACATCCGGTTTCAACCATCACTGTACCCAAGATCAGGTATATTAACACACCTCAATAAAACTCTCAAATCTTGGGGCAAAATGGACAGAATTCCGCCTAAAAACTGATGAAAACTCAGCTTAAAGCCTTAAAAAGATATATGAAATGAAAAGAAACACTTCAATAGCTCAACGGTCACACGCCGGAGTTCATAACTCTACGGGTCACACACCCGGAGTGCATGATTGCAAAAATTTAAACAAATGAGATAAATAAAACATACAATACAACTCCCAGATAAATGAGACCAGGCCTCACTAACAGGTCACCCAAATGGTTCCACACTCCACTTTGCTAATGTTCGAATCTCAGGATATTACCAAATAATTGAATCACCCAAATGGGAATGGTTCCTCATATGCCTATACATATGAACTTATAGTCAATAGCTAATTGAACTAATCCAACATAACTCATACACACCTTAATAGCTAACTCATAAACACATGATAGCTCATAGTGGCCCTTAAAACCTTAGCTCTAATACCAAATCTATAACGCCCCCTAATTAAGCATGTTTCATTGTTTGTAATCACTATTCTGATTTCCTCAATTACAACTGATAAACCTAATGATCAGGCCGTTACCGCCGCCCCAAAAGGACAAGGCTTGCTGCAAGTGTACTAGAGGTGACATAGTTAGGCATAACTTCAACCATATGCATTCACTCATTAACAAACATAAGGTTTATATACTACAGTAAAGCAATTCACCACAAAGCTTACACTTCCATACAGTGAAGATTACAAGATACGACTCCAAAGTATGCATGGTCTATATCACTGTTGATTCATCGAAGTTCCCTTGCTTACTTATTCTCTTCGGCTAAGTCGCTAGCATGCTTTTCGGCTGACTTGCTAGCATGAGGGCGATTCACTGAGCATTTGCCTAAAACAAAACATGAAAACATTTCGAACTGTGAGTCAAAGCTGAGTACATACATTTCTGTATTGTTAAATGATCACTGCATAAATTGGTTGGGCGTTCGCTTTGTAATTCATTTAAAGTTAAAACAGTGAATAAGATGAATGTAAATTGCATTGCTAGTTATTATCTGACAGTAAACCCCTTGTAATTGTTACGATCTATGGATAGGTGTACACCTGCCAAACTTATTGGAACCTGGCCTGAAGCTGCACGGGTAACGGAAGGGTTATGCCCTGTAACTGATAATTGATGGGGTCCCTAATTATGTGATAAATCACTGATTAAACTGATTCATTGGTGGACTTACCAAAACGTTATAATTTTGATAAATACGTGCTGATTTCTAAATGTACAGACAATGAACGTACTTGAAGTCTTTAAAATGCAATCTCACTTGATAATACTTATGCACAATGGGAAACGATAGATTAGGCCCCAATTTCTGTTTAAGAAATATAATTATAGGTATATGTAATTAGTAAGCAACTTTGACTTTAATAATTTATGATTATAATAGAAATTCATTAAAAGGCAACAACAACAACAACAACAAATTCATTTTTTTTGATAATTCTAAAATCTGCAAGCTATCTCTCTCTTGCCACCCCATCCAGTGGCCAACGGCGGTGACTCGTCGGCACCACCATCTCCTTTGATTTTCCAGTTTCTTTTAGACAGACAATTCAAGTTTGTTAAAGCAGTTTGATTCTTCAACAGTGTAGTCTCTTTGGCTCAGAGATCGGTATACCCTTCCCCTCTGTTCTTCGATTTAATGAAATTGCAGTTTGAAATTGGGGACATCAAGTGTTGAAGCTTGCTAAGTACAACTGAGTTCAAGTTTACCATTGTTGGCTGAACTCGTACCAGACCAGATCGGAGTTCAGTCATAGGCGTTGCCCCCGGGTAGAGAGTAGACTCAGAGGACTCGACTCTCCATCGATCACCCTTGCTCTATTACTCAGCTTGCTATGCTCTAGATTTTTGCCCAGGTACTTTTGTGCTTCGTTAACCCTTTGATCTCTCAACCTCTCTTACCTGTGTTCAGGGCTGCTTTGCTGCTGTTCGTAAATTGATTTTTTACCCAAATTACTTAGTGATTTTTTACCCAAATTGCTTTTGTGAGTTGTGCCATACCCACCCAACCACTAGCCTTCCAACCGCCACCTCCTTACTCGGACAGCCATCAGTTCCAGCACCAGCAGTCATTCTCGGGTCTGGGTTCTAACCGATGGGTGCTTTGCCGCTTGACTCGGATAGTGGGCGGCCGGGACCTCAGTTTTGGGTTCTGATCGTTGGGTGCTCCGCCCAAGCGCCTGATAAGTTTCCCCTGGTAGTTAGTAAGGCCTGGTGTGTTTATTGCTTGGCCTGGTGTGTTTATTGCCTTTTTCTTGTAAGTCTGGCTAAGTAGCTTTGAGGTTTGCTTTTGAGTTTTTGAGGTTTGCTTTATATTTCTTTATTTGTTAGTTAAAGGCCTTTGTTTAATTTCTTTTAGTGTTGGGGCTTAGTTAAAGGTCTTGTTTGTATTTCGTGGCATTAGTATATCCAGATAGGCTCTTTTGGTAGATTTAGTTTATTACCCTGCTTTTACCTTTTGAGTGTGGTTATTATCCTCATTATTTTAACTAGTGTATTATTATTATTATTATTATTATTATTATTATTATTATTATTATTATTTGTGATTGTTAGTGTTTCTCTACTAATTTTGGTGTTGTTATTAGTATTATTGTTTCAGTATTATTATTTGTTGTCGGGGTTGTTATTGTTAATATTATTGTTATTTACATTCTTAGTTGTGTTATCTATCGTATATCGTATATTTATTTATCTATTACTTTATTTATTTATTTAAATATTATAGTATATTTCTGTTAAAGTGTTCTGTTAAAGTGTTAAAGTTTTCTGTTTAAGTTTGTTGTGTTAATAGCTGGTTTGTAGTTGGTGTAAGTCTGCTATAGCCTTTTGTTATAGTTGTAGTTGTCGTTGGCTGGTTGTAGTCTGTTTTAGTTTTGTTAAAGTTTTGTTATAGTGTTTTAGTTTTGTAGTTGTAGTCTGTGTTAGTTTTTAGTCCTTAGTGTAGTTAGTTGTCTATGGTTTGGTTGTGGCTTTTTCGGGTGTCTCTTAGTTTGTAGGCGTTTATGTCTGTGGCGAGTCATGTAGCTGTTTCAGCTTGTCCTCCGGGGAGCTTTGGGGTTAGGAGGGGGTTAGGGCTGCGGAAGGTACGCGTAGCGTCCTGGAATATTGGGTCCCTCACGGGTAAGTCGATAGAATTAGTTAAGTCTCTGTGTAGGCGTAACATTAGTATAGCGTGTGTCCAGGAGGCAAAGTGGGTTGGGGTGAAAGCTAGAGAGATTGATGGGTACAATCTTTGGTACTCGGGGTCATCCAAGGCGAAAAATGGAGTTGGCATCCTAGTTGTGAAGGATTTGGCGAACCAGGTGGTCGAAGTGAGGCGTAAGAGCGACTGAATTATGGCCATTAAGGTTTTGGTGGGTTCAGTTTTCGTGAACGTGGCGAGCGTGTATGTGCCCCAAGTACGCCTGCCGGAGGAAACTAAGAAGCTCTTCTGGGCGGACCTAGATGAGGTCACCTAGGAGGTACCTCAGAGCGAGAAACTGTTCATAACAGGAGACTTCAATGGCCATATCGGCGTGGAGGCAGCGGGATATGATAGGAGCCACGGGGGCTTTGGTTTCGGAGAGAGAAATGCGGGCGGGGTCTCAGTGCTGGACTTTGCGGTGGCCTTTGATTTGTTGGGAGCCAACTCCTTCTTCGAGAAAAAGGAGGATCACCTAGTGACCTTCAAGAGCAGTTCTTGCAAGACCCAGATTGACTACTTCCTAACGAGGAAGGAAAATCAGAGATCGTGCAAAGACTGCAAAGTGATTCCCAGCCATTTGCTGGGAACTCAACACAGGTTGCTGGTTTTAGATGCCGAGTTCAAGTATCCTAAGAGGTCGAAGAGGAGAGCCGGAGAACCCATAATTAAGTGGTGGACCCTCACAAAGGAGAAACCGGGGTTAATAGCAGAAAGAATAGCTGAGGAGAGAGCTTGGAGGAGGACAGAAGACGCCGACTCGATGTGGGATGCTATGGCGGATTGCATCCGAAGGTTAAGGAAACCCTAGGTCTTTCCAGGGGAGGCGGCAACAGGATGGAGGGCGCTTGGTGGTGGAATGAAGAGGTAAAGGAGAAAGTCAAGGCAAAAAAAGAGGCTTACGCGGAGTTCGTGAGCAGCAGTTTGGAGGACGAGAGGGAGGAAAAGAAGATTGGATACAAGGCGACCAACAAGGTAGCCAGAAGGCAACCATAACTCAAATAATTCAATAGAAGATAATTTATGTCAACCTGATTTGAAAACTAAATGAATTATGGTAATTTAACTCAAAGTAAAGCAATGTTGGCGTAAAACTAATCAAGGTAGAATAATTGAGATCATAAAAGAAAGACTTTGATGGTTATAATTGATCGTGGGTTTTTGATATTTCTGAGAAGGATAACAAATGTTTGATTTTGAATACAATTGAATTGGTGGTAGGTTCAAAACAACTTTAAACACACCGATTTGGACTAATAAACAGTGATATTGAGTTATCAATCTCCCCATTTCTTCAATTTCATAGCACATACTATACAACTTAGTTTTCCAAACCAAATAAGCTTCTAAGTGAGACCAAAATTGTTACCGATTTAAGGTCCACCTTAGAAAATTCATAAGTTTCACCCCCGACCTCCAATTGAGCTATAAAATTCCAATACAAAAAGTTCAAGAAGTCTCGCAACACTTTCATTTACAGCCCATAACACAATCACCACCCCATAACACAATCACCACCACGCAAATCCCAAAATTGAGCTAAAACACCACCCTGCATAGTTTTGGCCCGGTCTGCTCAGTCGGAGTAAAACGACCATAACTTTTCCACAAAACTCAGATTAAGATGACTCAGAAGACATTTGAAATATAAATCATTGATCTAACTCCCCGTCAAAATTTATAATTTTTGACAAGCCACGCATTACCAGTTTTTCCTAGAACAGACCCCTGTTTTTTGGCCCTTCACAGCTTGTGACCTACTTTATTATCCTCCTTTTTTACATAATTACCCTCTAAAATCACTTGTTGAAATTACCAAACTATGGGGTGACCCTCAGCATCACTTTAGACAACCATAATCCACAATTTTTACTTCATAATCATCCGAGATTCATTTTGCACTAAGGTTCATACAAATAACATGCTTGATCGAAGAGTATGCCAAACCATGAATAATCATTAAAACCCTAGCTTATGACCAACTTAAATTAACCTTTAACTCATCCAAAACCAACATAAACATCATCATGATCATCAATAGGATTAAAGACTACAAAATCAAACGCAAAAAAACAATCCAAATCCATCGTTTTAACTTAAGCTTCCATGATCATGAACAACCTCAACCCTTGCAAGCTTTCAAGCTTAACTAACAATTAAAACATCAAAATAACACTTGTTTATATCAAGATGACATGAACCATAATCAAATCCAACATAAAAACCCAAAGTTAAACATGATTAGGTTAGGATTTACCTCACTTTAAGCATGGATTTTGAGAGATGGAGCTGATGGGCTGGTGGCCGGTGGCTGATGGGGGCTGTCGGTAGTAGCATGTGACGGCAGGAGGTGGTGGTGGTGGTGGCTATGACAGGCCATGGGAATGGGTGAAGGGGGAAGAGCGAGAGTGTTGATATTTTGATAGTTTACTTGGTGAAAAATGATCAAAATTTACTTGGTTGAGTTTATACCCACCAAGTGTGACCTTAGACCAATAATAATAAGTCACATCTCATGGTGATTAGCTAAGTAAAATGAAGTAAAGCTTGTTGGGCCGAAATGAGTTTGGGCCTGCAAGGAACTTATGCTTAATGCGATTAAAATTTTTCATAACTCGAAATTAAATTTTTGTGATGCTGTCAAAAATAATTTAACCTCTTAAATCATATTTATCAAGACCCACTATCGAGTCACTCAAAATTTGATGACAATTAAAAACCGAATTGGCAAGTGGGGCCTAAAATGAATTCTCCCAACCGGGATGATTATATGAGATCAATAAACGTCAAAAATTAATAACATGGCTTAATTAAATAAATAAATGTGATTTAGGGTCGGGCTAATACAGGGCAATATTAGGAATATTTTTGATTTTGTATTAGACTTTGTATTCTAGTAGGAATCTACTTGGTGTTATTTTATCTTCATTTGCCTTGTTAGCTAAGCCAGGGTGGGATGTATATATGTATTGTTTTACGTGAATATGAGGTTTAAAAAAACAATTCATCCGTGTGAGGCCATAACAATTCTCATCACTATTGTTCTTCTCCTCTTGATTCTTTATTTTCGATCAGTGCAAAACACAACATCAAACTTCATTCATATTAATCAAGTAAAACCAGGTGTTGAATACAAGGTCCCTTGCCCAACCAAATAATTTATGGAATAAAGAGAATGATTAAACAGTCCTAAACATTAAACTATGACATTTGGTATTGGATGACCAATGCTTATATTATAATAGCGGGTCTATAGACATGGGAAATGCCCAAGCGAGTAAAACAAAATGCTCAACTTGATACAATATATTCCTTAAGTATATAAAACAAAATGCTCAGCCCCATAAATTGGAGAAACTAGAAACAAATAAAATAAAGTCAGGAGGTTGTAGATTCAAGTATGTGACCTTGATCATGAAGGGTACTAGCAAACACATCAACTACTGGCGAGGAGGCTAATACACCAACTGTCGCGAGCTTGGTCTTGCTGCCCCTATTGAGCTAGTAGGTTCAGGTAGTTTTGGGCCTGTATTTGCCCAAAGCGAGAGGCATGAAGAGAGGCGCAACCCACATCATCGTGATTCTGAGACCGATCCATCTGTTGGGCGTGCGTCTTTGGACTATTCTGGGCTAGGTCTTGCCTAAAGCATGAGACATGGAGAGAGGCCCAAAAAATACCATCCCCCTTGGATGATTTTGTGTGTTATGGTGCCCAAACTGAAGAACCCATCTCGCTTGCTAGCCCTCTCCAAAAAGGGTCTTCAAGTACGCTTTATCCTATAACTCACTATGTCACATGTGCTAATTTTTCAGCTTCTCACCAAAATGATTTAGTTGCTCTTACAAAGGTTGTTGAGCCAAATTTTATTCTAAAGCTGTTAAGCATCCTCATTGTCAAAAAGCAATCGTAGAAAAAATAAAAGCCTTGGAAGAAAATAAAACATGGGAGATTATAGGTCTTCTACCTGGCAAGAAGCCTGTTAGCTGCAAGTGGGTGTACCGTGTCAAGTACAACTCAGACAGATTGATTCAGCAATATAAGACTTGTTTGGTCATATGGGTGGTCATCAGGCTGAAGGTTTTGATTATAACGATACCTTTGTGTCAGTCACAAAAATGACAAGTATGCGTGTATTTTGGGAGTTGCAGTTCGAAAGGGATGGGAACTGCACCAAATAGATGTCAACAATCCCTTTCTACATGGAGATCTAGAAGAAGATGTGTATATGAGCATGCCTTCTGGGTTTCCATCCAGCAAGAGAAACAAGGTATGTAAACTAAGAAAGTTCCTTTATGGGCTTCGCCAAGATCTACGACAGTGGTTTGCCAAACTCTCCTCCAAACTATACGAATATGAATTTCTTCACTCTTATACAAATTATTCCTTATTTGTATATCGGAAAGGAGTCCTGAATTCATTAGCTTATGTTGACGACATTGTACTAGCAGGCAATGGGACTTAGGCATGTACGGAATTTAAGGATTATTTACATGCATGCTTTAACATCAAGGATTAGGGTCCCTTAAAATATTTTTTTGCGATTGAGGTGGCATATGAACCTCAGGGTCTGTTTTTGAGTCAACACAAATATGCACTTGAGATACTGGATGAGTGGGGTCTTTTAGCGGTGAAACCAACCGAGTTCCCAATTGAAGAAAATCACAAACTTGTCTTTGCAGAAGGACGTGTGATGAAAGATGTTGCTCAATACCATAGATTGATTGGTCACTTAATTTACCTCCATTTATGAGATCACCTAGGGAGGAGCATATAGAAGCGGCTCGTTGAATGCTGCGTTATCTAAAAGGTAATGTTGGCTTAGGGATACTTCTCAAGGTAAATACTGATTTGTGACTTTATGGTTATTGTGATTCAGATTGGGAGGCTTGTCTACTCTCAAGACGGTTATTGATAGGTTATTTTATTAGACTTGGAGAATCACATATTTCTTGGAAAACTAAGAAACAAGTACCAGTTTCAAGATCATCGGCTGAGCTAAATACAAATCAATGGCGGTAGCTACCAGTGAGTTAGTTTGGGTGCGAACATTATTAGCCTCATTGGGTGTATTTCTTGAGCAATCAATGAAACTATTTTGTGATAGTCAAGTCGTGCTGCATATAGGTAAGAATCCTATGTTTCATGAACGAACAAAGCACGTTAAAATTGATTGTCACTTCGTTCATGAAAAGGTTGAAGCTAGTATTCCCACTCTTTCACATGTGAGGACCAAAGAGCAACTTGCGGACATATTCACGAAGGCAATTGGGAAGAGACAATTTCAGTATCTGAAGAGTAAGCAGGCCATGATCAATGTGCATGCTCCAACTTGAGGGACAGTATTAACAACAAATATGTAAATGAAATAGTTGGATTTTATTTTATTGCTTTCCTAATACTTGTAGTATTTGGTTTCATAATCCTTGTAGTATTATAATTTCTTGGACGACAAGCTAGATTAGGGTTTCGGCAATTCACTTCTGGCTTGTATTAAATCGGGAGCAACAATGTAGCTACCATGAGCAATGACAAAGAGAAGGGCATTTTCATAGCCCTAAACACCAAAATCAATCTTTTCATTGTCCAAGTTTTTAAAATCATTAATAAAGTGCACTTATGTAACTTGATGCATGAATAATTGAATGTATGATATTGTCAAGTTTAGTAGCTGTATTTAGCTGATTATATAAGTTAGGTGCAGTATCTAGGGAGTATATCATTTTGACTTTTATAAGTTTATACTCTTGATCTCTAGTTAGAATTTAACGAATAATACAAAAAAAGTACTTATTATGTAAACGATGTATGACCTTCTATTGCTAGCAAAGCATGAATTTTAGAGAAGAAAGCAAAAATTGTGCATTTATCTATATTCATACCTTGAGAACCCACCTAAATAGCATGTTGAAAAGTGCAAAGGGACTAAAGAAGTGAGGATAAGATGCATCAATGTAGCACATGAATTACAAATAAATTGATTCTGTAAGACCCTAGACATATAGTTATGTGTTACATACTTCTTGATAGAGATTAAAGTGATGCAAGTGGAAACATTTTCTAAAATGAAGATTTTTGTCTTAAGGCGATATATAGTAATCCAGTTCAAAAAAGAAAAGCTCAAAATTATTTGTTGTCTAGAAAGGCTCATAGAACGTATACATATACACACACGCGCGCACACGCACACACACACACACACACACACACACACACACACACACATATATATATCTATGTATGTATGTATGTATGTGCATATATATATATATATACATATATATATATATATATATATATATATA
>JACYFF010031955.1:102108275-102193139 GCA_017589665.1 Selenicereus undatus
ATATATATACATATATATATACATATATATACATATATATATATATGCATGCAAGGATTATCAAAAGAATTTTCGGGTCTCCCCTTAATGACTCGAGCAAGTTCTATCTAAGCCTCTCCACATGTTCGTCGACAAACAACATACCTAAACTTTTGTGCCTCCTTTGCATAGAGGCAATAGGCACCATTGTTTTGTCATGGCTGCTTCAAATATCAATCGGTTGTACTAGTTCTTGTGTATATTTGATGGACCATATTGGGTCAGCCTATCTAACTCATACAGGGGATAGGACTTACCGTGAACTTGCCAGGCATTATAAAATAACTTAAGCCATTATTAGAGATAGCTAGAAAAAAAGTACTAAATGATCCATCAAAGTTTATTACAATATTTTTAGGAAACCACTTTTTTGGATAAATGTTTTCTACTGAAATTTGGGTAATTATTTTAGATATCAATCCCACATTGAAAAATGACATCACAATGTAATGACGCAAATGTCCTCTATTTTTTCTGATTGATGATGATGTGACAATCAAAATGAAGAAGATGATGATGATAATGGTGATAATAATGATAAGGTTTATTTAGGCTAGTCAAATCACCCTAAAGGGGGTGATAGGGCGATTAGCAAAAGTTAAAGCAATTACAAAAATTAAATGCATAAATAAAAGTGGAACAAAACACGATGATATTTTTATGATGTCGGCCCTTCCAAACAGGGTTAGCCATCGCCTAAGGCTCTTCTTTCCATAGGATTTGAATGGCTCAACTTCTTGTGCGCTTAAGAAGTTACATATTTGAGTCTCCAACTCGACAAAGACTCTCTTGAACACTTTCGAGATCAACTATTCGATCATGAGAACCTCTCTCTCGATAGACCACTCAACTAAGTACCTTAAGTTGAGTCACTCACTAAGTATTGCTCACTCAATACTTAGCTACGTAAGCAAGTTCTCCACAACATGCTTATTGCAAGATTCCCTTATAAGAAGTTATCCTCACAAGATGAGTACAAGTACTGATCAAATCAATACGCATGTTCTAGCTTAAAGTATTATATCAATTTTTTCTTCTCTTGTATTTGCAAGCGTGGCTTGTGATTTCTCAATTTCTCTGATGCCTTGGACTTGCTTCAACTCCTCGTACATATAGCCAAAGATGACCGACTAGGTGTTATGCTGTAATCTCTTAATCATCGTAACTTTTGATTTTCTTTTATGAAATATTCTATTTTCAAAGCCTTGAACCTTGAACTTCCTTTCAAAGTCCTAGAACCATGCTGTATTTACTGCACAAATAAATCTACATCCATATTCTCAAGATCGTAATAATATCACATGTAATACATTCAAAACGATCATTGATTTGGATTTTAAAATTCAAATTCAAATTCAAATTTAACCTTTATTAACCAAGGAACAATGTTAAAGATTTTATCATTGTATCAATTAGTAATTATCACGATATTCTCCTCAATCAATTAAAGGATATTTCATGGATAATTAAATATTTTTTCCAACATCAATCTCTTTGATCATAAAAATCTATATGAAGCTTTGTCATATAATATGTTCAAGTACACCATATAATATCTTTGGTCATCAAAATCTGAGCTCAATATTTGGTCATATCAATTAAGAAAATCCTTGATGAAAATAATCCACATCGACAAATATCACAAGTTATTTCTTATCAGATTTTGTCTTGATTATTTCACTATCAAATATTAATTCATAAGATAAAATCCACATCATATCCAATCAAATCAATTAGCCTAAATCATATCCATACACATATCTCTAATTGTATCTAACAAGATATGATATCCAAATCATGTCTTAAAACCTTGACATAATATTTGGAATTATGGCAACAAATAAATCAAGATCATCATGTCATCATACATTACATTTTCTTTTATGTTAATTTCACCACAAGTAATATCCATAATTCCATATAATCTCCAAGATTGCATCACTTAATTAACAAACGTAATTATACGTATGCTACACCATAATACTCATAGGTAGGTCCAAAATATGTATTTCAATATTAATAAATTAATATTGGACCGACCATATATATTATGCATGAAATAGAATAATTATAACATCCTATTACTTCACCATTTCATAAATAATACTAATCATATTGTTTGTTATCATCAAATCAAAATGTGACTCTTAGAGCCAACAATCGCCTCCTTTTTGATAATGACAAACAATTGAAGGCAAGTATAAAACAAAATCGGAACGCATACCTTCGTTTTAGCATATACTTACCATCATCTTCTTCTTGTCCCCCTTTGCCATCATTAAAAAGGGATGCAAAATATGCTATAGTATATTAATAGTATAGCCCCCCCCCCTTAATATGACACTTACAAAAATTATCATGGGCTTATACGTCAACAAGTGCAATTACAAAGGTGTACATTACAAATTCAATCATATATGTGACTTGTTGATTCAAATTTTTCATAAATTGTATTGATAATCATAGGGGATATTATCATATACACAAGAATGTCAATCATTCAAAACTCTTTATATCTCCCCATTTTGCAAATAATTTTGGAACATGTACGTAGAATATTAGAAGAAGTTAATCAAGCATATTCTTCCCCTTACAAAATCAATTAAAGCATACATTTTCAATATTTGGGCTGAGGGTCATATCTTGTGTAAGAGCATGAAAAGATTAAGTATCATAATTATCACTCAAAAGAGTAAACATTGGTTTTATATGCCAACAAGTTCGAAAAATAAAACTATCATCAAAATAAATCATATTATTCCTACACTTGTATGTGTCATAGAAATATGCTTATTTGAGTGAATTAGAGAGAATAACTAGCATAAAAGAGTCTTGACCATTAGAAGTCAAGTAAATCTTTCCTTCAATCCATGCTACAAATAATATAAGACATTTAATTTGCCAATCACACATTGGGATAAAAATATCGAAACCCATATTCATAATTAACATGTTGAATGAGATATGTGATTCACACATATTGGTCATGTGAACATCTAACAATTAAATCAATAGAAATTATCAATATTGAGATATTCAAAGATAACATGAAAATTATCATGTATGAGTCATAATTATTTCTCTCCTAATAGTATATGCAACTTCACAAATAAAGGTACAGGATTATGGAAGATCTGAAAATATTAAACCTTCACAACACAATATTTTTCCTTTTTAAAAAAAATAATAATTTATGTGCATAAAAGCATTCAATCAATATGTTATGACATGCATCATCAATAATTTATAGAGACATTATGCTTATGCACTCTAAGTAAACCTCTAATTCAACCAATGTATTTGTCCAAATTTTAGTGTGAGAGTTCATGCATAAATATCGAGTTGTTAATAGCTGAAAATCACAGGCATATAGATGGATGGCATAATTGATCAAGGTTTCCTAATTCTCATTCACGCTCATATGGAAATATTATTTCCATCAAAAAATTAATATTAAATCAAATAGATGTGACTATATTGCAAGTAGAAATTCATTCCAAGTAATTGCAGAAGAATATTGTAATCTTACAAAATAAGCATGCTTTAGTTGCACCAACGAAATTCAAATATCGATTGAACTCATATTATCCAATAATGATTTGAGACTTACCTATGATTATACCATATAATCTTACTAAATATTTCTCCTTGTACTTTATAAAAAGGTAGCATGTGAAAGAGAAATTTAAAATGGTTAATGATAGAGAAATCATTTTATTGGCAATAAAACTCACTTGACAACTCTTTCAATTTCTTTTCTATTCATAATTTTTGCAGCATCCCATTGTACATAATTGAAAACATATGTAATTGTTCAATTAGGATGCTTAATCTTATTATTTTTAAAAATTCTCCAATAAAACCATTAGTGCTAAGTGAGAGGATTTCCCCTCAATTCATGCAAAAACAAATATCAAATAAATCTTATTAATGTCATAAAAATTTTTTGTAAGACATAGAGCCATACAGATTATAACACATCAAGATCAGACCATCTCTCCCTTGAAAATAACCAAGCAAGACTACCCCTAGAGATATAATAATTATCATATAGAGTATTAGCAATTTGAAAAACTTAATTTGGCCTTTTCAAAAACAAATAAATCCCATAGAATCTTCTCTAGAGATACAATAAAAGGTCCAGGTAAGAATTTAACAAAAGTATAGCCATATAGATACCAAGATTTTATAGTAATTAAGCTATCTTCCACTTTAAAAAAAGTAATTGATGCTTACCAAAAAAAAATTGCATATAGGGGATATACGATAATTAAAGACAAATAAAGCATGACTTTAACTATGCAAATATATGTACAAATGCAATTGTATGAGAAACTTGTTGTCATATATCAAAAGGCTTTTTTTTTTGGGAAATGGATAAGTACATACCCATACTCTGCAACCCTTCTATGAAGGGATCTACCTAAGTAATCATCAAGGATATCAAAAGGCATAGTTTGTGCACAAATGACATGATTTCATACTAGTGCTTAATCAAAGACAAATTAATTGTATAAAATTATCAAAATTCTAATCATTAATTCTGTCTTAGTTCATATAATCAATCTCCCTAATGAACCATTCAAGTGAGAATATATGACGTTAGGATAGATTAACAATATTCTCCCCCATAATAAAAATGCATTGACATCCCCAATTATTTACCGTAAAATAAATTACTACCATAAGAAATCCAAGGATTCTTGAACATTTAGTTTTGAATTGGAAATTGTACTCATTTGGAGGTTAGGTACTCTTGCAAAACAAACTTAAACATTTCTTAAATCTTTTTTTTGAAAACTTTAGGTTTATGTTGGTTAGCATCTATAGAATTTGGAGCTACTGTTCCTTTTGGTACCCATATTTGTAAAGCATTATGAGCATTTCTTTTAATAGGACAATAAGTAGAAATATGACTTGTTTTTGCACAATACTGGCAAGTATAACAAAGCTATTACTTTTGTGATTGGTCGATTTAACAAAGAAGTGTTTATAGCACTTCTTTTTATTGAAAGGATTGAAAACCATCCCTTCTTTGTTAAATCGTGCTTTCTGTGAGCTGAGAATTTCTTTTAAATTTTCTTCTCCTTTAGAAAATTTTAAAGCAATTTTTTCAAAGTTGGCTCATTTGGATTGTAAGTCAGTTTTTTCATTTTTAAGAAGTACACATTTTTCTTGAACTACATTTAAGTCATTTGACAATGAACCATTTGATTTTCGCAATTCAACATTTTCTTGAGACAAATCAAAAATCGTTTTATTTAAACTTTTGATTTAGAACTATGTCCTTGTAGCTGTTTGAGAAATAGAGCAACAATTTTATGACCATGCGTTTTGAGCACTTTTTAAAACTGTCATATTCCTCATCTGGAACTTCGTACTCGTCTTCATCTTCTTTACTCATGTTCCCATCATCATCATTGTTACTTGAATTTGAATCACTAACCTGTTCATTTGCCATTAGGGAAACATGATTGGTCACTTTTTTGTCATTGAAATTGTCAAACATATTGTCCATTTTTGATAAAATGAAATTTTCTCCATTCTTATCTTTGTACAGAAGCAAAAGTTGTTCCTACAATTCATTGGCTGTCTTACAAGAACAAACACAGTTAAAAATATCATTATGTAAAAGAACATTATAAAATATATAAAGTCGTTGCATTTTTCTTAAGCCTCTCTTTGGCATCTCGATTCAAATTTCCATTTGGCTTGATAGTGTTACTACCATAATCTTTGATCCATGTAGGGATAAAAGGACCATATGTAATGATGTCCCAAAGATCAAAGTCGATTGATGCAACATAAAACTTTATCCTACAATTCCAAAGAGAAAAGTTAGTGCTATTAAAAATGGGAGGACAATTAATAACGACACTCGATAGAGTAACCATAGGATCTAGCTATAGATGATTAAGTCTCAAAATTATAGCGCATGCTCTTATACCAATTGAAAGATCAGTTAGGCTAGTCAAATCACCTAGGGAGGGTGAATGGGGTGATTAGCAAAAAACTGAAGCAATTACAAAATTTAAATGTGGAAATAAAAGTGGGGCAAAACATGATGATATTTTTACGATGTTGGCCATTCCAAACAGGGTTATTCATCGCCTAAGGCTCTTCTTCCTTTAGGATTTAACCGCTCCACTTTTTATTCAGTTAAGAAGTCACATACTCGAATCTCCGACTCATCCAAGACTCTCTTGAACACTTTCAAGATCAATTATTCTATCATGAGAACCTCTCTCTCGATCGACCACTCAAGTAAGTACCTTAAGTTGAGTCACTCATTAAGTATTGCTCACTTAATACTTAGCTACCCAAGCAAGTTCTCCATAACTTGCTTATTACAGGATTCCCTTATAATAAGTTATCCTCACAAGATGAGTACAAGTAATGATCAAATCAATACGCAAGTTCTTGCTCAAAGTATTGTCTCAATTTTTCCTTCTCCTGTATTTGCACGTGTAGTTTGTGATTTCTCAAATTCTCTCATGCCTTGGACTTGCTTCAACTGCTCGTATATATAGCCAAAGATGACCAACTAGTTGTTATGCTGTAATCTCTTAATCATGGCAACTTTTGATTTGCTTGAATGAAATCTTCTATTTTCAAAGTCTTGAACCTTGAACTTCCTTTCAAAGTTTTGGAACCATGTTTTATTTACCGCACAAATAAATCTACATCCATATTCTCAAGATGGTAATAATATCACATGTAATACATTCAAAACAATCCTTGATTTGGATTTTAGAATTCAAATTCAAATTCAAGCTTTATTAACCAAGGAACAATGTAAAGGATTTTATCATCGTATCAATTAGTGATTATCATAATATTCTCCTCAATCAATTAAATTCATGGATAATCAAATATTTTTGTTTCCAACATCAATCTCTTAGGTCATATAAAATCTGTCAGATGCTTTATCATATAATATATTCAGGTAAACCATTTAATATCTTTGGTCATCAAAATATGCGCACAATATTATGTCATATCAATTAAGAAAATCCCTGATAAAAATAATCCACATTGACAAATATCATAAGGTATTTCTTATGAGATTTTATCTTGATTATTTCACTATCCATTATTAATTCATAAGACAAAATCCATATCATATCCAATCAAATTAATTAGCCTCAATCATATCCATAAGCATATCTCAAATTGTATCTCACAGGATATGATATCCAAATCATGTCTTCAAACCTTTGCATAATATTTGGAATTATGGCAACAAATAAATCAAGATCATCATGTCATCATACATTACATTTTCTTTTATAATAATTTCACCAAAAGTAATATTTATAATTTGATATAATCTCCAAGATTGGGTCACTCAATTAACACATGTAATTACAAATATCTTACACCATAATGCTCATAAGCAGGTCCAAAATATATATTTTAATATTAATAAATTAATATTGGATGGACCTTATATATTATATATGAAATAGAATAATTATAAAATCATATTACTTCACCATTTTCTATATAATACTGATCATATTGTTTGCTATCATCAAAATCAAAATGTAACTCCTACAGTCAACAGTCCTCTATTTTTTTGATTGATGATGATGTGACAATGAAGATGAAGGTGATGATAATGGTGACAAAAATAATAATGCTTTGGAAAATAAAAAAAAACTAAAAACTATAAATCTTTTGCTAAAAAAAATTAATAACAATCATAATCGAATAAAAAATCCCTCCACCATCACCCGCCCCAATTCCAGCCAGCCAAAAAACCCTAACTACCGCCACCGCCCTCTTAACCACCATGCCACCCACGCCACCAGAGTCGGCTAGCCATCTACGATAGAAATCGGGAGTCACCAGCGGAGTTAAATATAACTCAGAAATATCAGAAAAGCAAGCCTTTGGTATTAAACTTCCCTCTAAGATCCGACCACGCTATGACTTCAACATGATTGATTAGCTTAACATAAAAAGCCCATCCCAAACTATCAGAAAAGGAAAAATTACTCAGTTGCTACAAATGAAGGCTTTTCAATGTATGCTAATTTGTTGCTTACGGTGCTTTTTTATGCTTATAAGGCACGATCCCATTAAGGTCCATCAGTTACCCCATAAAATGAGTACACTCCCTTGTGCTTCAACTATGTTAGCTGCCCTAATAGAAAGCTAATTAAACTGTAAAAGCTTGCACTTAACCTTTTTCTTTTCTTTTCTCTTCAAGGTAAGCTCTCCATTTGCTAGGGGAAAGAAGGCATGCTTAGAAAGCTAACAATTTTGGTGTTGTTGACATGAAGCAGGACGACTAGAAAATAAAAGATACTCTCATGCAGAAGGTGGATCAGGCCAGGGGTCTTCTATGGCTTTCGGATGAGGAAGTCGTAGCGGGGACAAAAATCGTTAAATATCATTAAAGAGACCAGACGTGGCCTATTTTTCCAACTTTATAATATATAACATACTAGTATAGACCCATGCTTTGCACGGTAATTTATAAAATAGATAATAAGTTGTTTACAAAAGACTCATAGTTGCTATTATTATTTAGCAAAGAAGACACAAATAAGTTACTTAGTAAGTGATATTGTTATAAGTAGAAATAAATTTTCACTATAAAAATTTAATAAGCCTAGTTATTATAGTTAGAATTTTTTAGTATTATATACTTTTTTATCCTTTCTTTCAGGGAATTTTGATATTTGAAAATAGATCTATTCTGGTCACAATTTCATCTAAGTTATCTCAATTTGTAGTTACAATACATTAAAATGTTAACCTTGGAGGTTTCTTGAATGAAGGACTGAATCTGAAGAAGAAGACACGAGGAAGAGAGAGGAAAGAATCACTCTAGAGTGTTATTAGTGTGTGTAATGAAAATCAAAATATAGGGTGTGCAAAACTGATACATATATACAAGAGTGATTGCTAGAAAACAGAAAAGTCTAACAGCCTCTAACAACTTGTGCTGAGTTGGCTACTGTTATAACTAACTTCTTCTAGCCTTTTCTTCTAACTATCTCCAACACCCCCCCTCAAGTTGGAGGGTGTGTGTGAGCAAACCCCCAACTTGCTGAGAAGGTTGTGATGCTGCACGCCAGGAAGGGGTTTAGTGAATAGGTCTGCCAATTGTGAAGTGGTTTTTGTGTGAGAAAGAGATATTAAACCTTCATGAAGTTTTTCTCTTACAAAATAACAGTCAAGTTCAATGTGCTTTGTTCTCTCATGGAACACAGGATTTTTGGCAATATATATCGCTGCCAAACTATCACTTTTGACTGAAATGGGCAATATGGCAAGAACTTGCATCTCAGATAAAATCCTAGTAAGCCAATAAAGTTCTGCTGTAACAGCTCTCATTGATCTGTATTCAGCTTCTGCAGAGGATAGGGCCATAGTGGGCTGTTTCTTTGACTTCCAGGAAATGGGACTGCCCCCTAGCATGATGAAGAACCCACTCACAGACCTCCTAGTGCATGGACACTGAGCCCAGTCAGAATCACAATAAGCTGTAAGACTGTAATCAGGTTTGTTATTGAAAAACAAGCCCTGAGAAGGATCCCTTTTGATGTATCTAAGGGTGTGTAAAGTTGTTGTCATGTTGGATTTGGTTGGAGAATGCAGAAATTGGCTTAGATATTGAACTGAAAATGCAATATCTGGCCTAGTATTTGTAAGATAATTCAACTTGCCCAAATGTCTTCATCCAAATCACCATGGAGGAAAGCATTATTGACATCAAGTTGGTGAAGAACCCACTTCTTCTTGACTGTAGTAGCAATTAAGCTCCTAATGGTGGTCATCTTAACTACAGGGGAAAAAGTCTCTGTGTAATCCACACCTTGTTTTTGAGTAAATCCTCTGATAACCAATCTAGCTTTACACCTTTCTAGGCTACCATCGGCTTTATATTTGGTTTTGTAGACCCATTTGCAACTTATAGGTTTCTTTCCAGCTAGTAATGGCACTAAATCCCAAGTATTATTGGCCTTCAATGCATCAAACTCTTTTTGCATGGCTGCTTCCCATTCTGGCCTGATGACTGCTTCTTCATAGGATAAGGGCTCACTGTGAGAGTTTGACATAGATGGAATGGAGGACAGATCATTGATGTTGTTGCTAATGACATTGCAACAGATGGATGTGACTGTGTGAGAGCAACAAGTTTGGTTTGAAGGATTTTGCTGGGTTATAACATTGCTGCAAAGGTAATCTGGTAGATAGGAAGGTTGTTTATGCACTCTAGTAGATCTTCTTTGCTGTGGATGAACAATTTCTGCAGATAAACTCTGTAAAGAGTTTTGAATACCAGAGGGATTTTGTAAGGGATTCTCAGAACTAGAATTGCTTTGTGAGCTAATGTCTGAGATAGTGATGGATGGAGTTTGGAATTGATAGTCCCTGAGAGCATCAGTCCTGGAAGAAGGAAAATAAGAAGACTTATCTATGGCCATGAGTTGATAGGGGAGAATTTTCTCATAAAAGATAACATCCCTTGATGTGAATATTTGATGTGTCTCAAGTTTGAGTAATTTATAGGCCTTTTGACCAAAGGGATATCCCAAAAATATGCAAGGAACTGCCCTTGCCTGGAACTTATCTCTTCCAGCTTTCAAAGTAGAAGCATAACAAAGGCTGCCAAAAACTCTAAGATGTTCATAACTTGGTGTTTGACCAAATAAGATGTGATAGGGACTCAAGCCTTTAAGAACCTTGGAAGGAAACCTGTTTATAAGATATGTTGTTGTCAACACACACTCTCCCCAGAATTTCATAGGCAAGCCAGAATGAAACAATAGTGCCCCTAGATGTTTCAAGAAGATGTTTGTGTTTACGTTTAACAACTCCATTTTGTTGTTGAGTTCCCACACAACTTGTCTGATGAACAATACCTTTGGATAAAAAATATGATGTGGTTTCCTTGTTGAGTCCTAACTTGACGGCATTATCAGACCTTATGGTCTTAACCCTGACACCAAACTGAGTAAAGGCCATCTCAACAAAAGCTTTGATCAAATGCATAGCATTGTTTTTTGTTGCCAAAAGATGTGTTCAAGTTGTTCTACTATAGTCATCTACTATAGTTAGAAAATATCTATAACTACTGTGAGTTTGAACTCTATAAGGTCCCCATAAATCAATGTGCACAAGCTCAAATATTTGAGTAGAATGAATTTGATTGTGAGGAAAAGGGAGCCTATGCTGTCTTGCCTTTGAACAAATGGAACATTGCTTTATTGAATCAACAGAACCTTTGTCAATCAACAATCCCAATTTCTATAACTTTGAAAAAGGCAAATGGCCAAGTCTGGCATGCCAAACATCTTCACTACACATATTTGTACTACAAGCATGACCATGAATTTTTGGAAAGAAAACTTGTAAGCTGCCTTGATCTTGAGAAAGAATAGAACTGATGTTATCTGCATACTTTGGAGATACCATGAGACTGGACTGTAGTAGATAAAGTCCACCATATAGCTCACCAAGAACCTGAGGATTCTTCATTAAAGGGCCTTGCATAACACAATACTCGTGGGTAAAGATAATATAACAATTATGTTGAGTAAATAGCTTGCTGACTAATAAGAGATTGTATCTGAACCTAGGGATGTAGAAAACTCCATCCAATGTTAAGATATTGTTGATTGTGGCAGAACCACTATAGGTGACTGAAACAGTTTTTTCAACTGGCAAAGTAACTCTGCAAGGTTTATCAAGAACCTTAAGATTGACAAATAAGCTCTTGTTGTGACACATATGGTCACTAGCCCCAGTATCAATTATCCAAGTATTCTCCCAATTTGATATAGAAGACAATAAACACAAACTTTTATGGTGGTCTATGTTTGTACCTGCTAAAGTAGTAAAAGCTGCTGAAGTAGGACCATAGTCAGGGCCTTGGAATGTCTCACCAGTGTTAGGACCTGTTCCAGACACCTGAACATGTTTCAAAAGAGCAATCAGCTGAGAAGATTGCTCTGAAGTCAATCCTAGAACAAAAGGCTGAACCTTTTGAGTAAGAGATGCAGGTGCTGAATAGTCATTATCTTGATCATTGGTATGAACCAGAGCAGCTGTTCTTCTTCCTCCCTTAAACCTATTATTTGGCGGAAAACCATGAAGCCTGTCGCACTTAGCAATAGTATGTCCTGGCCTTTTACAGTAATTGCAAAAAAGACTTGAAAGACTGGACTTCTTTCCTTTAATCCTTTCATATTTGTTCTGAAAACTGTCATTCCTTGTCTCATCTTTGTCCATTCTGCCCCTGTTGAGCTGCTGTGATTTGTAAGAATCAACAACAAGTGATGCTGAATCAGCAAGGAAAAGGCCAGTTGACCTGATCTCCCTTTGTTTTTCTTCTTGGACTAACATAGAGTACACTTGGCTTATCGAGGGCAAGGGGCTCATCATTAAGATGTTGCCTCTGACTGTATTATACTCATCATTCAATCCTATCAAGAACTGTAACAACTTCTTATTCTGTTCCCTCTTAAGTATTTTTTCAGCTGAAGTACATGAACAGGCAGGAATTTCATCAAGATCGTCTAATTCATCCCACAAGATTTTCACCTTAGTAAAATAAGTGGCTATATCACTTGTTCCTTGACTCACATTACAAATTCTTTTTGAACATGATACAATTTTGCACCATTGACTTAACCAAATCTCTCTTCCAACTCCACCCACATTTGCCTAGCAGATTTGGCATAAATGATGCTGTCTGCTATGTTCTTGCTCAAGACATTCAATGTCCAGCACATTACCATGTCATTACATTTCAACCATTTCTTCAAATTAGGAGAATTAAGAGAAGGTCTAAAAAGACTCCCATCAACAAAATACAACTTGCTTTTTGTAGACAAAGCAATGGTCATAGCTCGTTTCCAAGAACCAAAACCATTACCATCAAAAATAGTGGAAACAATGAGCAAACCTGGATGATCAGAAGGATAAAGCAGATAGGCTTCTACCATATCTTCAGGAGAAATCACAACTTCGTTGTTTTCAAGGCCTGACATGATGCAACAGGGAAAGCTAGAGACGATAGAAAGCTCTGTAGAAATCGAAGACCAGAAATGTTTAAGAGTCAGACAAGAGTCTGTAATCTCTCAATTTGTTTAGAAATATTGATTATCAAGAAGTGAAAGAAAGCTTCAGATTCAGAGTTGAAGACTCTGATACCATGTTATCCTTAGAGGTTTCTTGAATGAAGGACTGAATCTAAAGGAGAAGACACGAGGAAGAGAGAGGAAAGAATCACTCTAGAATGTTATTCATGTGTGTAATGAAAATCAAAATACAAGGTGTGCAAAATTGATACCTCAAATAAATAAATAAAAATTGTTTTGATGACTGAATTTAATAAATCAAAACAATTTAAAACAGCTTAATAAATAAATAAATAAATAAATAAATAAATGAATCAAAACAGCTTAATATGGTCATTTAAAATAAATAAATAAATAAATAAAAATTGATACCTCAAATAAATAAATGAAAATCAAAATACAAGGTGTGCAAAATTGATACCTCAAAATTGTTGATGGGTTTTGAGGGGGACGGAAAAATAAATAAAAGAAAAAGGAAAATGATACCTCAAATACTCACGATTGTCAGTCGTAGTATTTTAAGGGTCGGTCCACAGGGAAAACACGTGATTATGGTCATTTAAAATAAAAATAATTAAACTAATTAACTAATTAAACTAAATGGATTTATTTAAAGCAATTTAACAACCAAATTCACTAAACTCATCTAATCCTAATTCATTAAACCATTAAACATTAAAATAAACTAATTAACTAAATCGATTAAACCTAAACTAATACTTTAACCAAATTAAACTATACTAACAGTGACTTTAAGAATGATTTTAAACTAACATCTAAATCACTTTGATTATTCCAAAGTTCAACCTAAACAGAATTTGGCAATGAATTAAGCAGTAGGGAGGGGGAAATTGCATTGAAGTTAAACCTTAGCAGCAAAAACAGGGGACGAATGAAACAGACAGAATTGAAAGCATGAACAGAACAGGGGAAGGGAAAACAGAAGGCAAACAGTGGAATATCAGGGGAAGGGGAGAAATCGAATTGAAGCTAACTGAAATTGCGAGCATCAGGAATTGCAAATGAAAGCAACTGAGATAAACAAGAACAGAACATGAACAGCAGGGGAAACAATTACCAAGCCTCGATGAATCACAAGGCCATTATTTTTCAGCCATTCGAACAGCAAGGAACAAGGGCAGAACAGTTTGGTACCCAGAATTGCAATCAAACACCAGAGGCAGCCATTCGAACAACCGCACAGGGAGAGGGGAAATCGACTGAAATTGAGCAAAATAATCCCAGGATTTTGCAAAATCGAAATCAAAAACTTAATTACAACCAAAGAGTCTCACAATTGCAATGAATTTAACCATAACCGAATCTAAAACCTAACCCTAATTTCCGAAATTCGAAAGCAAGAACATGAATCGAAATTGAAACTGAAATTTCTGAGAATTGAATACGAAAAATGAACTTGACAACGAAATTAAATCTAAACCCTAAAAAACGGAAATTAAACCTAATCCTAATTACCTAAACTCGAACTCCTTTTTTTCAATGGCGTCGTGGCTTGCTTAAATACCCGAACCTTCATCAACCTTGACCGTCGATTGGGGACCTTGCGTGGAGGTGGATGAAGAAGCTAGCAGAGATGGGGTACATGGCTGGTGAGAATGGAGGCCAGCAAATGGGTGTACGTGGCGTGGTGGTTTCGGGGTTTCGAGAAGAGGGTGTGCTGGAGGAGAGAGAGAGTGATGACGAGGTAGAGAGAGAAGGAGGAAGGAGATGGCAGAGAGGGCTTGGGTGCGCGAGGGAGCAGGGTTCTAGGGTTTGGTTTCGGGTTGGGGAAACAGAGAAGATGAAGAGGAGAAGAAGACGCGAGAAGGGGAGGGGGTTTAAGTAGGCCGGTTCAAGTGAACCGGGCCGGGCCGGTTTATTTCTGGACCGGTCTGGTTTTTTTTCTATTTTTCTTCACTCCTTTTTCCTCCATTTAAACCCATTTTTCACCTTTATTCAAAATCTGCAAAATAAAATAAAATTAATTAAAAACCCTAAAAATATTATTAAAACAAGCATAAAATTGGTGGAAAAGTACCTTAAAAATATCACATTTTTGGCTCAAACAATACATATATACAAGAGTGATTGCTAGAAAACAGAAAAGTCTAACAGCCTCTAACAACTTGTGCTGAGTTGGCTACTGTTATAACTAACTTCTTCTAGCCTTTTCTTCTAACTATCTCCAACATAAAATTAGTCATCCATGATGTGCTTAGACTCCTCCTTTTGAAATCATGAAGTTAGGTGACTTTTTGTTGAAAAATATGTCATCGAATACTTCTTTAGACAACATATCTCCCTAAAGTTAGTGTTCCAATTAAATCATGAGTTATAACACAAATGAGTTGTTGTAGATTTAGGACCATAGATTTAGTAATTTTAGGTGATTTGAATTAAGCAAATTTTATTTTTTTGGGAAAAGGGGGACTGTGAAAATAGTTGATGGATTTAGAAAAGTAATAAAAATTATCATATATGGTAGCTGGTCTATTGATTTGAAACTACCTACTAATTTATATAAGCTGTCCCCTCTCAAAAGAAAAGATAATGATTTAGCAGAAAGGCGCATGTTAAGATATTCTAGTTAAATCATGGATCATAATTAGTTGCAACATATTACCCACAGAGTTCTGACTGTCTGTTTAGTTAACCCATAACTTAAAGATCCAAAAATATTATTTTCAAATTTGTTCATTCGATTAGCTAACCTAAAATCGGGTTATTTTATTTCTTGAAATCAGAAGGACCCATCAAAATCTCAATTAACACATGATTTTCAAAAAAACAAACCTAGGAAATTAAAATTTTCTATAACCTTACATTGTGATTTGTGTCTTAAGTTAACTGTATGACATGATTAATGATTTCGAACATTTGTTATGATTTATGAAAAAAACCTACAAATAGTATTCAAGAATGCATTACAGTATTTTACTAAAGAACAAAAACTGTTACATTGATTCAAGCATCCATTATAGTATTGAATGTATGTCATGATAAAAAATATATAGAAATAGTATTCAAGTATGCATCGTAATTTCTAACTAAACAATGAAAATATTCAAGCATGCATTATAGTTTTTAAACTAAACAATGAAAACAGAAAATTACATTGATTCAAACATGCATGTAGTATTGAACGTATGCGATGATTTTAAAGAGAAAACTGAAAAATTACATTTGTTAATGTTGGAGGCATATTTTGAAGGTGAATAAGTTAATCAAAATCGTTCTAAAGACTTTATAAATTAGAATCGACTTTTTAATATTAAACTCATCCCATATGTTAATTAATGCAATTTGATCCTACTGCTAGGGTTCCTAACCCAATGAAATCTCCCAACACCCACCATATTGTTCTAAACCCCAATCTGACCACCTCACTCAATTTTCGAAATAGCAAAACATTTGAAGATATAGAGGACTATACTCTTATCTACGTATGTAAAAAAAGAAGTCAAATTTTGTGATTTCTTTTATATATCATAACAGTAATTTTTATAAATTATGAAAATCATATTATAATTTGTAGTATAGATATTTGAAATTTTTTAATTGATGTAAATAAATAGGTCACCAAACAATTTAGATACATGTGAAATAGTTTGCATTGTTGTTTCCATTAAAAATTTGAAATGCCAAGGAAGATGATCAAATTATTAGAGTTTTTCTTATAAAAAAATAAAAATCCATAAATGAACAACATAAATAAAACATGAAAGAATCTAAACACAATTAAGTTACTAATACAATACAATATAATATAAGCAAAAAAATTTTAACCTAAGTCATAAATCAAACGGAAATAATTAAGAATATAAATGAATTAAACCAAACAACACCACTATTAATCAAGCCTAACAAAAACTACACCTAAAAAAGTGAGATTACGAATTTTAGCAAGAAATCAATGATGACGTCAATTAGTGAAAGATTAAATATCAAGAAAAGAAAATTAAACCATATATAGGAGGGAATTACAATAAAAAAAGTACAAAAATTTCAATCAAATACGATCAAGCATTTTGACACTATTAATTACAAAAGAGATCACTTGGTAATGAATTAACAAATTAATACAAATAAACATATAAGGAACCGAACGATAATTATTATATATATGGAAATGAGGTAAAAAAAGATCACTTTGACACACATGAGCAATACGCAAGATGGCAGAATTGACTTCAACTATGAGACGTATTCTGATGTATAATTTCAACTATGAGTAAGAACTACTTGACTATTTACGTTAATATTAAAGGTTCAAAAATGCTATCTTTTTTATTTATAATTTTCATAGTTATTTGTTACTAACTTCTTCATAATTCATATTTCCATAATTATGGGATTATTCTTTATTGGAATTTGACTTTATTATTTAAAATAATACTAAAGGTATAGCCACTCCATAATCTTTATTTCAACCATTACAGAATTATACTTCCCGGGATTATACTTTCCTAAGACCATTTCCTTAGTTGTTAATCATTTTTTCCGCCATTAATGAATTATACTTCCTGATATTATACTTCCCGAGATTAATCTTTTTCTACAATATAGTGGTGATAAGGAGACAAAATGAATTCAAAAGGTTTAAGAAGGCTATTTTTTTATAATTTTCCTAATCACTAATTACTGCATAATCATTCCTTTTAGGAAAAAATACTCCATAGTTCGCATTTCGACAATTATGGAATTATACTTCATAAGATTATACTTTTTTACGATCATTTCCTTATTAATGATTTTTTTTCCTTACTACTATGTGAGATATTTGAAAATTATAAATTAATTATTTTCAACAATCGGATGGTTGTGATGAGGAGAGAGAATGAATTAAAGGGTTCAAAATCTCTAATTAATGAGAATGCAAGAAAATTCCACATTATCATAACATTGTTTTTATATATAGTATAGATAGTGTAATTTGTTGTCTATCCTACAACAAGGTTTATGCGAAGTATTTGACCATTACTGTGCCCCTTGTGTCGGTCTTTGTGATCTGATTTTTTTCCTAATAAAAAAAAAATAATCTCGTTCCTTTGTCTGGGTTGTCGATATCATTGTCGGGGCCATTTCCTAGTTTGTCAAAGGCTACTCAACATAACAACTTGTACTGGATAATAGGAAATTTTTATAATTATTAATCATTTGCCATTAGCACATAGCACTATTGTAAAATATTTACAAAAATAAAAAGGAGAATCGTGGTTGAAAATTAGAATGAATCTCAGAAATCAGCATCGTATATGACATATTGTAAATGATAAGTAGAAGGTTCTGACCTAATTGCTAAGTCTGACACTTATATTTGTATTAAATAGGAAAAGGTACAAAATTACATGATGATCTTTTGCACACTGTAACATTCACTGAATTAGCAGCAAAGTCAGGATTTCAGGAAAGCTAGATGGAAATAATAAGATGTATAATATAAAATTTACTCAATTTTTTTTATTATGAACAATTAGTACTCGGTAAATCATATTGATAACCAAAATATATTTTATAATTCACCAGAGAACTATTACAACTTACTAAATAAATATCGTAACTCACTAAAGAAAAGAACATTATAGATAACTAGAATATAATTTAGTGAGTGTCAAATGTACAATAGCATTGTTTTTTTTTTTTGTGTACAATAGCACGTTTGAGTGAGGTATATAGTATTTTTACTAAGCCTAATTCGGGTATACAAAACGCATTGATTTACGTCTGTCACGCTCACTAAAAGTATCTATTAGCTCACTAAAAATGTGTCTCAACTCACTAAAATATTTCAGTGAGTTACACAATATTTTTAGTGAGTGAAATTGGATGTACAATAACATATTTTAGTGAGTTATACAGTATTTTTAGTGAGCTGAAATTCGATTGTATAATTATTTTTGTAGAACTCATTGTATGATATAATCCATGGGACAGAGGAAGTATAAGATTACCCCTCTTCTTCAGAAAGGAATTCCGGAAATTTGAGGGTAATTTATATCTGGGATCATCAAACTTTAGTGTATTCATTTGCAAGATCATCTTTTCTAAAAATTAACTGTCAGGACCATTGAGTTATGGTGTAATGAACTTTTTGGGGACAAATCACTATTGAACTATTTTATGTAATACCTAAAACTTTTCATACTTGTAAATCTAACCCCATTCTTTAAAAACTTACTTTCGAAAAATATAAATATGTGCATGTGATATTCTGCTCATTATTACTACTCGAAGCCCTCTCTAATATGGTATCAAAGTCAGGTGACAAAAAATAATTAAGATAATTAAGCTAATTAATGTATAATTAAGCTAATTAATTGTATTTAATGCTTGAATCATCATCTACTTGACTGTAGTTAATTAGTTGGGCTGAACTTGATCGGTTTATTTATCTTAAATGGGTTAAATGGGCCGACATCAAACTCAGATCAACCCGTTTAAAAGTTAAATAGATATAAGTTAAGGTTTTTCAACCTGTTTTAATAAAAAAATTGCATGGTTACGTTTAGGTCGAGAGATTTGTAACCTATGTAAGTTTGATATAAATACAAACCTAATCGGACATGATCTATTTTCCAACTTTATAACATAGCATATAATGTAATTTGTTGTCTGCCCTATAATAGGGTTTATGCAAAGTATTTGAGTATTACTGTGCGTCTGTGCCTGCCCTTTTGTCGCTGTTTGCGATCAAGTTTTTTTTTAAAATATTATAAAAAAATAGTCTCGCTGTTTCTACGGAGTAAGGTAATATCATTGTCAGTGATTCTTTGCTAGTTTGTCAAAGGCATACAACATGGCAACTCGTTCCTGATTTGGATTGAAAGATATGGAATACTGCAACGTGTATGTAATATGACATGTTGATATAAGTGTATTGTGCTTGCAAATGAGACACTTGGAAAATTTGTTCGGCAAAAGTCGAAGGTGAAGAAATAATAGCAAAATTGTTACAATGATTAATCATTTGTAATTAGATAAAAGTACTAATGTATAATATTTAGAAAGTGATAAGAAGAATCGAAGTTGAAAATTAAAATGTGTTGGAAATACGAGGACTTACTTTGATGGGGAAACATTGTTTGGATCTTGTCTGTTGAGTGCTGCCCATGAACATGGAGGCTACTAGAGTCACTAGGAATGTCACAATCCAAACCTGAAACCTCCTAGATGGTTAGGTCGCGAGAGAGAAGCCAGAGAGATTGATTTGTGTGGGAGTTCTGATTTTGGCTCCACTGTGATATGTTTTTCTTCTTTTATAATAGCACACAGTATATAACAAAATTGGAGAATTCATTACTAAATTAATATTCTTGTAACTGCCAAATCAATGCTCATTATAGTGTGACCGTTATTTCTCTGGTCAATAGCTCCCCCTCGGTCACATAAACCGTAAATCTCATATCTCTCTGCCAGCAAATCTCCTCACGTTTCATATTGGGAATGGAGTGTGCGGCCAAAAACAAACCAATTGTGCTATATCAAGTTACCATCTAACTGACATAACACTTTCACAAAACACGATACCCCAAATCATCCTCAGCATCACTAGTGGCATACATAATCCCCTTATGCCTTATAATATATCATATGATTATATACTCAATATAATTGCTCGAGCTCATATGGTAATAATTGATAGATTTTTTTCTTAAACACTCATGAAATTCCATCTCCACTTGACTGCTTTCCTAACGTGTTCTTGCTGAACCATATACTTCATGGCCCTTAAGAAACACATTAAGGTAACACCATTAAGCTTCGACTTCATATCATAGCTTTAAGTCGAATGGTCACCGTCCATAAGGTCACACAGTGACAAGAGATAAGGAAGTCAATTGTCACTCCATGTATGGGTCGTCTTATAAGCACACACAGTATGAAATGTGTGTCATGGCATAACTCCCACTCAACTGGGTACGCCGCTTTGTGCCATGTGAATCATTAGTCTAGGATTTCACCCAAAAAATCTAACCTAAGCAACTAAATTAACATACTAAATGTTAATCTTGACACTCAAGATTCGACTTTGAATGCTTCAATATGAAATTTTGCTTCATACTTGACTCCCTAGAGCCTCATCTTAGACTCACTAAGGCGGCTATATTCATTTTACTCATATACTTCCAGTGTGAGTAATATTCCACACCTAGTGCCAATATGATTAAGTCTTATCCTACCCGCTACTCAAGCATCAGGGCGATTGCCTGTGTGACTAGGCCTATCAGAAGTCTATGACATTTCAATATGCCTAAGATGCAACAATAAATCATTGCAAAAGAAACATATTCATCACATAACAAGACACATCTAAGCACTAAACCTTATGAATTCCCAGACTTAACAAATGAGTTTTGAATGCATCACTAGGAATTGATTTAGTCAAGGGAACATAATCACCTTGTTAGTGTATATATGCCTCTTGGAAATGCTTTTTGTCTCGATGGTAACAAAACACACAATCTGCCTCCATAGCTGACCTTGTTGTGTACTTTTGCTTCTTACGGAACCAATGACATGGCTCTCCCACCCAGGGCGAGGGCATGTCCTGAGGTTGACCTAGACTCATTCGAGACACCACTCCAATCGACATTTGAGTATCCTCTCAATTTGAGGTCTCATCTTGATAGCATAGGACTAAGTCAGCTATACCATGAAGGTAGCGCTTAACTTTCTTGATGCTTGTCAAACAACAAGTCGTGGGTTACTTTGACAACGACTTTTCAAACTAACCGTAAAGCAAATTTCAAGTTGTGCACATAATGTGGCTTACATTTAGCTTCCTATGACACTAGCGTAAGGGACATTGTCCATTTTATCATCTGTTTTAGGGAATTGAACAAGACTTAAGATTAGACCCTTCTCAACTGGAGTATCTATGAGTTTGAAATTATTCATCCAAAATCATTCCAAGACCTTTTTACACATACATCTTGGGACCGTTTTGGATTATTTTCACTCCTACGACATACCTAGTTTCACCCATGTCATTCATCTCAAAGATGTAGGACATCCGCTTTTAAGTTGCTTCGATCAACTCCAAGTTGTTCCCAGCCGATAGTATGTCATTAACAGGGTAAGAAACGTAATCCACCATATTTAGCTTTTGACATGCACATGATGATCTTCTGAAAACATAGATAAGCCAAACTAAGTTATAGCCCTATGGAATCTGAAGTACCAAAATCTGAAAGATTGCTTAAGATCATATATGAACCTTTGAAGACGACACACTTTGTCCTCTTGTCCCTCTGATACAAAACCAATGGGTTAGTCCATATAAATCTCTTCCTCAAGACTACAGTCTTTACATCCATTTTGAACATCTCAAAGTCCGAATGGGCAACAAGGGTTAGGAGTAGCCGGACCTGAACTTATCGATCATACCATCTGCCCGACGTTTTGTCTTGAAAACTCATTTGTTTTCGATAAGCTTGCGTCGGGACGGAGGATCAACGAGTTCTCAAACCTTTTCTTGTTATTGAGTTCATCTCATCCCTCATGGCATCCATTCACTCTTTGTGATTTGGTGAATCAATCACCTCTTGATAAGAGGTAAGATCCTCAACTTCCAAGGAAGCGCATAGGAATATTTTCTCTTCAACTTAGAAATGTCGTTGAGGATTTCTTCCATGCCCACTCCTTTGGATCCTAGAACCTTCATTATTTGTCTACCTAGCTGAGAAATCCCTCCCCCTTTCTCTAAGAGGCATGGGACCAAAGCATTAGAAGAATTACTCCCATTATCCATTGAATGTGTGGGATCCTAAATGCGTGGACTATCTGGATGTTTAGGAATGGGAGATTGAGGATAAATCTCATTCTCAGGCTGACTCTCCTTAATATTTGGATATTGAGGACAAATCTTATTCTCCTTAACAGACAAACCTTCATAATTCCTATTAAATAAGAAAGGTGTGCCATCCTCGATGACTTAGTGAGAATTCAAATCCTCCCCCTCACTGAGAGATGGTTGAAGGTCTTGTTGTGACTCATACAGTTCGAAATCATTTTTTAAAAAATTTTACCAAAAAACCTAGGAACTTATCCTCAAGAAAATAAACATTGCGGGAATTCATTTCACGATCTCAATTGGTTTGAAAATTTCTAATACTTCGTTCTAATTAAGTCCTATTATAGCTATAAAGTATATAAACACATCAAGTACCTAATAGCGGTGAGATAATAAGTATTCATACTTGTATCATGAATAATATATTGCTCCATGATATGCTTTCACATTCATGGGTCCGCAGATGTCCAGAGTGAATGAACACTAAAGGATTCGATGCCCTTGAAACCTTACAAAAAGATTTCATATTGCCTTAATAACTAGACATAACTGACATATTGCAACTTAAGCCTAGTCAGTTGGTCTTAAAAGACCATCTTTAGCTAGTTTGTTAACTCTACCTTGACCCTCATGGCCAAGTCAAGCATGCCTAAAACAGAGTCGTAGTCCCTCAAGTGCATCTTGCTTCATCCAAACAATAAAAACACCTTTCAATGTGGCATGGCCAAACAAATTGCCATTGTATACGATATCTAAGACATCTGGACAAAAATTAAAGAGAAAACTAATCTCATAAACAAAAGACAAATGAGAACATCGTACCTTAGGTGCATAGAGTCGCATCGTGAAGAAGAGACGTAGTCCCTTCACATAGTTTCAGATGATACGTCCTTAATTCAAGGACATCTTCTTCGTTGTCATTACCTAAATCAACAATTTGTGAACCCACCAGGCGGCGATGAAAGTTCACAAAATCAACTCAATCCTGAACTATGCGCTTGGTTCCTCCTGTGTCTACAGTCCACTAAGGATCATAATTGGAAACTGATGCTTGTAAGCACACATATTATCCAGGAGCAACTGTGAAAGAAGGTACCTTAATTGGCTCAGGACAATCTCGTACATAGGATCCCTTATTTTCATAGTTATAGCACTTCACACGTGCTATATGCGTCTCTTTATTTCCCTTAGCCCTTTTTCCTTTTGCAATACCAACCTTAGGTCCGAAACTTTATGAGGAAATAAATTTAGACGAACCTAATGCTAAACTAATCCCACGTGTACTCAACAGTGGGATAACTTTCAATTCCCTCAGTAGATCGTCATTGATGCAATACGACAAAGTATAGCATGTTGATCGATCCATTCTTGACCCATTTTTGGTATGCCTTTAAGTTTTCCCGATACTGCTCACTAACAGTACCATCTTTGTTATTCTAGGAGACCTAGAACCTGACGAGCATACGAACACTTCACGCTCGATCAGAAGAAAATGAATCTTCTGACACTTTGTGTCACAGTCAACGCTATCAAGCTTTTCATTGATGAACAAATTACCAACCATATGTTAATTGTCGTATCTAGAAGCATATATTTTAAAAGATGGACATTAGGAATATTTTCAAATAATTAAATGATCAAAAACTCCATAATTCATGTCGCATGATCGAAAAATTCGCTATGCTCATAATCATCACATACAAACATGAATTAGAAATTTTTATAATTTAATTATTACATATTTCCATAAAACCAAATTTATGGAAAATATTATGGTTAAACTAATTAGCATTTTAGAAATATCACGAAGATATTCAACTTTATCATGTAAACCAAATTTACATGAAGTTATCTCATTACATAAAACGAATTTATATAACTACTAATTTGTCATTTAAAGCTCTATCAATGACACATCAACCATAAAATTCAGATTATTATATAAAATTTATTTATATAATAAAATTTATCTATATTGTGAAACATATTCGAATAATAACATGTTACAAAAGAAAGTCATTAAAGCCCAAGGAACATTATATAAAACATATTTATATAATTATAGATAACATGAAACTTCTTCAAATGTCTAACACAAATTGTAAAACACATTCATAATTTTATAAATTTAGATTTTATGAAACAAATTCATAAAATAATGCTAAATTAAATAATTAATAGGAAACATGAGACGAATTCATATTCGTTAATTTGGGCAAGGAAAAAGTGTTAAAACAATTAGCAAATTTACTACAACTCATGTAGTTCGTATATATAAAACACATTTATATAATACTACTAATTGGTGATTGACATGAAACATATTCATGTAATCGAATGCAACATAATTTGTAACATGAAATATATCCAAATATTAATCGCAATTAATTATATAGAAGAGACCCGTTTAATATCGAAATTTGCATGAAAGGAGTAATAGTCGGAAATTATATAAAACGCATTCGTATAATATTATAAATTTAAATTTCATGAAAAAAATTCATAAAATGATCAAATATCCTATATATTTAAACATTGTGGTATGAAACTAATTCATGCAAAACTCCATGAAACATCTTTGTTAGCTAGAGCAATGACAGAACAATCAACCGAATCACAACTACTCATGTATTTGCATAAAGTGTATATAAAATTATTAAATGAAAGGATCATCATGAAACAGATTCATGCAACCGAATATTATATAAAACATATTTATATAATATAAGTTATAAAATATAACATATGAAACATATTCATTTACAGACCAAGGGGAATCTTAATATCACATAGATATTTATGGAGTTTGAGTAAAACAAATTTACATCATACTAATTTTATATGTGAAACACATTCATATAGCTTTAATCCAATTGATTATTTACTAGTCACTTGGCATGAAAATTTCAAGTTAATGTATATATAAAACAGATTTATATACGACATTAAATATATTAATGTTTTTATAATGAATTCATGTATTCAGAATTAAAACTAATTGAAAATCTTAATTCAACGAATGACCTAACTGCTTGAAACTTTATCAACTTAGACATGATTATAATTCAGTTAGAAATCATGCTATGTCTAACAATCTTGATAATTGTTTTTAAAAAACATGATAAAATCAAAACAAAAATTGAATAAAAACAAAAAAAAAAAACATTTTCAAACCCCGAGAGGCCCTCCTTATACGGCCTCAGTTCATTTAACTGAGGCCCTTCTACTCTCTCTAACAGCCATGGTCTTTCTCTCTCTCTCTAAGCCCGACCTCTTCTCTCTCTAGAACAACTCCACTCTTTCTCTAAAGCCCTCAATGGGCCTTGCTCTGCTTCACTGCCCCTGGCCTATCTAAGCCCCTTAGCCGGGACTCGGCCTCCCCATTTGGCCCTAGATCAGTGCCATGTCCGACACCATTCACCTCGGCTGGCTTGCAAAACCGCCGGAAGCACCACCACCTAGATGATGAAACCACCATACATGCGCTTCGCCTCTAAGCCCCATGGGCTTTATCTAGTCGTTTTCGATGAAAACACCACCACCAACGTGTAGATCGGCAACCAACCAGTTGCTAGCGCTGTTCACGCGCCCAACGTGCCACCTAGGCGGCTGTGCATGTGGCACACGCGCCACTTTTTTGGGGCTATTTGGGTGCTTTTTAAACCGGGAGATTTAGATCGACGAAAATGGAGGCTAACTAAAACGGCCAATAGTCGTCTTCATTGGCGGCGCATGACTCACACGCGCCACCTCTTCAGGCGGTTCTGATGGGTCTTGGTATATCTCTTTACCCTTTTTTTGTTGTGTTCTGGGTTCGCGGGTATTGGGGTGTGTCCAGATCTAGTCAAGGGGCTTTCAGTCGGGGTCTAGTTCCAGAGTCTAGTTCCAGATCTTTTTCGTTACAGGCATGGGTTCTCGGCTTGGGCATAGTGCTTGATACGAGACTTAACAATTTGGGCATATTAGTATTGTACATGTTGGCCTTGATACGAAGCGAAATTCATATCATAGATAAACATATATAATCTGAGAAATATAAATTTCACCATATAAGCATTAGCCTCTGTTTGGCATTATTTCAGATCACCAAGAATGTTAGCATGAAACGTAGAAAAATGTAATTTTTTGATTCTTGCTCAGTCTTAATAGTTTCATGTCAAACAGAATCGGGTCTATCTCACTATCACACAGATTAGTTGATTAAATACATTAAACTCACATTTAATCCAGCATGAATTAATCGGGGCTAGCAACAATCAGACAAGGCTTCGATACCACTATTGAAAACATAAGGACTTACCTTGATGTTGAAACATTGCGTGGATCTCGCCTGTTGAGCGCTGCCCACGAACATGGTGGCTACTAGAGTCACCACGAATGTCGCACTCCAAACCCGAACCTCTAGATGGTTAGGTTGTGAGAGAGAAGCCAGAGAGATTGATTTGTATGGGAGTGTTTTTTATTTTGGCTCATCGCTTCGTGATATGTTTTTCTTCTTTTATAATAGCACACAACATATAACAGAATCAGAGAATTCATTACTGAATTAATATTCTTGTAACTGCCAAATTAATGCTCATTATAATGTGACCGCTATTTCTCCGGTCAACAAAATGAATATCAAAAACCATTGTCATATGACAAATTTTAAATGATAAGCGGAAGGTTCTTGCCTAATTATTGAGTCTAACACTTACATTTGTATTAAATAGGAAAAAATACAAAAATTACAAGATGATCTTCTATACACTATTACACTGCCCCAATCAGTGACGAAGTCGGGATTTCACAGAAGGCAGACGGAAATAATAAGATGTATAATATAAAATTTAACAAAGCCATAAAATTGAACTTAAAATAATGTTATGTCACATCCCACTTATTAGTTGTTTGGCGTCAATTTTAATAGTGTTTTAGGGCGTATTTGACAACAGCATTTTGGGTAGTGTTTAGTGTTTTAACTAGGTTAATTCACTAATTAGTTAATTTTTAGTGTTCGGTAAACTAGTATTTTGACTAGCATTTCAAGTAGCGTTTAGCGTTTTAAGTAGCGATTTTGAAAACCTAATAGTATTAACGTTTGACATTTAAAAGTAGCGTTTCATATTTTTTAGCCAAAAATATCCTTTAAAAATTTTAGCTTTGGAAATTATCTATATCCTTTTATGTCAATTTACATTAATCAGCTATCATGACAGCTAAATTTAGCGAACACATTAGTTTCAATCGCTAATCAAAACAGCTATCCGCTAACAGCTAAATTAGAAACGCTATCCGCTATGTGAACAGCTATCCGCTACCTGAACTGCTATCCGCTATCTGAACTGCTAATTTTGCCGAACAAGGCCTTAGAAAAAATAACATAAACTGAGCCAGACACTAAAATTTTAAAAAGCTTAAAACTACTTTTGAAACGCTTTCTTGGTTGAAGACGCAAAGGTTTAATGAAATGTTTGCCATAGGGCTTTTTTTTTTTTGGTATTAGATCATCTATTTCACTTAAGTCGAGCTACTCTTGGCCCAAGGGCAGAGTTCTTTCATCACAAATTTTCTCCATTCACAAGACTCAAATCCGAGACCTTACTTAAGGGGAACAAATGTCGAATCACTTGAACCAACCTATGTTGTTTGCCACAGGACAATTATGCCCCTACAACATAATGATTTTTCCCGGTCAACCAGTATAAGTACCATGCTTGGCGGTTGCTTTTTACTCTCTTCTCCATTTGCATCTCAGTAAAAATTAAACACTCTGCTTTGGCTTTGTATTTGTTTCCCTCAGTTTGGGCTTTCTCTGTCATCTCCAAAGGCGTAAGGCAATTTCATACATCCGGTTCGTCAATTATGAATCTTACCTTTCTTTCCCTTGTTCTCTGATTTATCCATACTCCTGAGTTTTCCTTGTTCCTTGTTCCTCTTGAGTTTTGAACAGTTTTAATACTCTAATATCCAAGCTAAGGTTTGGGATCTCAATTTTCTACACAATTCATTGTCGTAACCTAAGAAAAATGAGCTAACTGTAAGTCAGAGATTGAGAGAGAAAAAGACGGATAAATAATTGTAAGTAAGATGGGGTGTTAGGGGTTTGGTTTCTAGGTATCAACTTTGAGACACGAGAAATTAGGAAATGAACGAATAGAGCAAGTAGAACAAAAAGGTGATGTTGAGGTTGAAAAAAGGGTGATAGGGTTTGGTCTCTAATTGGCGACTTGGAGACGTAGAAAAGGCGGCACAAAAAAGGGAGTGTTGAGGCTGAAAAAAATCAAAATAATAAAAATAACACAAGTGCATTTTTGCGTATAGCTTCTGCTTAAAGTTTTTTTTTTTTTTTCTAACGTATTTTCTTTTTCTTCCCTCCATTAATTTTCCTTTTCGGGGGACTGACGCCACGCTCTCGCTACCACGAACCTCAATTTATTCGAGAGTCATATAGATAGATAGACACTGAAAAAGCCCCTTTGTAAAAATATCAACTAACTATAGTGTAGTAAGAAAATATTAGACAACAAGATTGCTATGAGCAATACACCCCCCATATAAAATGATATGCAATGGTGATAATGATAAATATACTGCCTCCTCCATATCTGAGGTGGCTGCTTTGCTAGCTGAGCATACAACCAACTCAACCGTTTTCTGTTAGCTCTAGATGGTAGTCGGTTAAGAGTTAGTTTTGCTTTCTTCCCTTTCTTGCAAGATTGGTTTGTCGAGAGAGGATGTATATTAATATGCCTTGTACAGATAATAATTAGCTCAGTTTTTCTTGCCTCAATAATATAGTTTCTTTCTCTGTTGTTTTTTTCCAGTTTTACATTTCCAATTTCATGGTATCATAGCAGAGGCGCATCTCCTATGGATCTAAAAAATGCAATTCATCCCAATTTAGTTCAAAACAATACAAACACAAACAATTTAGTACCAAATTTATTTTACACTGATGTTCTTGATCCTTCTCATGATTTTTTTTTTCATCCCTCAAATAACCCCAACAATATTCTTGTCAATAATTTGCTTAATGGCAAGAATTATAGCACTTGGAAAAAGTCCATAGCAATTGCCTTGATTGCTAAGAACAAACTAGTTTTTGTTTTTGGTACTTGCTCCAAACATGATGTTTCTTCCCTTCTGTTGAATCAGTGGAATAGGTGTGACAAGATGTTACTGTCATCGTCGCTTCAACAACAACAACAACAACAACACATCCCAGTGTAGGTCCCGTTTTTGTTGGGTTTAGGGAGATCCAGATATAGACAACCTTACTTCTACCGGCAGGGGAAGGTACTATACCTCAACAAATAAGGGTAGGCGAACAATGTCACTTCCTAGATGCACGTACTACCTGCATGAAAACATGACATATGAAAAAACCATAACCAAACCTACCTACGGCAACCGAGAGACAACTATGAGGCTAACTCTGTATGATCTAAGGTCTTAATTATATTCCGCCACAGTCTCCTATCCTGAGCCATGTCATCCATTAGCCCTACCACTTTCAAGTCCTCCCTAATCACCGTGTCCAAACTCTTCTTAGGTCATTCCCTCCCTCTTTGACCTTCGGGGATGTTAATCCTTTCACATCTCCTCATTGGAGCGTCCACCCTCTTTCTTTTCACATGACCAAACCATCTAAGTCTTGTTTCTCTCATCTTGTTTTCGATAGGAGCCACTTTAATTAAGTCTCTAATTACTATATTACTAATTCCATCCATTCTCGTATAACCACACATCAATTTAATCATCCTCATCTCTGCTACCATTAATCTTTGAACCTATGCCTTTTTTATAGGCCAACACTCTGATCCATACAACACAGTAGGTCTAACTACCATACGAAAACTTTGCCTTTTAATCCTATAGGCATCCTCTTATCACAGCACTACACCTGAAGCATACTTCCATTTTTGCTAATCCACTTTTATGCGCTGGTTAATATCTTTGTCAATATCTCCTATTTGCTAAATGATCGAGCCTATATATTTAAACTTCTCGACCTTGGGTATAGTTATTCCATCAATGGTGACTTCTCCCTTCGCAACTTCCCTTCCACTGAAACAACAATGTAAGTATTCAGTCTTCGATCTACTAACTCTAAAGCCTATCAACTCTAGTCAATGTCTCCATCGCTTTAACTTGCCATTAACTCCCTCTCTGGTCTCATCAATAAGAACAATATCATCTGCGAATAGCATACACTATGGTAACTCATCTTGAATCACTTTTGTAAGTTCATTCATAACTAGAGTGAAAAGAAAAGGGTTTAAAGCGGAACCCTGATGCAGGCTCATACTAATGTAGAAGTCATTGGTAAACCCTTTTGGCATCCTAACACTCGTCATACCTTCCTCATACATATCCTTAATAACTCGAATATACATATGTGACACTTCTTTCTTTTCCAGGTATCTCCATAACACTTCACGCGAATCTCTATCATATATTTTTTCCATGTTGATGAACACCATATAAAGATCTACCTTTCTATCTCTGTATAATCCCATGAGCCTTCTAAGGAGGTAAATCGCCTATATGGTCAACCTACCAGACATAAAACCAAATTGGTTCTCTGATATCGAAATATCCTTCCGCAACCGTTTCTCAATCACCCTCTCCCATAACTTCATAGTGTGACTGAGCAACTTTATACTCCCATAATTGTTACAATCCTAAATATCCCCTTTGTTCTTGTATAATGGGATGACTGTACTAAACCTCCATTCTCTGGGCATCTTGACAGTCCTAAAAAAAACATTGAAAAGCTCCACTAGCTACTTCAATCCCTCTTCACCCAAACATTTTCACACTTTCACTGGTATCTGATCTGGTCCCTCTACCTTCCAATTGGACATCTCACTACTCTCTCTTTGCTAATAGGTTCACACAATCGAGGATCCAGTAGACTCTCACTACTCTCGCTTTGCATACTTTGAAAATCCTCCATCACTTCACCATTGAGGAGTTTGGAAAAGTACATGTGCCATTTCTCCTTAATTTCTGCATCTTCAAACAACACATTAACGTTTTCATCTTTCATGCACCTCACGACACCCAAATCCCTTATTTTTCTTTCCTTAGCCATTACCAGTTTAAAGACTTCCTTCTCACCTTCATTGGTCTTCAGTTTTTGGTATAACCTATCATAAGTCATGCTCTTAGCTACAACAACAACTTTCTTGGCTACCTTTTTTGCTGCCTTATATCTAACTCTGCTAATTTCTTTCTCTCCATCCGTTCCACTGTTCACGAAAGCAGTACATGCCTTTTTTTTGTCCTGGACTTTCTCCTTTACCTCTTTGTTCCACCACCAAGCTCCCTTCATTATACTGCCACCTCTTCTAGCCGTACCTAGGATTTCCTTGGCCAACCTTTGAATATAATCTGCCATTGCCTCTCACATTGTATCTGCATCATCTACCTGCCTCCAAGCTTGTTGATGGGTTTTTAGGGAATGTGAAATAATTGAAAAGGAAAAACGTCAAACATACGATTGTCGTAGTACTTTGAGGGTCGATCCTCAGGGACGACGTTGAGATTACGGTCATAAAAAGGTGAGTTAACTAACTATCCTAATGTGATCTACACTAAACCAAATTGAATCGTTCAAGGAAAGCATAAGTGTTCAACACAATTAATTATTCCACGCTACCAAACTCAGAGAGTTAAACAAGTAAACATAGCCAACTACTAAATCAAAGCAATATCATTAACATTATGATTAACATAAACGACTACTACCAAAACTGAATCAACCAATTGAAACCATCACCAATATTGGTAACATTTTCATCATCAACCAACTAAACCCACAAAGCAACTAAACAACCCATCATCCATCAACAACTAGAAAAAGGACAGTAGTAACAGATCAAATGATGAGCCAACATAATTGAATAAACTTCAACTATGACCGGGGTTAAACGAGCCTAAACAGAACAAGCTTACTCAATGCATCAGCAAAATCTTCAAAGCACCAGGGGAAGGGTAAAATGAAATTGACACAAAACGAAGGCAAGAAGGAAATCGAACTAGAACAAGCTTCAACATGCTTCAAAAATGGCAGATTCACCACGGTTGTTTGCACGGGCACACGAGAAATAGGGGAGGGAGAAATCGACTGAAATTACTCAAATAAACCCCAAAAACTCTTGCAATTCATGAACGAGGATTCGAAATCAAAGCTTAATTACATGGAATCGAATGCTGAAAACGAACTTAAAATTGAAATGTCTAAACCCTAACCAAAATTTTCTGAAATTCGAACAAGAAATCGAAACTAAACCTAACGCTAAAACTGAAATTAAACCTAAACTAGCCCTAGAAATTACCTAACAAATTACCTAGTTTATTACCTAGCTAATTGCCTAGCTAATTACCTCCAATGGTGTCTTCCTCAACCCTTTATACCCGAACCCAAGCGCTTCACGACTGTTGATTTGGTGATATGCGTGGACGATGGAGATGAAGGCCAGCAGTAGGTGTGTCGTGGCAGTAGGAGCATGCTTCACAGGTGGCTGGTGGATGAGGATGATGTCGTGGAAGAGAGAGAGATGAGGGATGAAGATGGGGAAGATAAAAGTCGAAGAAGATGGTGAGGGTGGTTTCAGGGTTTTTGTGGGTTTCTGGGGGCCGACATCGAGTGAGGAGGAGAGAAAAGAAGGGGAGGGGGTTTTCGACGCACACGCGAGGCACATGCTGACTGGGGAAAAGAAGTGGACCGGTACGGTTTTTTTCGTGGACCGAATTTTTTTAATTCTCCTTGGCCGACTCAATGAATTTTTGGACCAGTTGTGTGGAATTTTATCCGGTTCTTCAATTCTCGACATTTTTCCCATTTTTCTCCCATTTTTTACCATTTTTTCACATTTATTAAAAATCTGTAAAATAAAATAAAATCAGTTAAAAACCTAAAAAATACAATTAAAATAAGCATAAAACAGGTGTAAAAGTACGTTAAAAATAACTCATTTTTGGCACGGACAAAGCTCCTTCTTCAATAATCCTCTCTGCTAACTTCATAGCGTTCTCCTTAATATGATTCCACCACTTAACTCTAGGTTCCCCAACACTCCTATTTTTCCGCTTTGAACATCTGAGCTCCACATCCAACACTAACAACCTATGCTGAGTTCCTAAATACTCACCTGGTATTACCTTACAATCCTTACAAAACCTCCTATTATCCATCCTAGTTAGGAAGTAATCAATTTGAGTTTTTATGGAACTAGTCTTAAAGGTCACCAAGTGGTCCTACTTCTTCTTAAAAAAGAAGTTTACCACTAACATTTCATAGGCAACCGCAAAGTCCAAAACCGAAACTCCTCGATTATTTTTCTCCCCATACCCGAAACCTCCGTGGGCCAAATCATACCCATCTGCTTTGACACCAATACAGCCATTAAAGTCTCCTCCTACGAAAAGTTTCTCGCTCCAAGGCACGTCTTGAATGACCAAATCTAAATTCTCCCAAAATTGCTTAATATCGTTCGACAAACATATTTGAGGTGCATAAACAATAACCACATTTAGGATTTCTGATCCCACCACTACCTTAATGGTCATAATTCGATCACTCTTATGCCTCACTTCAACAATAAAGTCAACTAAATCCTTATCAATCAAAATACTAACTCTATTCCTAGCCTTGCTTGACCCCGAATACCACAGCTTATATCTATAAACTATTCTAGCTTTAGCCTCCACCCACTTAGTCTCTTGAATACAGGCTATGCTAATCCTACGTCTATGCAAAGACTTAACTAATTCTATCGACGTACCGGTAAGTGATCCAATATTTCAAGATGCTAGGCGCACCTTCTGGAACTCTACACTCCTCCTATCCCCATTTCCTCCCGAAGGACAGACGGAAGCTACTACATCGCTCACCACTAGCTTAAGCTACCAGCACCCACCCCCAACAACTCAATAATACTAGAAACTATTACTAATAACAAGAAAGTTTGCACTTAAGAGTAATTAGGGAGTAAACGAATAAAAATACACCAAAATAATCACTGGGTGAGCCCAACTAAAAGGACAAGAACAAAGTACCGAAATTGAAAGGCGAAGAAAAACTAACTAGAAAGAACAACAAGATTAGTTACCACGACTAGAAATCAACTTGGCAAAATACCCAACTAGTCAAAAGAGAATGAATGAGCAAATAACCCTACTTAATAATAATGATAACAAAAAAAAGGGAGTAAATAATAAACTAAGCAAAAAAACAATATTCGGGTTAACTAAAACTAACTCTCACACTTACACAACACTAGATTAATAGTGCTAAGAACAAGTACACAAATGCAAAGTAAAACAATACTAATAGAAGTTACTAAGACCCTAGATAATAACAAGGGTAGTAAAAAAATAACACTACAGATACAATAATACTATAGTAATTAAATTAGTAAATTGATGGCAATTAGCAACTAGAACCACAATAAAAATATAGTGACTAAAGATAAACCAATTAACACAAAACAGAACCAAAAGGGAAAAGGGGGTGAGTTGTCAGCAAACACAAAACAGAACCAAATATAGAGGCACGACGAAGGGGGTGTAGGAAGGGAGGGGGTTAGTAGATAGCAGACAGTGTGGTCGAGCAGTCCACGATTGACGATTTCCAGGTAGAGTCAACGGTCACGGGAAAGGTAATTGTGTCAAAAGGACCCCGAAAATACTCACCTGACTCTTTTGTTGCTGTTGAACGGAGAGTTGGAAAGGTTACTAGGTGTCGAACTGGGCTTCCTACTTCGCCGGAAAACCCAGGTACGAGTGGCTACGAAGACTAGCCGAAAATTGGAGCAAAGTATCGCGAAGTCCTTCAATATTGCACGTTCCTTCCATCGGCCAACAACTACATCCTGGGTCGATAGTTTCTTACCCCTGTTCGAGTCTCCCTTTTGCTATATCCGAGCCCATGTTTGCCTATGATTTGCCCTGCTCTCAAACAACAGTGGTCATCTTCCCGAATAGAGCTGGAGCTTATGGTTGTCGACGGTGCTGTCGGAGGTGCTGGAGCGGGCTTGAGGTGTCAGAACAGACCATTCTGTCTTCACAGACACTGCTCGTAGACTTGAAAAGAAGAGCTACAACCATCCATTCAATTGTTCAATTGTCATGGTTGCTTCATGCTGTGGAAAAAAAGGTTCTCATACAACATGCTGTTTTCGAGCTCATCAAGACAAATCTGGGTGTATCTTGAACAAAGATTTGGCCAATCTAATGGTACAAAATTTTTCTAGGTCCAGAAAGATCTATATTCGATTTCTGAAGGTAATCAGGATATTGCTACCTATTTTACTGAGATTAAAAAGTTATGAGATGAACATGATTCAATGCTTTCTATTCCCACCTGTTCATGTGGAATTAGTTGTGCCACCTGCATATATGATCAAAAGATGAGAGAAAAAGAACAATTGATTCAATTGCTTATTGGTTTGAATTATGTTTATAAAGGGTCAGAGGCAATATACTTATGTATAGACCTTTGCCCAATGCCAGTGAAGCCTATTACATGTTATTGCAAGAAGAACATCAAAGGGAGATGTCTTCTGAAACTCATGTCATGCCTCAGTCAACTGCTTTAAATTTGAACTATAACTCTTACAATAGTGGTCAAGATTGTCTGGGTGTAATAGGCAAGAATGTGAGTAACAATGGTTATGGTGGAAAGAATGGTGGCTACAATAGTAGTCATAACATTGGCAGCAATGATGGCAAGAACCATTTACTGCCAACAGAAAATTTGGTTCTAGAAGGCTAATTTTCCATGATCATTGTAAAATATCAGGCTACACAATCTAGAAGCGGATAGAAGCGACGACCTCCTTATGCACGAGAAATATTCTAAGGGTACTTTGTGTTCCCCTTGTAGTCTTTCTATCTGTGGTTATGAGCTGACTTTCTCTTCCTTCATGTAGAACAAGCTCGCACGATGCTTTCTCGTTACAAGAGCAGGAATGCAACCCCTGAAGAAGTTGCCGCCAAAACTGCCCAGCGTCAGGAGGAAGAGCGGCGTTGTTGTGTCGAGCCTTAGGACGGCAAGGTTCGTTCTGTGTCCCAAACTCTCTGAATGTATAATCTTAATGTTTATAAACTTACTTGCTTGCTTTGATAGTTGTCCAAGATCATGCTACTGTCCGGGAAGCCTCCTATCGTGGGCGTCATTCTTCTTAGGACAACCATGCACTAGTGTCCATGCCAAGAAGCTTCAGGGGCCTAGGCTACTTCGCCCCCTACACCCTAGCAGCACAAAGAGTTCCCGCCGTATGTTGCGGAGGCTGAGGGATCTCCATCGAGGGAAGCGTCCCAGGGGTCAGTTCACCAGGTGGGCTCTGACGACAATAGGAGCTCGTCACCTCTAATGGACTCTCAAGGCAGCCGCCCCTTGGTCCCATGGCAGATTTCGGTGACCTCCCTCGTAGGTTCGCTGGGGCCGTAAACTTTCTATAAGCCGATTCCCCAGTCAAGTCAGAACTGGTGGAGAGGCTTGTCCACTTTTGGGATCTTGCTCCCGTGGCCTCCTTTGACCTACAACGCGTGACCGAGGATCACATCGTCGTTGCTGAGGTAAAGTCGCGCATTTGTCGATTTTTCTCCCCTTTTTTCTTCTTAGCTTTTCCTCACCTTAAAGTTGGTTATAACCTATGCAGGGCTTTGGCCGCACCCTAAAGGTGACTTTTTTTGCGCCTTCTACCTCAGACTTAGAGGAGAAGATTCAACACCTCTAAGAGGGTCAATATAAGGCCGAGGACTCAACGGCCAAATACAAACCTCGCTGGGAGAAACTAAAGAAAAAGAATGTCGCTAGCTATGGGATGTTTACATTCAGCTAGAAGTTGAGAAGATCGCTAACTAAGAGACCGTAGCTAAAGTCGAGCATTGGGGGCATCAGTGTGGTCAGGAGGGGTACCACTGCGGTCAGCAGGAGCGAGCCTTGTCTTTCTATGAGCTCCTGGAAACGTTGGCCCCGACTGACTTTCAGCATGAGGGCTTCTTCGAGGCTTGGTCCACTACAGCGAAGACCCCGCAACGCCAGTCAAGCCGGACAGGATCCTGATGAAGCGTGTTTCAGTTCGACCTGTCGGACGATGAAAATTCGGACAACCCTGGGAGCATCATTCCCTTGGACGACTGTGGTGAGGAGGTCAGCGATGATGATGACCCTACTGCCTAGAGTCGTGGTTTTTCATCCTATCCCCTCTTTGCTTCCTACTTTTTTTTTCCCTATTATTGGTGGCTATATTTGACTAAGTATCAGTGAAGTTCTCGCTTGGCTACTTCTGCATTTGATGACTTGTTGTTTAACTTTATGCTATACATACATCATACCATCCTTCATTGGGACTATAAGTCTCTAGCCCTTAAGTGAAACAACAAGTCAAAAAGCAATGGCCTAAAACCCTTGGCCCCCAGGGGGTGAAAGGTGTAGCAAATAGCCGAGGGTCATACTATAAGACCCTTTGCCCCCTAGGGGCTAAAGGTTAAGCGAACGGCCATAGGCCATGCTATGACACTCTCAGCCCTTGGGGCCTAAAGGTGTAGCAAATGGCTATGGACTGTGCTATGAGACCCTTAGCCCCTTGAGGGCTAAAGGTGTAGCGAACGGCCATAGGTCGTGCTACCAAACCCTTAGCCCCCTGGTGGCTAAAGGTGTGGCAACCATGGACCAGGCTATGAGACCCTGAGCCCCTTGGGGGCTAAAGGTGTAGTGAATGGCCATAAACCGTGCCATGAGACCCTGAGCCCCTTGGGGCTAAAGGTGTAGTGAACAGCTATTCTCCGTGCTATGAGACCCTTAGCCCCTTAAGGGCGAAAGGTGTAGTGACCGACCATGGGCTGTGCTATTAGACCCTTAGCACTTTGAGGGGTAAAGGTGTAGTGAAAAGATTAAGCTTGGTCGACAATGTTCATGCTCATTTTTTGTGAAAGGTACTGAGACAGTAGGTCTCGGTTTGGACCTGCTCGACTATCTTGTATGGGCTTTTCCAATTGGTTGTGAGCTTGCCATGTTCGGCAGATCGAGCCACTGTCTCAGTTCTACAGAGCACACGTATCTTGTAGTGCTCCTTACGGAGGAGAGTGTCGCCCTGAACCTAAGGGAGTAGGTCGAGGGCTTCTCACAGGGCTGCATTGTTGAGGGACTCTTGGAACGTGGTGAGGCAATGTGTATGAAGTGCCACTACAATAAGGAGGACGACCTTAGAGCTGTATGCCAGCATGGGTGGTGTTCTTCTTGTTGCTGTTTTTCTGTGGTTCGGAGGGACCATAAGACGCCGGGCAATTCATCTACCCACTTGCCTTTGGTATCATCTAGTTTCTTCTATAAGTTGTGCAGGATAACCTCGTTTATTGCCTTTGCTTAACCATTAGTCTACGGATGGGCTACCGCGGTGAACCACGCTTGATATCCCAAGTTCCTTAGGTAGTTGGTGACCTTGCCTGTGTCGAATTGTCGATTGTTGTAAAATACCATTACTCTGGGTATGCCGAATCGAGTGACGATGCTCTTCTAGATGAATTTTCATACTTCAACAGTCGTGATGTAGGCGACGACCTCTGCCTCTATCCACTTGGTGAAATAATCAACGGTGGAGAAGAGATACTTATGCTGACCGTTGGCCTTGGCAAAAGGCCCCAAGATGTCCATTCCCTATGTGGCGACGGCAGGGGGCTGGTGATGGGAGTTAGCGGGGTGGTGGGCTTCCGTTGTGCAGGAGTGAACTTTTGGCATTTGTTGCATTTGCTCACCAAACTCATAGCGTCTTCTCGTAAGGATGCCTTGTAATACCCAGTGTGGATGGTAGCGAACGTGAGCATACAATCGCCAATATGTGAACTATAAACTCCTTCGCGGATTTCCTCAAGGACCTTCTGTCCTATCTCTGTGGTCACGCAACGCAACAGTGGCTGAGTGTAGGAACGTTTGTATAATATCTTGTCGCATAAGATGAACCAGTTCACCCATTTATTCACTCGTTCTACTTCCTTGACATCTGTGGGCAGCGTACTGTTGACCAAATATGCCCTAATGGGGTCCATCCTGGTGGAGCTTCTGTCGAGCCGTAGGACCTCGCAGGGTTCGATAATTCTTTCCAACAAAGTAACCCATTGGATCCTCTTCGGTTTCCTGTCCTCTGAGGAGCTAGCTAACTTAGACAAGGCATCTGTCTCGTGGTTTTTAGACTGTGCAATATGTGCTATCGAAAAGTGTTTCAAAAGATCGGGGGCTTCGTGCACTCGGCGGACGTAAGCTGCCATAGTGTCATCCTTGACCTTATACTCTCTATTCAGCTGACTGATAACTAACTGTGAGTTCGAGTAAGCCTTGACAGAGTCTGCCCCAGCAGTGTAGGATAGCCCTATGTCAATTATTAGGGCTTCGTATTCTGCCTCGTTATTAAAGGCGTTGAGCATGAACTTTAGGGCGTGGTCGTGTTTCTCACCGTAGGGGTTTGATCGCCGACTGAGCCGCAAAGGTGATGTCAGACTAAGACAGCTCCACCGCCAATTTTAGGAGCTTGGCTAAAGCGTCTAACCTCTGTAGCACGTTCTTCAGGGGTTGGTTGGTGAGGACTGTCACCTTGTGAGCCTCAATGTACGAGCGAAACTTTTGGCTTGCTGGTACCAAGGCATAAATGAACTTCTCGATAAAAGGGCAATTCAATTCAGCAACTGCCAAGGAGTGGCTTACATAGTACACTTGGATATGCTCCTTATCCCTTTCCACCACTAGGATATCGTTTACCGCCTCTTCAGAGATAGCCATATATAGGAGTACCATCTCCCCTTATACCAGGCTAGCTATCTTGGGCAAGCAAGCAAGGTATGCTTTTTAGTGATTGAAAGGCATTGTCCGCCTTCTGATCCCACGCGAAGTGTGTGCGCTTTTGAAGGGCGCGGAAGAAGGGATGGCATTTATCTGCCGATTTTGACATGAAACGGCCCAGGGCCGGTATGCACCTGGTCAGCTATTGAACTTCCTTCACATTTCGTAGGGGTCTCAAACCCAAGACTGCTTTTACCTTGTCGGGGTTCGCCTCAATTCCTCTACTACTGATCATAACGCCTAAGAACTTGCCTGAACGAACTCCGAAGATGCACTTTTTAGGGTTAAGCCTCATGTCATACCTTCAAAGAATCCTGAACGTCCCCCACAAGGCTTCGTCGTGCTCGACATCTTGTGTACTGTTGATGATCATATCATCTATGTACACCTCTATGGTTTTCCCAATTAGAGGCTCAAAAACTTTGTTTACCAACCGCTGGTACGTGGCCCCTATGCTCTTCAGCCCAAAAGGCATAACTTTGTAGCAATATAACCCCCAACTGGTTACAAAGGTTGTCTTCTCCTAGTCCTCATAGTACAGGGGAATTTGGTGATACCTCGAAATAGCGTCCATAAAGATCAGCATGGTGTGACCCGTTGTTGCGCCTACTAGCTTTTCCATCTTCGACAAAGGGTAGCTCTCATTAGGGCTCGCCTTATTTATATCAGTGAAATCAATACACATTCGCCAAAAACCGTTGGGTTTCTTAACAAGTACCACATTGGAAATCCACTCGGGGTACTTGCATTCCCTAATGAAGCCCGCGTTCAACAACTTCTGTACCTCCACCGTTGCAGCCACACCCTACTTGAGCCCCATATGTGTCTTCTTTTGAGCCATCGGCTTATGGATGGGGTCCACATTCAACCAATGCTCCATAACCACTGGACTGATGTTGGGCATCTCTTCGGGCCAAAAGTGAAAAGCCCCATAAGGGCATGTCTTGTTTGGTCACTCATCTCTCGGCCTATCTGGATCGTGTGGTTGGGGCGCCCTTTTCCAAGGGAGACGACCTCTAGGTCGTCAAGCGGCGCTGGTCGTGGATGCCTTAGATCTGCCGCAGTGAGGGTATAGATGGTCGGGGCCTCAGCAGTAGTAGGAGGCACGATACATTGCCTTTTATCGGAGGGTTGCTGCCAGATGAGCTCTCGGTCATCCGAACGTTCCACCAAGGGTCGTACGTCGACCAGGTAGCATTTTCGGGCTATTTGTTTATCTCCCAGAAATTTTCCGACACCGCTATCATCTGCCTCATATTGAAGTTATAGTAAATACGAGGCGATGACAGCCTTAACCTTGTGTAAGGGCAGCCGCCCAAGAATGACGTTGTATGCCATGGGACTGCCTACAACCAAGAAATTGACCTCCATATTTCGGGCCTTAGATTTCGGACCTTGTGTAAGTACTTGAGGGTTGTGTCCTCGGGGACGAGGATAAGATTGAGGTCACAATCGACTAAACTAACTTAGGCAGAATAAAAGTGTATTGTCTTTATAAAAGTCCAATGATAATATTTACAGTATAGTTTGTATGCTCGTGAGCCTATCAGAATAAATAGCCAGAGTAGAATCCTTTATATTGGAGTTTAGAAGAGTCGGAGTTTGGGCCGAGCTTGGAAACCACCTAGGCTATTTGGGCTAGGACATGGTTTGATTTCCATGTCACCTTGGGGTAATGCCAATATGGCTAGGTTCCTAGTTTGCTTCTGTTTCCATGTAAAGACGTCTAAAAAATCTATGGCCAATTTTGATAAGATTTTCCCAATTGAGACAAAAACTATTTTTTATCTAAATTGACTAATCTATATCTTTTCAGCCATTACAAATAGTGCCAACCCTTAGAATTCAGGGGGAGGAAAAAGGAGACTATTCGGAGAGATCAGACCACAGATAATTGAGAGATTGTCTACCAAAATTCTGACTAAACTAGACCATTACTTTGCTATGCTCCTAAGCTAATCAAGTGGTAGACTTGAGGATGCTAATTCTTCAATAGTTCAACTTATCTATCCTTTTCCCTTTCTTCGTTATTCTGTATAATTTTATTTGGTTTCATATTTTCAAAAGGGATGTAATTTTGGCTAATTAACTTAGCACTTCGATATATATTCCTTTCTTGCATATGATATTGCAATTCTGTACATCGTCAACATTAATTTGCTATCTTTTCTTTCAAAAAATTTGATTCTTTAGTGTGTCTTTTTTTGTAGATTTTTGCTGGCATAGGTCTTCAATGATGACGCACACCATCTAGATGCACTCGCTTCTGATCTCGCACCTTTGAACTCAAATTTCTGATTTCTTTAGCTAGAGAGGGTTCTTATGAGATCCTCCCTTAAAATGAGATCTCCCCTTATCATGAGATCTAAACATCTCAGGCATCAGATCTAAAATGAATTGGCATGATTTAGGTGTTTATTTTTAGCTCTCAAGTGACTTTTAATTAATTAAAATAAAGAGAAAGGAAAATTAAAGTTGAGGAGGGGTCTCTTGGAGACCTGTGCATTCCACACACTTCAGTTTCTCTCTCTCCTTTTCCCCCTTTCTTGTTCTGCACTTCGAACCCTAACTCAACTCACGACAGTCTGGCTGTGGCTCTCTTCGCACATTGCCAACGAGAAACCCAAGGTGTCCCAAACCACAATGGCATTCCTTATTATAAGATAATGTGTATTTTGAAGGAAAAATTGCATGAACTTCCAACTACTATGAATAGATGGACTAAAATGGCACATACTAAACCAATTTTTTATATAGATGGTAATGTTTTAGAAGGTTGCTTGCAAATGAATCATGAGGATAAACTCATTTATGAGAATTGGATGGAGTTCTTAATGTGCTTGGAAATTACTGGGAGAGATTCAAAAATACCTACTCGTATCTTGAAGCAAATTTCAAGTGTGAAAAAGCAAGCGATGGAGTTCAAGGGTGGTGCAAGTGAAAGAAACTTACATGACTTGGAATCTTTTATCAGCTCAAGCGCTTCGGAGCAAGTTGAGATCTTTCCTCATAAACAACAAACACCAAAGGTGGTGATAAAAGAATTAAAGAAGGACAGGAAGAGGCAATAGAAAAAAAAAAGAAAACGAGAGTTTGCCGTGCTTGTGAAGAAGAAGGAAATTATGATCGTCGTTATTGTCCTTTCAAAGTTTCCACTTAGTCAAGGTAATAATTATTTAACTTACTATTTCTAGTGTTTTGTTTGTAGCGAATCATAATATTAACTTATTGTTTAAGTCAATTTATCATCTCTCTTTGGCTTGTGGAAGCACCTTTCTTGATTCTAGCAGTTTCATGCTGTATGGCAGCAACATTTGTGTGGCAACAAGTGTCTCATGTGTGTAGTAGCACCATAGCAACTTCTAAAGAACTTAGAGGCCTTAGATCTATGAAGCACTCTCAATTGCTAGGGGTGTTTAGAAATTTTCGATGTGTTCCTAGCATTTACTTCATTTCGATGTTCGAGTATGGGCGTTACTTATGTTATTGTTGCCTCTAGATCTTGTGAGTGAAATTGCTAGATGACTATGACATTATTTATCAAACTGTTGTCTCTAAATTTGTGTGCCTTCAAATGTGAACTCCATTTCGTCAAAATGGTAATATATTTGTGCTTAGACTAAGTCAAAGATGCATTTAAACTTTATATATTCATACACCAACACAATATTGAATTGCATTTGTAGCTTATGTGGGATTCGAACCCACATCTTCGTGCACAAGGAGACGTTGCTCTATCATTGAGCTAATAAGCTAGTGATAGCAAAATCAATAAGTGCACAATGCTTAGGCATAACAAGCATATCTCTTTGATCATGACAATTTATCCACAACAAGATTCAAATGTTGTAATTTTCCGCAAGCGCACAATAGTCGTTGTAACACTTGAGGGTCGATCCGCAGGGATGTAGTATGAAATTAGGTCTCTAATGATTCAAATAAATCAAATTAATTAGACTCCACAAGGCACAATCAATTTAGAAACACTAATCGTAGCTCACGTCCAACCAACTCCAACAATCTCTAAAACTTAGCAAATTAAGCAAAGCAAAATCTGACTTGAATAAATTGGAAAAAAAAAACCTAATTGAGCAAAGCTTTAATGAAATAGAAGCCAAGTTGAGATGTATCGGCCTCATTACCTTCAAACCCTTTTAATCAAACCCTAAAACAATCAAAGTACCAAAATCAATTTCAACGTAGGGAAGGATGAAATGCCTGAATTCGATCCAATTGCTTCCAGTTTCAAAAGTAAACACCTATGTCCTCACTCAAAATTGAAAACTCAAAACTGAGTACACTAACTTGAATGTTCAAGAACAAGATCTGAAAACTAGGAAAAACAAAACGAAAACACTAAGATCTGAAATTAAAAAAAAAAATCTAGGTTATTCTCTACTCTATGCCCCCGACCCTCTGTGCTCTCAGTCCCCATTTGAAGACCCCAAAACACCGCCATTGTTTTCAAAATTATTGTCTTCATTGACTCCTTTGTAACTGATTACTTGATGATGGTGATGATGATAGAATTGATGGTGAAGAGAGAGAGAGAAAGAGTAGCAGCAACAGCGGAGAGAATGAGAAGATGAAGCAGCTTGCCTGGGTGTCTTTCGGGTTTTCTGGTTCCTGGGTTGCTCGAGGAAAGAAGAAAGAAGAAAGAAGGAGGGGAAGAAAGGTTGCTCACGTACTCGCTTGTGGGATCCAAAACAAAAAAGAGTGATCCTGTGAGGAAATCAGGGAGTTGCTGAGTGTATGGGTTCGGTCCAACACTAAGGGAAACAAAACATGGCCCCTGACCAACTTGAGAAAAAGGGGAGAGGGAAGCTGGGAATGAGGGTCTGGTTGCTTGGAACTAGGCTGCAAAAAAAAGTTGAGAAGAACAGGGTCGTATGGAGATTGCAAGGGAGGAAGGAAGGAGGCAGACTGGGCTTGTGGAGACTTGGGTCGGCCTATGAGAGAGAAAGAAGGAAGGAAAGAGAGATAGAGTAGTCTGGGGCGTGGGAATGGGCCAGGAAGAATCCAGGCTGGGGCTGGGATTTGGCCTCTTCTTTACTTTTTCGTCTTCCTTTGCTTAGCCTGATCCAAGACTTGGATCTAGTTTAAACCAGTTCATTTTTTTTTTTTTTTTAAGTGTTTCCAAGTCCCTACAAAATAAATAAAAACATATTAATTAAAATCCTAATTTAATCATTTATTTCAGAGCAAATAATAGATAATAAAGGGTTTAAATTAGCTCAATTTCGGGTTGACCAAATACCCCAAGACATAAGTTTTGCTCATCCTCAAGTAAAATTAAAAATCTTAGAAAAAGAAAAATAAAATCCTAACTCACTTTTGTAAGATTCACGATTGCACTTAGCGTGTGCAACAAGCCCTTTAAATACTTAGGTTACCCCTAGTGGACGATGAATGTCTCGTGAGGGTTTACAGAAGATATATCCACAAATCCATAAAAGAAAAAGAAAATCGAAGATCTCTTTTTTTTATTTTTACAAAAACTTATATATGCAACATAAGGGAAAAATATATACACATTCTAGTGTTAAGCCAAAAATCATGCATTGTTTTATTAAATAATCTAATTATATTATATATATTATTTCTTCTAATTTGCTCTATTTTATATATTTTTCTGGATTAGCATTAATTAAATAAAGATGAGAAGAGAGGACGTCGAAATTCGGGTTTTACACACTTGGTTATGAAGACGATCCAAAAATAATCATTTATGAAAAATATTATTTTCATAATTATTAAATTGGGCTAGAGTTTCAAGAGACGAAGAAAAGCACTTGAGAGAGAAGAAGTCTAAGGAAGGAAGGAAGAAGAAAACTGTAGTCTCACCATCATACACCATAAACTCACGACTTCCCCTTCATATAAAAATCACGGCTGCCCTACCTATCATCGCCCCCACGCCTAACACACCCTCACGGCATATCCCACATTTCACCCTTCTCACCTCACAGCCACGGCCACCTTCCTTCAGCCCCATCATCATCCCCTTCACATCATCATCAACTTGCATCATCATCTTCATGGCTGCATATAATCATCAATCTCCTCACACCTTCTTTCTTCCTCACCAAACTTCATCACTCAGCCCCTTTATTCCCCCTTCAACCATCTCACGCCTAGGACATTAGGCCACGACCTTCTACCACTCCACGGCTACCACCTTCACAAGGATCCCACACCAGCCAACTCTCCATCAATACGCCAATTTCTTCTTCCTATTTTAATTTTTATATTTTTTTTCTTTTTTTTGTGTTTAGTTGACTATTAAACATGGATTATTTGGCTAAATTTGGTACTTTTATTGTTAATATGAGTGAGTAGTTTTTTATGCTTAGTATAATCTTCTTGAAGTCATACTAAATTTACTATTTTGAAACAAGTCTTATACTTTATTGCCTAGTTGATTTATATTCATGATTCTATAGCGATTAACGTTTATCGTTTATGATATTCGTGTTAAATTAATTAAAATGCGTGCTAGTTAATACGATTTCGACTGATAGTGTAGAAGACTATAATACGTAAAAGTTATAGTCTTTTATGTTTAGGTATCACCATAATTAATCATGGACGGCTCAAACTCATATCTTTTAATTAGGTAATCGCTTTAGATCTTTGTTAAATCGATTTGCTGGTAAATTGGTTACAAAGTGTTAAATGATATTTTTCTAGTACGTAATGCTCTAGTTTGATTAAATTTTTGCACTGGTGTAAAGATTATCAAATTAGTAGGGTTTACATTAGGGCTGGACCTAATTAAACTAGAATCTAAGGAAAAATGAGGAAGAACCACTGGTAGATGTCTTCTGCAGTTTAACTCATGAATGAAATTAACTTGTGTGTTAATGATAAATATTAATTTGCATGGTGGATTGAGATTATACTAAGATCATTATTTGTTTCTTAGAGTTAATTTGATTAGTTTGTTAACTTTTGTTCTATTTTTATTAGCTTCAATATAATTTCAATCGACCCCCCCCCCGCAAAAAAAGTATAGTCTTTTAGGAGTGTCTAGGTAATTTTAGATAGGTTAGAATTTGATTTTTAGAGTGATTATAATTTTAGATTGATTTATATTCTGTTTTAGTATTTAATCGCTAGTTTGTTAGAAATTAGACTAAAAATAGCTATTTTTGTTCTTTTTTTTATTTTTATTAGTTCCTAGAGTTTATATAGTGTCCTAGTCTGTCCATATTTAATTTTGGAATTTTTGGAAGTTATTTGATCATTTTTCAGAATTATTTTGCAAAATTGATATGAGGTTCTTAGGTTATTAATTCTGAAATTTTCATTTTTAATTGTTAATTCACGATTATTAGGTATTGTTAAGTCCCAAAAATTGTGTCCTAGAATTAAGGTAATTTTCTTGATTATTTTAGTATTTATATTTACGCAGATTATTTTATTTCTAATTTCAAATTTAATATTCTGTATTGATATTCTGTGGTAATTTTCTGATTTGATTTTTCTGAAATTATTTGGATACAATTGAGGAGTTATAATCTTATATACCTGAAGAATAATATTTTAGGTTACTGTTTGACATTTTTAATATTTAGTTTCTGATTATTATTTGTTGTTTTGATTTTTAATTAGAATTTCAGTTACTATTCTGTTTTTATTTTTCTAGATTATTTGGGAAAGCTTTTTACTGTTTTCTTTCCATAATATAATCCAAAATATTTAGGAGCATCATTGGGTGTTTTTCCATATTTTTATTCATTAGATTTTAATTATTTTAGAATTATTAAGATTAGATTTAGTAAATTGGATTAGTAAAATTATTTAGGCTTAAGCTAGCCTTTTTAAAACAATCTTTCCTCATGGATCGATCCCTACTTTCCTATGCTATAAAATATATTTAATAACTGAAGTAGTTGTTAAATTTGTAACTCTCGACAAGCTTTACAAATTTTGGCGTCGTTGTCGGGGAAAGAAAATTAAATCATTAGTTTATTTCTATTTAATTTTACTACTTTTATTATTTTGTTTTTATTTTTATTTTTTGCAGATGGCCCATGGTGTATGAAATTAAGGAGTGGTAAGGAAATTGGAGAGGACAAGGAGCCACCATTGAAAGCTGAAAACAAAGAGAGTTAGCCTAACCCAGTAAGTTTTAGGGTTAAAGGAGTAAGAATGTCTACTCTTCGAGAACTTGCTGCTCCTAACTTAGAAACCCAACCCATGTCCATTGCTTGTGCTGTATTAGATAAACCCCTAAAACTGAACTCTGGATTCATCAATCTATTACCTAAGTTTCATGGATTAGCTGGAGAGGACCCATATCGTCATAGTAGTGAATTCCTTCTTACTTGCTCTGTTATGGTACCTGAGGGGATTCCTAAGGACCAAATTAGATTGAGAGTCTTTCCCTTTTCTTTGCTTGGTAATGCTAAGGATTGGTTGTATTACATGCCTGCTGGATCTTTCTCTACATGGACTGTATTACATAAATCATTTTTAGAAAAGTTTTTTTCCTGCATACCATATTGGATCTATTAGGAAAGACAAATGTGGAATCAAACAAATGAATGGGGAAACTTTTTGTGAGTATTGGGAAAGATTTAATAAATTGTGTGCTAACTGTCCCCAACATCAAATAACTGAACAACTATTGATTCAATATTTTTATGAGGGTTTGCTTCCTATGGATCGTAATATGGTTGATGCTGCTAGTGGAGGGCCTCTAGTTAATAAAACGCCAGCAGAGGCTAGAAATTTATTCAATCTAATAGCCCAAAATACTCAGCAGTTTAGTACTAGGGAGTCACAAGTCAATGAGATTGGTTCTAGTTCATCTGTAGAGAATCAGTTATCTTATATTACTGCTATGTTAAATAAGATTGTTACTTGGAGGATTCAAAAAGCAGTCATATGTGACATTTGTTGTCTAAAGGGGCATCTTACTAATACATGTCCTACACTTCAAGAGGAAAATGTTAATGTTGTCTATTCTAACCAAGGTCAAAGGAGGTGCGATCCCTATTCTAACACCTATAATAAAGGATGGAGAGACCACTCTAATCTTAGGTATGCCCCTAAAACCAACCCACCTGATTTTGACCAAACATCTTGTCAACCTTCTAGTCCAGATAGGACCAACTTCCTACTAGAAAAAGTCCTTAAGAAGATGGATGGCATGTTCCAGAGTATGGAAATAGCTCTTAAGCAAGTTCAAGAGAGACAAATTGCAACTGATATCATAATTAGCAACTTGCAGGCTCAAATGCAAAATAGGTTACCATTTTAGCCTTACCCTAACCCTAAGGAGAATGTTAGTGGCATAACACTTAGGAGTGGGAAAGAGTTAAAAGAGCCTAAGAAGAGTAGAGAGCTAGCACCTGAGTTAGAGGTCAAAGGGGCTGAACCGGAGTTAGACACAGATTCTAATCAAACTACTGAGAAGCTTATAAGCCAATTCCACATTTTCCTAGTGGATTTAGAAGCCCTACTTCTAAGGTGAATGAGGCTAACCAAGAGATCTTAGAGACATTAAAGAAGGTAGAGATCACATACCTCTCCTTGATGCCACTAAACAGGTGCCTCATTATGCAAAGTCTTTGAAAGAATTGTGCACTACCAAAAGGAAGTTAATAGGGAATGAAAGGTAAGTGTGGGGGAAAATGTGCCTGTAGTTTTTCAAAGGAAACTTCCCCCTAAGTGCAAAGACCCAGGTGTGTTTTCTGTTCCTTGTAAGATAGGAAATCTTTACTTTGATAAGGCTATGCTTGACTTGGGTGCCTCCATTAATGTTATGCCTAGGTCTGTTTATGACAAACTGAACTTAGGAGAATTAAAGAAAACTGGCATGGTGATTCAATTAGCTGATAGGAGCAGTATTTACCCAGATGGAATGTTAGAGGATGTCTTAGTCCAAGTAAATGAACTTGTGTTTCCTTATGATTTTTATGTGATGAACATGGGTGATACCTATCATGACATTCTCATCTTGCTTGGCAGTCCATTTTTGAAAACAGCTAGGACTAAAATTGATGTGCATGAAGGAACATTAACCATGGAATTTGATGGTGAAATGATTAAATTTAATATTTTTGATGCCATGAGATTTCCTACTGATGTGAATTACGTGTATGCACTTGATGTTATTGATAAGTCGTCCCACGATATTTATGACTTGTCCAATGAAGATGAATTTTTGATTGTGCTTACTAAGAGCCTTGATCATGCTGAGCTTCAAAAAGTGTCTTACCAGATTAATGATGATTTACTGGTGGAAGAGATCCAACTAGAGGATCTCAGGAGCTTCATGAAGTCGAGCCAACGACTATAAACAAAAGCACTGGTTGGGAGGCAACCCAACATTTTTAGGGAAGTACCCATTTAATTTTGCTTTTATTTTCATTATTCCTTTCTTTTTGCATGCATTAGGGACAATGCATGAATTAAGTTGGGGGGGTGCATCCTGCATTTAATTCTTGCCGTGTTTTATTCTTGAAATTTTTTTTTCTCTTTTCTTATAAATAATGCATGATATGAGTTTATGCTAGGCTTGCTTGTTTAAATTTTTTTTTTTGTGTTTTTATTAGTTATTTTGTAGTTTATTCTTTTATGAGCGAAGACTTCTAAGCATGCTAGCTATCTTTCAGAGAAGTTTGAGTTGATCCTCATATATCTTTATAATGAGTAATTATCATGATTATCCGTCTTATTTTATCATGTTATATAGCCATGCAAAGGCAATAAAATGACCTACCCATCTCCTAGACTATTGAATTAGTTGAATAACTCATTAAAATTGTGACTTTTCTTGTTTGTTTATTATAAAAAAAGAAGGAAAAAGTGAAAAAGGAAAGGAAAAAGGTTAGATTACCAACATTGGTAGGAATAGGTGGTTGGGCACCTATTTCCCCTAAGTTTAGGTCTCAAGTGAGCCTTATGTATGCAGTAGCCCATGATTGGGAGAGCCATGCCCCTTTTGGGCCGATCAATGACTCGCCAAAACTAACAATCAAAGAAAGAATAAGATGAGAATGAATTATTTGCTCCAGCACCTCTATTCTGGTGAGTGTGAGACAGGGAGTGTTCAATTTCTAAGACCCTATATGGGCCTCGAATATGTGCGCAAGTGGAGTTTGAAAAAAAAAGGAAAATAAATACACTGCAAGTTTAGGATCAATTTAATGAAGCTATTCTACCTAGTTCAATTGTCTCTATAGCTAGACCATGCCTAAATTTTTCTATCTCAAATTCTTTTTCGTCCTCTTGATTGGTGTATGCATAATAAAAAAGAGATGGATAATTATTGATCTTGTTATATCATTATAGAAGTGTTGTGAGGTTGATAAATAAACTCTCTGAGGATAGTTGGATGTTTAGCAGGTATTCATTTATTGAAGAAAAAACTAATTAATTCAATAACACTATTTTTCTTAAGCAAGCCCAGACCTAGTATGAATATCATAAGTATGCATGATTTTATAAGAAAAGAAAGGATGTCAACTTTAGGTCGAGTCTAAGATTTCTTTGCACGAGGACGTCCAAAGTCTCAGTGTGGGGGAATTTGTTAAGTCAAAAATCATACATTGTTTTATTAAATAATCCGATTATATTATATATATTATTTTGTCTAATTTGCTCTATTTTATATATTTTTCAGGATTAGCATTAATTAAATAAAGAGGATATGAAAGGACGCCGAAATTCGGGTTTTACACGCTTGGCTATAAAGACTGACCAAAAATAATAATTTATGAAAAATATTATTTCATAATTATTAAATTGGGTTAGGGTTTCAAGAGTCGAAGAAGGGCTAGAAGTCTCGAGAGAAAAGAAGTCTAAGGAAGGAAGGAAGAAGAAAACCCTATTCACTAACCCTAGTCTCACCATCATACACCATAAACTCACGGCTTCCCCTTCATATAAAAATCACGGCTGCCCTACCCATCATCGTCCCCACGCCTAACACACCCTCATGGCTGTTAAAAATAAAATAAAATAATAAACTTGATTTATTAAATATTGAAGAGTGTTTTCTAGGTTCATGTATCTTATGAGATTCATGTATTCTTGAATACATTGTATTGTATGGATCATGTATGTGAGTTATTTCACATGTAGATACATGAATGGATTAGGATTAATGTTCATTGTACTAGGTGAAAATGTCACCCATAAATACCCATGTATTTGAGCCATTTGAGTGGTAGCAAAAAAAAAAGTATTATCTCAATTGTTATTTTCCTCCTTGCCTTCTCCTACATAAATCACAAAAATTGTCTATTATCTCAACAAAGTGGTATCAGAGCTTCATACAAGATGAATTCCACATTTCCCTTTGTTATCCCAAAACTCACAAAAGATAATTATGGTACTTGGAGTATTCAGATGAAGGCATTGCTTGGCTCACAAGAGGCATGGGAGATAGTAGAGAAAGGTTATGAAGAACCTGAGAATGAGGGAGCTTTGACACAAGCTCAACGGAATAACTTGCTTAAAAATCGCAAGTTAGATCAACACGCCCTATCTATCATCAACATGGGATTGGATGATACTATGTTTGAGAAGGTATCTTTGGTTACAAAGGCCAAAGAACCCTGGACAATTCTTGAAAAAATAATTTCAAAGGGTTGGACAAGGTAAAGAAAGTTTGTCTCCAAACCATTAGGGGGTGAATTTGAATCATTACATATGAAGGAGTCGGAAACAATTTTTGATTACTTCACTAGAGTTTCTAGTGTCGTCAACCAAATGAAGTGTTATGGAGAGACAATTGAAGATGTTCGTGTTATGGAGAAGATTCTTAGATCGCTTGACTCAAAACTTGAGTATGTTGCTTTTGCCATTGAAGAATGCAACAACTTGGAGACGTTGACTCTTGATCAACTCTTGGGTTCTTTACAAGCCTATGAGGAGAGAATTAGGAGAAAAGAAGAGCCATCAGTTTAAGCTTTTCAAACCAAGGTGTCCTTGGGTGACAAATTCCAGGAGCCAGGGAAGTTGCTAAGCCAAAAATCATGCATTGTTTTACTAAATAGTCCGATTGTATTATATTTATTATTTCGTCTAATTTGCTCTATTTTATATATTTTTTAGGATTAGCATTAATTAAATAAAGAGGAGAAGAGATGACGTCGAAATTCGAATTTTACACGTTTGGCTATAAAGACGGTACAAAAATAATAATTTATGAAAAATATTATTTCTGTAATTATTTATTTCGGCTAGGGTTACAAGAGTTGGAGAGAAGATAGAAGTCTTGGGGATAAGGAGTCTAAGGAAGAAAAAAAAAACCCCTAGTCACTAAGCCTAAGCCCATATCACACCTAACCCTAACACCCATCATCTCCACCATCATAAAAGCCCCACGGCTCCCTCCTCCTAAAAGAACATCACGTTATCCTCATATATATCACATAGCTCATCCAACAATCTCAACATCAAACCGTGATCACCGTCATCTTCCTCCTCACCAAATCAGCCCATGCCTACCATAACCTCCACGGCATCATCCATCTGCACCATAATCATCTCCTTCACACCATCATCATAATCCATCAAATAGGGCCACGACTACACCCAAAAAAAAAAAAAAACCCTCATGGCTACCTTGAGCACACACTAAGCTCACGACCATCTTCCATTTTTCCTCACCATCAACCTGATCATCCCATCTCACCTCCATCATCCTTTTCATCAGACATCACCATCATCCCACGCCTACCACAAGAAGGGCATGGCACCCTTCCTCTCATCCTCGCATCAACCTTAAACCTCATGCCGCCCTCCTTCATGATCATCACCATCTTCTTCACCATCATCATCAATCTTCTTCTTCGATCTCCACACCTCCCACACCTTCTACATATCCATGGCATCCCTCCTTCATCTTCCTCTCATCTTCATCATCTTGCATGAAGCGAAGGCAATAATACCCCACTGCAAGCCATTTCCTCACCAACAAATCATCAGCTCTATCATCATCCTCATGGCAATACCATCTCCTCAACCCATATCACGCCAACCCCTTCACCTTGATAACCTCCTCACGACAAATCCATCTTTCAATCACCACCATCATGATATAAACATCCTCACATCCTTACACTTGCGATATTATCAAGGTTGTCTTGTTTTATTTGTTTTTATTTTTTTTAATTAGTTAAACTCTTCATATTATTAAATATGAAATTTTTGCTAAACTTTTGTGATGTGATTTTTAATATGAGTGAGTAATTTTTTTATGCTTAGTATAATCTTCTTGAAGCCATGCTAAATTTACTATTTTGAAACAAGTCTTATGCTTTATTGCCTAGTTGATTCATATTCATGATTCTATAGTGATTAGCGTTTATCGTTTATGATATTCGTGTTGAATTAATTAGAATGCATGCTAGTTAGTTTAATACGATTTTGATTGATAGTTTAAAAGACTATAATACGTAAAAGTTATAGTCTTTTATGCTTAGGTATCACCCTAATTAATCATGGATGGCTCAAACCCATCTCTTTTAATAAGGTAATCGCTTTAGATCTTTGTTAAATCGATTTGCTGGTAAATTGATTACAAAGTGTTAAATGATGTTTTTCTAATACGTAATGCTCTAATTTGATTAAATTTTTGCGTTGGTGTAAAGATTATCAAATTAGTAGGGTTTACATTAGGGCTGGACCTAATTAAACTAGAATCTAAGAAAAAACAGGGAAGGACCGCTGGTGGATGTCTTCTATAGTTTAACTCATGAATGAAATCGACTTGTGTGTTAATGATAAATATTAATTTGCATGGTGGATTGAGATTATACTAAGTATCCTTCTTAAATTTGACAACTTTTGATCATTATTTGTTGCCTAGAGTTAATTTGATTAGTTTGTTAGGTTTTGTTCTAGTTTTATTAGTTCCAATATAATTTCAACTGACCCCCCCCCCCCCAAAGTATAGTCTTTTAGGAGTGTCTAGGTAATTTTAGATAGTTTAGATTTTGATTTTTAGAGTGGTTATAATTTTAGATTGATTTACATTCAGTTTTAGTATTTAATTACCGGTTTGTTAGAAATTAGACTAAATATAGTTATTTTTTGTTTTGTTTTTATTTTTATCAGTTACTAGAGTTTATATAGTGTCCTAGTCTGCCCAAATTTAATTTCATAATTTTTGGAAGCTATTTGATAATTTTTCAGAATTATTTTGCGAAATTGATATGTGCAGGTTTTTAGGTTATTAATTCTGAAAATTTCGAATTTAATTTTTAATTCACGATTATTAGGTATTGTTAAGTCCAGAAAATTGTGTCCTAGAATTAGGGTAATTTTCTTGATTTTGTTTCGTATTAATACTTATGCAGATTATTTTATTTCTAATTTTAGATTTAATATTCTGCATTGATATTCTGTGGTAATGTTCTGATTTGATTTTTATGAAATTATTTGGATACACTTGAGGAGTTATAAGCTTATATACCTGAAGGATAATATTTTAGGTTACTGTTTGACATTTTTAATATTTATTTTCTGATTATTATTTGCTGTTTTGATTTTTAATTAGAATTTCAGATACTATTCTGTTTTTATTTTTCTAGATTATTTAGGAAAGCTTTTTACTGTTTTCTTTCCAGAATATAGTTTGAAATATTTAGGAGCATCATTGGGTGTTTTTCAGATTTTTATTCATCAGATTTTAATTATTTTAGAATTATTAAGATTAGATTCAATAAATTGGATTAGTAAAATCATTTAGTACTAAGCTAGCCTTTTTTAAACAATCTTTCCTTGTGGATCGATCCCTACTTCCCTACGCTATAAAAAGTATTTAATAATCGAAGTAGTGGTTAAATTTGTAGCTCTCGACAAGCTTTACAGAAGTCGAATAGTCAAAGTCATGGCGAAGGAAGAAGTCGTGGACGAGGAGGTCATTATGGCCGTGGACGAGGCCACTATCGAAGACGCGGTAGATATGGTGGATCACAATATGGAGAATCCAACAGTCAATTCCAAGCATCAAGAGCGCGTGGAGGCTACAGAAATCAACGAGGTCGTGGTAGAGGAAGAACATATGATAAATCACATGTTCAATGTCACAATTTTCATAAATTTGGTCACTATGCTTTGGAGTGTTGGCACACCAACACCAACACCGATGAGAAGGCAAATTTTATAGACGTGAAGGAGGAAGAAGATCTCTACCTCTTGTTGGCGAGCAAAGGAGAAGAAGACAAAGGTGTTTGGTACCTTGATACAGGCGCTAGTAACCACATGAGTGGCAACAAGGAGTTTTTCGCAACTCTTGACGAGACCGTTGTTGGCAACATTGTTTTTGGAGACAACACCAAAGTTCCAATCAAGGGGAAAGGTGACATTATTATTCGCACCAAAAGCGGTAGCCATCACTTAATTTCTCAAGTTTATTATGTGCCTTCTTTAAAAACAAACATCTTAAGTTTAGGCCAATTACTTGAAATTGGCTACGACATTCACATTTTCTCACCTTGAAAGATATGTTTCAAAATTTAATCGCGAAGGTGTACATGGCAAGGAATAGAATGTTCTTACTCAAAGTTCAAGTTGATTATCCAAAGTGCTTGAAAACCTGTGTGAAAGATGACTCGTGGCTATGGCACTTGAGATTAGGCCACTTGAATTTTGGCGGCTTAAAGAGTTTGGCACAAGAGAAGATGGTGAATGGCATACCGTTCATTTCTCATCCAAATCAGCTTTGTGAGGGATGTCTCATGGGAAAGCAAACTAGAAGAAGTTTTCCGAAAGAAGCAAATTTTCGAGCCTCAGAGCCTTTTCAACTTGTTCATGCCGATTTGTGCGGACCGATCAAGCCATCTTCACATGGTAAATCCAACTATTTTTTACTTTTCATTGATGATTTTTCTCACAAGACATGGGTGTACTTCTTAAAGGAAAAAAATGAAGCATTTGGAGTATTTTGAAAGTTTAAGGCACTTGTTAAGAAAAAGAGTGGTTATACTCTCAAAGCTTTGAGAACTGACAGAGGCGGCGAGTTCACGTCCAAGGAGTTTGAAGAATTTTGTGCTTCTCAAGGCATAAGCCATTTTCTCACAGTTCGACGTTCTCCTCAACAAAATGGAGTAGTGGAATGCAAGAATCGGACCATTCTCAACATGACTCGAAGCATGTTAAGAAGCAAGAAGATGCCCAAAGAGTTTTAGGGCCAAAGCTGTCTCATGCGCTGTGTACTTGTCAAATCTTTGTCCAACAAGGAGTGTCCATGGCTTGACACCACAAGAAGCATGGAGCGGTAAGAAACCAAGTGTCTCTCACTTGTGTATTTTTGGAAGCATAGCCTATTCCCATGTCCATGATGAGAAGAGAGTCAAGCTTGATGACAAGAGTGAAAAGCTTGTCTTCATTGGATATGATTCAAGATCCAAAGGCTACAAGCTTTACAATCCTATTAACGGGAAGGTGATCATCAGTAGAGATGTAGTGTTTGATGAAGAGGACTCGTGGGAATGGGACATCTCCTCCAATGAAGAAACTGTCTCATTTCCATTGGTAGATGGAGAGCCTAATCAAGTGACAAGAGAAGATTTGACACCTGCTACTCCAAATTCATCTCTAAGTCCACATTCTTCAACTGATAGCTCTTCTGAAAGGCCAAGGCGCACAAGGAATCTAAGAGAACTTTATGACGAGACAAAGGTACTTGATAATCCAACTCTTTTTTGTCTTTTTGCTAACTCTGAGCCTCTTAATTTTGAAGAAGCATTGGAAGACAAAAATTGGAGGCTAGCAATGGATGAAGAGATTCAAGCAATAAAAAAGAATGACATATGGAAATTAGCCGATCTTCCAAAAGGCCAAAAGGCGATTGGTGTCAAGTGGATTTACAAAGTGACGAACAATACAAAAGGAGGAGTTGAAAGTTACAAGGCTAGACTCATTGCAAAAGGTTATAGCCAACGACGAGGCATAGACTACGATGAGGTCTTTGCCCCTGTCACTCGGTTGGAGACTATTCGTGTCATCATCTCCTTGGAGGCCCATAACAGATGGCAGACTCATCAAATGGATGTTAAGTCTGCTTTTTTGAATGGTTATCTCGAAGAAGAAGTCTATATTGAACATCCCTTAGGTTATGTTGTCAAGGGACATGAAGGTAAAGTGCTGAAATTGAAGAAAGCCTTGTACGACTTAAAGCAAGCACCAAAGGCATGGTATAGCCGGATTGACAAATACTTTCAAGATCATGATTTCAACAAGTTCCCTCATGAACATGCTCTTTACGTCAAAAAAGATGGGCAAGGAGGTATGTTGATTGTCTGTTTATATGTTGACGGTATGATTTTCACTGGCAACAATTCGAAGATGCTCGATGAATTCAAGAGGGTGATGGATAAAGAATTTGAGATGACTGATATTGGACTCATGTCCTATTATCTTGGAATTGAAGTGAAGCAAAGTGATGATAGCATATTTATTTCTCAAGAAGGATACGCCAGAAAAATTCTTGAGAAATTTAATATGCAAAACTGCAAGCCGATGAGCACTCCTATCGATTGTGGAATGAAATTATCTAAGTTTGATGAAGGAGAAAAAGCGGATTCGACTCTATACTGGAGTCTTGTTGAAAGTTTGAGATATTTGACATGCACGAGGCCAGACATTCTTTACGGAGTTGGCCTTCTCAGCAGATTTATGGAGGTGCCAACAACTTCCCACATGAAAATGGCGAAGAGAATTTTGAGGTACATCAAAGGCACCATTAATCATGGCCTCACTTTCACTACATCTAGAGATTTCAATCTCATTGGCTACAATGATAGTGATTGGGGTGGAGATGTCGATGATCGAAAGAGTACTACTGGTTACGTATTTTTTATGGGAGACATAGCTTTTATTTGGTGCTCAAAGAAACAATCAATTGTGTCTCTTTCAACTTGTGAAGCTAAATATGTTGCAGCCACCTCAGCAGTCTGTCATGCAATATGGCTCAGAAAATTGCTAAAGATGCTTCGCATGTCGCAGGAGGTGCCCACTACAATACGTATGGATAATAAATCAGCTATTGCATTAGCAAAGAATCCTACATTCCATGAACGTAGTAAACATATTGATACAAGATTCCATTTCATACGGGACTGTATTGAGAAGAAGGAAGTGAAGCTCGATTATGTCAGGACAAATGATCAAGTTGCAGACATATTCACGAAGTCATTGAAGTTTGAAGACTTTGCTAGGTTGTGTGCTTTGATTGGAGTAGCCAAAATAAATCAAGTTTAAGGGAGGATGTTAAAAATAAAATAAAACAATAAACTTGATTTATTAAATATTGAAGAGTGTTTTCTAGGTTCATATATCTTATGAGATTCATGTATTCTTGAATACATTGTATTGTATGAATCATGTATGTGAGTTATTTCACACGTAGATACATGAATGGATTAGGATGAATGTTCATTGTACTAGGTGAAAATGTCATCTATAAATACCCACGTATTTGAGCCATTCGAGTGGTAGTAAAAAAAAACAAGTATTATCTCAATTGTTATTTTCCTCCTTCTTGCCTTCTCCTACATGAATCACAAAAATTATTTATTATCTCAACAATGGCATATCCCACGCTTCACCCCTTCTCACCTCATAGCCACGACCACCTTCCTTCAGCCTCATCATCATCCCCTTCACGTCATCATCATCTTGCATCATCATCTCCACGGCTGCATATAATCATCAATCCCCTTATGCCTTCTTTCTTCCTCACCAAACTTCATCACTCAGCCCCTTCCTTCCGCCTTCAACCATCTCACGCCTAGGAGATCAGGCCACAACCTTCTACCACTCCACGGCTACCACCTTCACAAGGATCCCACACCAGCCAACTCTCCATCAATACGCCACTTTCTTCTTCCTATTTTAATTTTTATATTTTTTTCTTTCTTTTGTGTTTAGTTTACTATTAAATATGGAGTATTTTGGTAAATTTGGTACTTTTATTGTTAATATGAGTGAGTACTTTTTTATGCTTAGTATAATCTTCTTGAAGCCATGCCAAATTTACTATTTTGAAACAAGTCTTATGCTTTATTGCCTTGTTGATTCATATTCATGATTCTATAGCAATTAGCGTTTATCGTTTATGATATTCGTGTTAAATTAATTAGAATGCATGCTAGTTAGTTAATATGATTTCGACTGATAGTTTAGAAGACTATAATACGCAAAAGTTATAGTCTTCTATGCTTAGGTATCACCCTAATTAATCATGGATGACTCAAACTCATCTCTTTTAATTAGGTAATGGCTTTAGATCTTTGTTAAATTGATTTACGGGTAAATTGATTATAAAGTGTTAAATGATATTTTTCTAATACGTGATGCTCTAGTTTGATTAAATTTTTACGCTGGTGTAAAGATTATCAAATTAGTAGGGTTTACATTAGGGCCGAACTTAATTAAATTAGAATCTAAGGAAAAACAGGAAAGAACCGCTGGTGGATGTCTTCTACAGTTTAACTCATGAACGAAATTAACTTGTGTATTAATGATAAATATTAATTTGCATGATGGATTGAGATTATACTAAGTATCCTTCATAAATTTGACAACTTTTGATCATTATTTGTTGCTTAGAGTTAATTTAATTAGTTTGTTAACTTTTGTTCTATTTTTATTAGCTTCAATATAATCTCAATCCCCCCCCCCCAAAAAAAATTGTAGTCTTTTAGGAGTGTCTAGGTAATTTTAGATAGGTTACACTTTGTTTTTTAGAGTGGTTATAATTTTAGATTGATTTATATTCTATTTTGGTATTTAATCACCGGTTTGTTAGAAATTAGACTACAAATAGTTATTTTTGTTCTCTTTTGATTTTTATCAGTTCCTAGAGTTTATATAGTGTCCTAGTCTGCCCATATTTAATTTCGGAATTTTTGGAAGATAGTTGATAATTTTTCAAAATTATTTTGCAAAATTGATATGTGCAGGTTCTTAGGTTATTAATTCTGAAAATTTTATTTTTAATTGTTAATTCATGATTATTAGGTATTGTTCAGTCCACAAAATTGTGTCCTAGAATTAGGGTAATTTTCTTGTTTATTTTCATATTTATATTTTTGTAGATTATTTTATTTCTAATTTCAGATTTAATATTCCGCATTGATATTCTGTGGTAATTTTTTGATTTGATTTTTCTGAAATTATTTGGATACAATTGAGGAGTTATAAGCTTATATATCTGAATAATAATATTTTAGGTTACTGTTTGACATTTTTCATATTTAGTTTCTAATTATTATTTGCTATTTTGATTTTTAATTAGAATTTCAGTTACTGTTCTATTTTTATTTTTCTAGATTATTTAGGAAAGCTTTTTATTGTTTTCTTTCCAGAATATAATCCAAAATATTTAGGAGCATCATTGGGTGTTTTTCCAGATTTGTATTCATTAGATTTTAATTATTTTAGAATTATTAAGATTAGATTTAGTAAATTAGATTAGTAAAGTCATTTAGGATTAAGCTAGCCTTTTTAAAACAATCTTTCCTCGTGGATCGATCCCTACTTCCCTATGCTATAAAAAATTTTTAATAACCAAAGTAGTGGTTAAATTTGTAACTCTCGACAAGTTTAACATCTAGTCAACCTCATCACTCAAGTATCCAAAGCAATAGATCGCATATAAAAATAGTGTACACATCAAGAAATTCTACTGATGACATCTATACACAATCTGTCATCCCACTTAAGAAATTATGTAGAAGCCTGACTCGTAGAACCTCATTTTAGGAAAATGTAGAACACTCACACTCATGTATTTAAAATATAACAAGGTTCACTCAATTCTCTTCCAATCAAACAAACTACCACACGCTTGCTAAGATTCTCAATTCTCTACCACTAAAATGCAATATCCAAAATAATAATCAAGGGGACTTTACATGGTTGTAATGTGGCTTAGGGTAAAGGGTTAGGAGAGGGACAAACAATTTCAAAAATGAGGAGCTAAAAGCCAAAACTATTGAACAACCAACACTTACACCAATTACAATGATCACAGACTCCTTCTCAAAACAAAATAAGAACATACCCCGCTCAATTGAACCATTGGAAATGAGTATATACAATGATACCATCCACGCCAAACACTCTTAGCACAACTCTTTTTGAAATTGTTTGGAGAATTTTTTTTCAACATTTTTTTTCAATTTTCCTTGGAGACTTTTTTCATTTGTTTTTTTTTCCCACTTTTCTTGCTTTTTTTTTCTTTTCTCAAGAAGAGAATGAATGAATGACATGTACCAGAACAATGCAACTCAAATTCCAAATGGTCACTTTGAAACATCTCATATATAACCAAGATCAACCACCAACTACATACAATTCTCATATGCGACCCACTAAATAATGAAGTGTTTCCCCACTAGTCTTAGCTTAGGTATAGGAAAATGTATTTAGGACAAGGGCTAAAATGAAGGGTTCATAATAAAAAGAGCCAAGGCTCAAAGGGCTAACAAAGGGTAAAACATTCGAATTAGGTTGGCAATTCAACTAAGTAGCTTTCAAAAAACAAATGAATGCCTCTATCATATTACCATAATACATATACTAAATGTGATTTCAAAGAAAATCAAAGCAAGTTTTAGAGATGCAGTCATGGGAGAGACACACATGAAAGAAAAATATGAGACTAAAATGATGAATTAGTTTTTAAGTCACAAAATCTCATGGGTTCATCTACCATATTCAAGCTTGCTTAGAATTAATGTCAAGGGTTGGGATCGTATACAAACATCATACTTTAGAACTAAGTTCTATCAATGTACACTACATCTGTATACAACCTAACATAAAGGGTACAAGAGAACATAGTCAATCAGAGTAGCACATATATTCCCCAAAAACAACTAAAAATCTTTTTGCATTTTTTTTCAGTTTTTTCTCATTTTCGTTGAATTTTAAAACAAAGTTTCCCCACCCCCATACCTAAATCGGACAATGTCTTCATTGGGAGTGAAAAGAAACATAAAATGTAAAAGCGAAAAACAAAAACAAATATACAAAAATAAAAATAAGACTAAAAAACAAAAAGCACACCATTAAAACAAATGTATAAAGATATACACACAAGAGAAAAAGAAAAGTATCCAAATATACAAAAAGAAAAGAAAAATGAGAAAAACAGAAATGAAGGAAAAGAATCTCAAGCAAACCAGGTTGGGAGCTAAGTAGACGCGAGCTTTCCTAGCATCACAATCATCGATCAAGACTCGGCTCGAGGAGTATCAGACACTCCACTTCTTCTTTACGCAGAAGTTCCAGAAATTGCTTCAACCATTAGCCATTCACCTTGAATTTGGCATCACTATTAGGATCCTGAATTTCAACTGCACCATAGGGAAAAGCATGTGAAACAATAAAGGGACCCGTCCATCAGGACCTCAATTTTCTTGGAAATAAATGCAGCTTAGAATCATATAAGAGTACTTTGATTCATAGGGAAAACTCTTTCCTAAGAATTTGTTTGCCATGAAACAACTTAGCTCTCTCTTTGTAAGATTGAGCACTCTCATAAGTCTCAGCTTGTATCTCATCAAGCTCACTCACTTACAATCTTCTCTCCTTACCAGCCTTAGTGAAGTCATAATTGAGCATCTTAATGTCCCACCAAGCCTTATGCTCTATCTCAACTGGGAGATGACAAGGCTTACTATAAACAACCTTATAAGGTGACATACCCAATGAAATTTTGAAAGCCGTCCTATATGCCCAAAGAGCATCTACAAGCTTGTCAGCCCAATCTTTCCTATTTCTGCTCACTGCCTTTTCTAGAATTTGCTTAATCTATTGATTGGACACTTCAACTTGGCCACTAGTTTGTGGATAATGGGGGTAGCTAGTTTATACACTATGGAGTACCTCCTCAGTGAGGCATCAAAAGATCTGTTATTAAAGTGGGTACCATGATCACTAATGATAGCTTAGGGCATGCCAAATCTAGCAAAGATGTTCTCTCTAAGGAACTTCACAACCACCTTGGCTTCACTGGTCCTAAAAGGGATGGCCTTAACCCATTTAGAAACATAGTCCATAGCTAACAAAATGTACTCATTCCCAAAAGATGATGGAAATGGTCCCATGAAATCTAAACCTAAACATCGAAAATCTCCACCATAATGATGGGATTAATTGACATCATAACTCTTCTCCCTATTCTACCCAACTATTGGCACCTAGGGCAACTCTTACAGTATTCAAAAGCATCCCTAAATGAAGTAGGCCAATAGAAATCACATTGAAGGCTGCGGTCTTCCTCCCACTAAAATGTCCCCCACATGCTTAGTCATGACAAAAAGAAAGGACACCCCTCACCTCATTGTCGGGAATACACCTCCTAAAGACTTGGTATAGTACGTAAACAAATATGGGTCATCTCAAATAAAAAATTTGACGAGGTAGAAGAACTTATCTCTATCATTCTTAATCCAACCCTCAGGGATCCTACCAGCAATTAGGTAGTTCACAATAACAGCATAGCAAGAATCATGGTGGATAGCATGTAATTGCTTATCGAGGAAGCGTTTAGAAATATTGGACTCACTCTCTCTATCACAAAGAATCCTAGACAAATGGTCAGCGACACCTTTCTTATCCCTAATCTCACTATCAAACTTTTGCAAAAGCAAGATCCATTTCATAAGTCTAAGCTTAGCATCCTTCTTAGAAAGAAGGTGCTTAATAGCATAGTGGTCAGTATAAATAATCACATGAGGCCCAAGATAAGGTTTGAATTTTTTAAAACCAAAGATCACAGCCAAGAATTCTTTCTCAGTAACAATATAGTTTAGTTGGGCATCATTTAGAGTGTGACTAGCATAATAGATAACATAGAACTTCTTATCAATATGTTGTCCTAAAACAACTCCAACAGCATAATCAGATGCATCATACATCAACTCAAATGGTTCTCCCCAAATGGGAGGATGAAGAATGGGAGCAGAGGTTAAGGCTTCCTTAAGCTTAGTAAATGCTAGAGGACACTCCTCAGAGAAGTGAAATGGCATATCCTTTGCTAACAGGTTGGTCAAGGGTTGGGCTATCTTACTAAAGTCCTTAATGAAGTGACAATAGAAACTAGCATATCCTACGAAAGACCTCACCTCTTTCACATAAGTGGGAGAGGGAAGATTAACAATCAAGTCACTCTTAGCCTTATCTACCTCAATTCTATCTCTAGAAATAATGTGACCTAAGACTATCCCCTTTTTTACCATGAAGTGACACTTGTCCTAATTCAAAGTTAAGTTTTTCTCCCTACACCTTTCCAACACTTTTCTCATATTAGATAAACAATCATCAAAGGAAGACCCAAACATAGAAAAGCCAATCATGAAAATTTTCATGCATTGTTCAACTAGAACTGAGAAAATAGAAATCATGCACCTCTGAAAGGTAGCAGGGCATTACACAGTCCAAATGGCATTCTTCTAATGGCATAAGTCCCAAATGGATAGGTGAAAGTAGTCTTCTTCTTATCCTTAGGAGCAATAGAGATTTGGGAATAGCTAGAATATCCATCTAAAATGCAATAGAAGGAATGTCCAGTCAACCTCTCTAACATTTGATTAAGGAAGGGAAGGGAAAAACGGTCTTTTCTAGTTGCAACATTCAACTTCCTATAATCTAGACAAACACACCACCAAGATTCGATTCAAGTAGGGACTAACTCATTGTTCTCATTCCTAATCATGGTAATACCGGTCTTCTTAAGAATAATGCTAGGAGCTAATTTGTCGTATTTTACATGCCCCTTTTCACCTAATTTTTGCTTGTATAATAATATAATTTTTAGGATTTTTACTCTTTTTATTTAATTTTATAGATACTAAGATCAACCAAGTAAATGCCATGAAAAGGAGCAAAAAGGAACAAAACAAGAAGACAAAGCAACGCTCGACGGAGCACCGATCGAGAACACAACCACCACAGTACCCCCTAGCAACAGCCGCCAGCCAGGGGGTGGCGACTGTCGTCGGCTAAGCGACCATCGTCCCCCTCACCCGGTTGCGCGTTTTGTTTTGTTTTCTCTGGGCTGGAGTATAAAAGGGGCTTGCTTCTGTATTTTTTAGGGTTCATTTAGGTGATTTTTAGGCTAGTTTAGCTTAGGGTTTAGCCTCAAAAACCTCATTAGGAGGAAGTAAAATAGATAGACTAGGATTAATTGGGTTGTTTTGGGATTTGAGCATTGTAGATTCAAATTCATCGAAGCAATCCATAAGTTTCGTTCTTTCTCTCTCTTTTCTTATTTCATGTTTGTTCTTGTTCCCTCTTATTTAATCTTGATAGTTTAGATTACATTTAGCTTAAATGTTTAGTTTCTATTGTGATTTTTTATTCATTAGTTGTTTTAATCCTTTTTAGATTAGATTAATTTCCTAGTTCATGCTTTTTGAGTTGTTTGCTAGCTTAGGTTTAAATTGGGGTTTTTATGTTTTGTGGGTAATTAGTTGTGATTTTGGTCGGCTTGGATTGTGATTAGCCTCTTGATGACTAATTAGGCTAGGAATAGGCCTAAGCACACCCAAATTATACTTAGAACGTGGAGTTTTCCCTCACGCCCGCCAAGTGTTTCGCTGAAATGCTTGAGAGAGCTTTCATTGTTATTTTTGGGTGATTAACTTATGCCGAGAGGTGACGTTAATTAGATAGTATGGGAGAGGGGGATAGCCGGGTTCGGGACATGAAAGTAATCCCCATCTTAGTTAAGTCTGAGGATTGCTAATTTTGTTTTCTAATTAGGCTAACCCCATGAAAATAGGTGATTAAACTAATTAGACTAGCCCATGACCCTTGAGAGAGGGCCTGGGTGGTCTTCAAAGGTATGACCGACCATTTCTTATTTTTAGTTGAGGACGGGTAGGTTCAAACTCATCTTGGCTATCTAGTTCGTCAATTGATCAAATCATAGTCTCAAGCCATCTCTTTTGCTTTTATTAGTTTAATTTAGCCTTGTTTTCATTTCTTTCCTTCTTGACCTAGATTGAGTCGCTTTAGCTAATCCCGGTAATTGAAAATCAACTCCCAGTGGACAACACCCCGAATACTCAACGATAAACCTTGCACTTAGGGTTATAAATATTAAAACTTGAATTCTTCATATCAAGTTTTTGGCACCGTTGTCAGAGAGTTGGCGCTTTTCAATATTGGGATTTACTAGAGCATTCGAGGCTAGGTCTTTAGAAAATCCAAAAAAAATTAAAAAACCAAAAATTTGAAAAAAAATAATCAAAATGGCTATTTTCCATTTACCTCAATTTGAGCATGAACCTTTTTGGTAATACTTGCCTAGACTGAATGACTATCGTGCTCAATATATGCATTTCACGTATGATAAATGGAAAATATGCAATGTTGTGCTTAACAGGATAACACATGAGACTCGAGTTACACTTGAGTCAATGTGTTATGGTGGTATGTCCTCTTTAAGGGCCTATTCTTTTCGTGGGTCAATTCTAAAATACCCACTTCTACCCACTTTAACCTACTTCAACTCACTCCCACTATTTTAACCAAGTTTAATTTATCACATAAAAAAATTCAACCCACTTCAACCCACTTGAACCTATTTCAACCCACCTCAACCTACTTCACCCTTTTACCCACGAAAAGAACAAGCCCTAAATGTTGATGACATGTGGAAATTGTTTGAGCATTTAGCTTGGTATCAATGGAATTGTGAGAGACATAGTGAGCATTCTGTGTGCCTTTCCCCACCTCTCTATGATTTGCACGCTCCATCTCTATGTGTCGATCAATTTAGGGACATCATCACCATTCTTTTTACCCTCATTATTGTGCTCTTATTGCCAATCTCTTGACCATCATGTGAATTGTTTTCCCTATTGTGATATTTATGACGAGTGTTATACCAAGCTTGATACCATGATATGGGTAATGAGTGAGCAACATAAGCACTTTGTTAGTAAGATGAGGGAGTGTGGCCTATTACTTGGGACGGACCTTAGTCTACCTTTCCCTAGGCTTAAGGCTAGTCTATGTGATGATTGTGAGTCTTACCTTCCCCTACAGTCAAGCTTTGTTGATGATACACCTTCCACCGACCTAAAGGAAGCGTTTGACCCTCCCTTGACTTATTCGCCATTTGTTGCTCCATCATCTCCTACCACACCCATTGGCACTATCGTTAGTGCTTTGCCCTTATTTACTTCTCCCCTCCCTTTAACTCAATGCACGAGGTTAGAGAAGGGTGAGCCGTTTAGGAATGCTATTAATGTTTTGGAGAATGATTGGCTTACTTGGTCGACAGAACCTACCTTGCTTAAGTCACATTTTGACGAGTTGTGTGATGATTGTGTGAGGGCTGGTGCCACCCCTAGTTTTAAGCACATGGACCTCCCTTGCCTTGATTCCCTTGACTTGACCCTCACTTCATCCTAATTCCTTCCCACCACCCCCTCATGTGCATGCATTTCATGTGTCCCTAGGTGATATTAGAGGGTCTTACCCCTCATTTGATCCAGATTGTGCATATCTAGAGGACTTGCCTAGGAAAGTCATGTGGAATGCTTTCTTTGATCATGCTTTTGACTTTTCTATGGCATTTGATAAGTTTAAGAGGGCACTAACTTTATTTGCTACATCTTTACTAGTGTTCTCTTACTTACACCATTTTGAGATGCATGCAAAGGCACATGATAAGCTTCTGACAGCATTGACTGCACCTGCGTTGACGGCTTCTATCTTGAGAGACAAGGAGTGGCATATGCTCCTTGCGCCCTTGTGGCATAGTTTGGGTACATTTGGTGTCCAACCTGGTATAATTGTTCTCACTCCTCTCCCTTCTTTTTATTTTCTTTCTTTTTGTTTTTGTTTAGTTGTGGATATTATGTTGTGTTTAGTTGTGGATATTAGGTTGTGTTTTTGTTGGTGATCCACTTTGAGGTGAAATTTGGGATATTGTTGAGCCGATTGATGGCTATGACCACCTTTGTTGTTTTTGTGCATATTTGTGTTCTGTGATTGGTGGTGTTGTTGGATTTGTATATATTTGTGTTTGGTGGTGTTAGTTTTGTATATATGTGTGGTCTTATTGTTGATTGGGTGAGATTGTGTTTTAGGATAGAGTGTTAGCTTGTGTATATGTGTGTAGGTTTTGTTCTTATGTGATTTTGTTTTCTTTGTTTTCATGTGTTTTGGTGGTGGTAGTGAGTCCTCGCTCCCAATGAGGACATTGTGAGATTTACTGTGGGGGTGGGAAGTCATATAACCTTTTTTTGTGTACATTTTTGTCGAAAATTTTTAATTTTTTCAATTTTTGTATAGTTTATTTTTTCTTCTTGGCTTTAGGGGACTTTGTGCTTTTGTGATTGGTTTTTGACCTTTGATAGCTTAGTTGCCAGCTTGTATATAAGTCGAATATGCGTGACGGAACACTTGTCTACAATGTAATCTCCAGTATATCATAATAACCCCATTTCACATGTGCAGTTTTGTGCCTACCTTGTACACTTAATCATTGACTTTTGGTGTTAGTTATTGAAATTTGGGTTTAGGGGCATCCTACTTGGGTAATGGACTTCTAGTTTTCGTTTCATTATGAAAAAGAAAAAAAAAGAGAAAAACAAGAAGTATAAAAATGAACTTATCTCTGATACCTCTATTTGGGCTTGAATAAGTGCCTTACACATCCAAATAAACCCCTAAGTAGGGAAGAATCCCAAATAGGTTCTAAGTTGTTCCTCTTGAAGTTCGAGTCCTAATAAGCCAAGAACTACCCATTCGGGCAAAGGAGCATAAAGAGAAAAGCAAAAAAAAAAAGGAAAAAAAACAAAGAGCAAAAATAAAGGGAGTCATAAGCTAAGTGGACATGACCTTTTGCCCGGTTTTGGCCTAGCATTGAGAGTCATTACACCTTGTACGGAGCATCAAGGTGTGCCAATTGCATCGTTGTGTTGCATGGGGTGAAAAATGAGAGTCGAGTTGCATTTATAGCCTATGTGTATGTAATAGCTCGAACCTAACCCATGTTTATTTATATAAGTCATGTTTATTTATTTAATTAATCATGTTTATTTGTTTAACTCATGTTTATTCTTTTTATCATTTAAGGCTATTTAATTAGCCAAATCATGTCTAATGATTCAATTGCACCCCAATTTATCTAATCAATGAATTCCATTATGTTTTCTAAATTTTTCCGCATTCAATTATCGTATTTGATCATCTCAATTGGGAGATATTTCATTTTAGGACCCACTTTGCAAATCAAGTTTTATTTATCTTTTAAATCGAGTGAGCCAATAGTAGACCTCGCTAAGCATGATTTAGAGATTAATTATTTTCCAAACGTCGGGAAAATTTAATCCCGAGCCTTATAAAATCTTTAACGCAATCTTCGCTTATTTTTGGGCCCAAAATCAAGCCCAAAACCCACAATCTAGGCCCAATTATACTAGGCTCAAGTTACTTGTGTTTATTTATCACTAATTATCATGATTTGCACCTAAATATACTTAGCGAAAGGATATTTTTGAAGGCTTAAAAATCAGTCAAGTATTTATCTTCAATCTCAACCAAGTAAACACACACTCACACACACATTCCTCTTCTCTCTCTCTCTCTCCTACCTCACACCAAGTAGCAGGGCAGCACCACCCCAACCCCTTTCCGGCCACCACACAACCACTATCCGTCCACCAAATGCGACCAGGCGCTACCCATAGTCCCCCACCAGCCTTGGTAACCTTGTTCACTCACTCAAACACTCAAACACCCTCCCTTCCAAGCTTGACAAGAGGTAAACCCTAACCTCCATCTTGTGTGATTTTAAGTTTTAGTCTTTGTTTTATTTGTAATATGTGTTTATATGATCAAAATAAGTGTTATTATGCAATTTTCATAGAGGTTGGAGATGTTTGGAGATATGGGTATTTGATCAAGAGCATGATCAAGTGACTTGAAATTAGACAAGTATGAGTTTGAGCTTGTTTTACTTCCTTATTGTGATCTTTGATACAAAAAGTGGTTTTAATGTTGTGAATGATGATTTTGAAGTCATTTATGGAGGTTTGAATGAAGATTAGAATTGGGCATAACCTAGAATTTCATGATCATGCAATTGTTGAATTGCCCACAGTCGAAAATTCTGGGAATTATGGGGTTGTCCAAAAATTTGGAAATGTTTACTGTAGATTCTCTATATTATTTGGGATTTTCTGGCAAAATTTCATGAAATTTGGAAGTGTAATCAGTGCATTATGGAATTTTGAAGAACATTGTCCTGTTTTGGATAGGAATTATGTAATTATGTATTAATGAAGTTGTTTGGAGTTTGGATACGTTAATGGCTTCAAAAATGGATGTTATCAAAATTTTTGGCTGAATTTGAAAAACATAAAAAGTCCCATTCGTAACCAAGAGAGATTGGTTGGATGAATTATGTAAGTAAATGAATTTATTGGGAGATTACGGATATTGATGTAAAGAAATATATTGAGTATTGAGTAAAATTTATCATGGAGTAATTAGGTTTACTATGGGGAAAAATAAGATAACTTAAGGGGGAAATATATATTCATGGATTTTATGGGGACTTTCAGCTCAATTCATGAGAGAAAAGAAAGGAGAAGGCAATCACTGTAGCTCGAAAATGGTAGAAAACAGGAGATCATTTTCCAATAAATTGGTAATGATCGGCCCAAACAAAAATTATGATTTTTGGTGAGTAGATAGATCAGTGTGTGAGCTTTCACATTCCTTTTGAATCGCCTTAACCCACATTCTGCAGAAAAAGTTATCGTCGTTTTGCTAGGACTGCACAGGTTCGATCAAAACTGGCACACTTGTGTTCTAGCCCCAGTTTGGGAACCCTATTGTGAGAATCATATTTTGTGTTGTGAATAAAAGTTTTTTGGGACTTATTAATCTTTGCATATTGGGGTTTGAAGTCTCTATTTGAGGTCTAGGGTGAAAGTTATGAATTTTCTAAGTGGACCTTGAATCGGTATCAACTTTGATTGTGCTTAGAAGTTTTTTTTTTGGCTTAGAAAACTAAGTTGTATGGCATGAGCAAAGAAATTGGAGCAGTGGGGAGAGACTAGACTCAAAAACCATATTTATCAGACCAAGCTATTGCAATTTATGCTATTTTGAACCAAAATATATCTCTCTTGGCCTGAAACCTTTATTACTTACTCAATTCAGAATGTATCAAGTGTGTTTATCGAGCCAATCTAGTGTACTCGTTGTTATCTTGAACCAAGTTATACCTCAGCGAGCCTTAAAGCCGTATTAGCAATCTATTCTAGAAAATGCCAAAACTACTCTTCCGTTTGTCGCCATCAAGGCCTTTTCCTATGTAATCTCATTTATCTCATTGTGGTATATTTTACTTTCATTTACTTCATATCAGATTTAATTACTTTCATTAATTCAGTTTTGAAGTTATATTGAAATATCCAAGTTGTGTATACCATTTAATTTCTCAATTTCTATTACACATACTTTTACTTACTCAATTATGTGAGTAAGGATCATTTACCGACTACACATACCTACAATAACATTTATGAAACAAAGTTAATGCCTAGTTATTGTTCCCCGTTATGCATAAGTGTTATCAAGTCAAATGACATTTATGAATCAGCTAAGTTTTATCAAGTCTCATGACATTTTTAAAGACTCAAGGTATGTCCATCACCTATATCTTCAGAAAGCAGAACATGTTTATCAAGTTACAACTCTTAATGAGTTTATCAATTAATCAGTTTGTATAGTGATTTGTCATTTAACTTGTGACCCTGCCATTTATCATCTATAAGACGTCAGCCCATCATTTACCAGCGCGGCTTCAAACCAAGTCTTGATCGGATTGGCAGGTGTACACCTATGTATAGATTATATCATTGCAAGAGGTTCACATCCAAACAATAATGAGCAATTCAGTTTCATATTACTTTTATTTTCATTGTTATTGCGAACTAAATGAATTGCAAAGGCGGGTACCTATCAATAGTATTTCTACACTCTTTTTACAATACAAGAATGCATGTATTGAGTTTTAGCTCTCATGTTCGAATTGTTTTCATGTTTTCCATTTTAGGTGATGAAGTATCACATGTTTCTCCATTTAGCAAGCCCTTTTGGAAGCCATCAGATGCTTACAGTGGATTCAACATAGCATGAATGTTGGGATCGACCTCAAGGTCAAGTTGGGTCTATATTCAATATACTTATTTAGTGTGGAGTGCAAGTTAACACATGGTATGATTAAATCGATTTTGTTGAAGTTGAACTATTGTGGACTTTGGTCTTGGAGTGTTTCAGTTTAATAGATATTGTGAACAAGAGTTGCAAGATTGAATGGTTTCAGTAATCCTTGTCCTTATTAAGACGGCAGTAGTGCCTTCCGTAGTTAAGTCTTCCGCTGCAGTTTTCCGTAAATCATGTTATTAGCATTTTGAGGGTGTTACAGATTTGGTATTAGAGCTAGGGTTTTGAGGGCCACTGTGAGCTATCAAGTGTTTATGAGTTAGCTATCAAGGTGTGTATGAGTTATGTTGGACCAGTTAAATGAGTTATTTACTATAAGTTCATATGTATGGGCATACATGGAGGAACCGTTTCTGTTTGGGTGACTCAATCATTTGGCAATAATATCCTATGATTCGAGCATTAGCAAAGTGGAGTGTGAAACCATTTGGGTCACCTGTTATTGAGGCATATTCTCATTTATCTGGAAGTTATATTGTATGTTTCATTCCACCCATTTGTTTAAATTTTTGCAATCATGCACTCTTGGTGTGTGACTCGTTGAGTTATGAACTCCGGCGTATGGTCGTTGAGCTATTAAAGTGTTTCTCTCCATTTCAGGTATCTGTTGTAAGGCTTTAAGCTGGATTTTAGTAAGTTTTTTGGTAGAACTCTGTCCGTTTTACCCCAGAATTTGAATGTTTTATTGAGGTGTGTTAATATACCTGATCTTAGGTGCAGTGATGGTTGAAACCCGATGTGAGGATGACATTTATAACTTCTTAAGGGATTAATATAGTGTCAAGTTAGATGTAAACCTCAAGATGAGGAAATGCTTTGCGGGGCAATATCTTTGAGGTGAACCAGTATGAGATTAACGTTACAATGAGTGCTTCTGTCTGATGATAACAATTAGTAGCTTATGGTGTGCTACTTGCCATTATGTCGGTGGTACGAGTAAGATTAAGCTGCCATTCTTGACATTAGGACCTTATCTCATCAATGCTCTCATTACTTCCTGTTATTGACTTATTTTTGCCCCAGTTACCTTCAATTGTTCAGATGCATCATTTCTTTGTTACTAACACTCTCTTGATTTATAATGGAGTGCTTATGAAAAAAATCTCATACGTGGTCTGTGGGGAGTCCTTTAAACACATCTGAGCAACCTTTCTTATAGGCGATTCAAACCCTGACAATCATAATCATTTAATTCTCTATTTTCATAATGGAGCCTATAATGACCCCCGATATGCTTTACTGTATGATTTGCAGTTCTTCTTAAGCATATTTGACCCATTCTAATTACAGTTTAGCCATCACTATATTCATAGTTTTACCATCACCTACGTTAAATCCTTACTTCTATTTGGCTACTATTCATTAATTGCTTGCAAAGCCTTTGGTTGCTTTAGACCCAGTCATTGAACGCCTTTTCAACAAGTAAATGTATCCATATTGTTCGTGTTTTTATAGAACCATAACGTCATGTTGGCATAGTACTCTATGGTCGTGACTGCATGTGGTTACTCAAGTTATTTTAATAATTCTTTCTTTACTAGTACAACCTATCTTATTAATGATAAACAACGATTTGTGTTATTTCCATCTGCTAGCAGTTTTGAAGTTTATATGCCTACCCAAGACTTTCATTTACTGCAAAATGCGTTATTAATGGATGTCATCATATTCAGTCATAAGACTAACTCCATCATCTTGACGTATTGTCCTTTCAAACACCAGATAAATAAAATTTTCTTTCTGGTAGTGTCGACCCTTATCTTCATCATTTTACTCACATGCGGATACCGTATGACTTTTCAAATGTCATTTTGGTAATCTATTACATTTCTTCACCTTCATTACTTAATACTCCCTCTCAACTTCATAACATTGTTTAGTTACTTTACTATCATGACCATCATGAAGAAACTGCATTGTATATGCAGGACATTTATATGTCTTACCTCTTTCATTATAAATCTTCGTCCTTTCATTCATTCATTTTACATGCATGTCCTTTATAACCAATAAAGAAATATCTTTGCAAGATTTCATGGTGTGGTTGCACCTCTTTACACTTTAGATCATCCCCCTATCTTTTAAGCTTACTGAGACCAGTAGGCAGTTGAATGTGTTATCTTGTATAAAAATGCCTCTATTAGTATTGCTAGACCTATATTCATTAGGCATTCAATCCAGTTTGATTGACATACCTTGTTATCATTTTGGGGAAGAACTGATTGTGTACTTATAGAAGATGACTTGAAAAGATTTTATGCTTAGCTTGAGAAATGAGGAACGACTAGACGTGTGTTTCTATGGACCGAAGGAAGAAAAATCCTATTTCCACCCTAATTACACTGTGCAAGCAAGTGAGCTATTATGTCAGTAATGCATTGAATATTAGTGATATGCCAACCACACTCGGTATGCATATATCCGTAATTACAACTGGTGAATTTAGAGATGTTTCATCTGAGGACTTTCAGGACTATTTTCCCCCAAGAAACATTGATTTTCATATCAATGCAGTTGTAGGTGCTCAATCCATTTTCAGAGCCCCTATCATATGACCCCCAGCATAGTTCAAAGAACTAAAGATTTAGTAAGATGAGTTGTTACAGAAATGAGTTTTTTTACCAAGTGTGTCACTTGGGAAACCCTAGTTTTATATGTGTGAAGAAGGAAGGCAGAACCTTATAGTTGTGTATTGTGTACAGAGAGTTAAATAAGATCACTATCAAAAGCAAGCAACCTATACCTTGAATAAATGATTTATAGGATTAACTGTCAATAACAGAAGTAGTTTCCAGGAATAATTTGAGGTCCGGATATCACACCTAAACCATGCAACCACAGTTTATCTTTTGCAAGAATGCGCTTTTATAGTAATTCTTGAAATTGTTTGCTTGTCTCATCTTCAAAACTTGATACTATCCAATATTGTTTAATCTCCCTTGCATTTTAACGTAATATTTCCTATTAGCGTGATCTTCCATGTCTTTGTAAACCCATTGTAAATGTGCGTTATATTTTTGTTCGACCTTATATGGTTGTTAATATTCCAGTGCTCTCGACCTTCACCATCTTTATTTCATGATCATGAGTTGTAGTCCATCCTATTGAGAGTTGATTCACACATCTACCTTCCATCTCATTTATTCATAATGATAAGGTTGTATGACTTGTTTTGAATTCATAATGTAATTCAACTCTCATTGGTGTAGGTGATTGCGAATGTCATAATCCCCTTACTCTCTTTATTTTGAACTTGAACTTCCACACACATATCTTACATTATGATAAATAAACTTCCAGATTCTCTATTTAATCTTATTGTTGTACTTGAATTGGCTTCGTATCAGTCAAGGCATGTTCCGATTGTAGCTTGATCAATCTATTTATCTATCCATTGGCACTTTGCTCGTCCAATCCATTTATATATCCATTACACCTTGCTTGTCCAATCTATTTGTCTATTTATTACACTTTGCTTGTCCAATCTATCTATCTATTTATTGCACTTTGCTTATCCAATCTATCTATCTATTTATTGCACATTGCTTGTCCCATCTATCTATTGTACTTATCTTGTTGCTTGTGGCTATAAAGTCACCTAGTTGAAGCTCAATTGCTTGTCATCTTGTTTCTAATTCATCAGTTAAACCCGAGTACAACCGGGCCATCTTTCTTCTTGGCTGATTATTTATTGGACCCTTTATGATCCATATTTATAAACCACAATTCTTGTGGCATTATATTTCACAATTTATGATACACTTATGGTTAACTTTATTCTAACCACCCTATGTTAATCCCTCCTTTATAAATCTTTTCTAGTCTCATTGTTTATTTCTTTTATTCCTAGTGACTCACTTGACTACCAATTCCATCATTTTTATCTCTACCCATGTTTATTCCAGTGTTTGATTTGGACTTAGAGCAGATCTTAGACTAGTCTGATGAGGGAAGATCATATGACGCATTAAGAACATCAGATGAGGACATTTTGATAAGGGTATAATATCAAACAATGTCTAGCAGTATTAGAGTAAGCTAGAAGAAGTATCGATAATAATAAGACAGTTCAAGTACATACTAAGGTGACACAACGACTACACAAGAGTCATATGGTCAGATTGACCAAAGAAGGAGACAATCAAAGTTCACATGAAATATAAAGTATTCCAACGGGCTTCTCTAGTCAAGGGTGTCAAGAGACTAGTATTAGATATAATCGAATCCTCATTACATTGGGCTTTATGAGTCAGTATCGGGGTACTTATTAGGAAATGCAACAGTCTCCATTAGGGGACAAGGTGATGAACCAGTAGTGAGCACCTCCTCACTAGTAACAAGGTTCCTTTTCTTTTGAAGAGAATATTAATTTTGAACCAAAGTAATTGAGTTCATTGCGGCTAGTGTTTGAGAAGTATCCGGATGTACTACTGAAACATGGGTTTAGGCAATTATATAATATGTAGACACCTTTAGTCGGAGTGCATTGGACAAATTATACCTCTTTAGAGGGAAACAATGAGAACTAATGACCCGTGTGTATTTAAACCAACATTGCATACATTTGGCAAGTGTCATAAGTTTTGAGAACGAAACTCTTTAAGAGGGGAAGGCCGTAATAGCTCGAACCTAACCCATGTTTATTTATATAATCATGTTTATTTACTTAATTAATCATGTTTATTTGTTTAACTCATGTTTATTCTTTTTATCATTTAAGGTTATTTAATTAACTAAATCATGTCTAATGATTCAATTGCACCCCAATTTATCTAATCAATCAATTCCATTATGTTTTCTAAATTTTCCGCATTCAATTATCATATTTGATCATCCCAGTTGGGAGATATTTTATTTTGGGACCCACTTTGCAAATCAAGTTTTACTTATCGTTTAAATTAGGTGAATCGATAGTATGCCTCAGTAAGCATACTTTAGCGATTAATTATTTTCCAAACGTCGGGAAAATTTAATCTCAAGCCTTATAAAATCTTTAACGCAACCTTCGCTTATTTTTGGGCCCAAAATCAGGACCAAAACCCATGATATTGGCCCAATTATACAAGGCTCAAGTTACTTGTGTTTATTTATTACTAATTATCATAATTTGTACCTAAATATACTTAGTGAAAGGATATTTTTGATGGCTTAAAAATCAATCAAGTATTTATTTTCAATCTCAACCAAGTAAACACACATTCACACACTCATTCATCTTCTCTCTCTCTCTCTCTATCCTACCTCACGCCATGTAGCAAGGAAGCACCACCCCAACCCCTTTCTGGCCACCACACAGCCACTACCTGGCCACTAAATGCCACCAGGCGCTACCCCTAGTCCCCCACCAGCCTTGGCAACCTTCCCCACTCACTCAAACATTCAAACACCCTCACTTCCAAGCTTGACAAGAGGTAAACCCTAACCTCCATGTTGTGTGATTTTAAGTTTTTGTTATTGTTTTATTGATAATATGTGTTTATATGATCAAAATAAGTGTTATTATGCAATTTTTATTGAGTCTGGAGATGTTTAGACTTATGGGTATTTGATCAAGAGCATGATCAAGTGACTATAAATTAGGTAAGTATGAGTTTGAGCTTGTTTTACTTCCTTGTTGTGATCTTTGATACAAAAAGTGGATTTAATGTTGAGAATGATGATTTTGAAGTCATTTGTGGGGGTTTGAATGAAGATTGGAATTGGGCATAACCTAGGATTTCATTATCATGCAATTGTTGAATTACCCACTGTCGAAAATTCAGGGAGTTATGGGGTTGTTCACAAATTCAAAAAGTTTTACTATAGATTCTTTATATTATTTGGGATTTTTTGGCAGAATTGCATGAATGTTGGAGGTGTAATCAGTGAGTTATGGATTTTTGAAGAAAATTGTCCTGTTTTGGATACGAATTATGTAATTTTGTATTAATGAATTTGTTTGGAGTTTGGATATGCTAATGGATTCAAAAATGGATGTTATGAAAATTTTTGGCTAAATTTTCGAAGTGTAAAAAGTCCCATTCGTGACCAAGAGAGGTTGGTTGGACGAATTATGTGAGTAAATGAATTTATTGGGAGATTGTGGATATTGATGTAAAGAAATATATTGAGTATTGAGTAAAATTTATCATGGAGTAATTTGCTATACTATGGGCCAAAATAAGATCACTTAAGGGGGAAATAGATATTCACGGATTTTATGGGGACTTTCAGCTCGATTCATGAGAGAAAAGAAAGCATAAAGCAATGACTGTGGCTAGGAAATGGCAGAAAATAGGAGAACATTTTCCAATAAACTGGTAATGATCGGCCTAGCCAAAAATTATGATTTTTGGTGACTAGATAGATCAGTGTGTTAGCTTTCAAATTCCTTTTGAATCACCTTAATCCTGGTTCTGTGGAAAAATTTATCGTCGTTTTGCTAGGACTGTGTAGGTTCAATCAAAACTGGCACCCTTGTGTTCTAGCCCCATTTTCGGAACCCTATTGTGAGAATCGTATTTTGTGTTGTGAATGGAAGTTTTTCAGGACTTGTTAATCTTTCCATATTAGGGCTTGAAGTCACCATTTAAGGTCAAGGACAAAAGTTATGAATTTTCTAAGTGGACCTTGTATGGGTAACACGTTTGATTGTGCTTAGAAGGTTTTTTTTTGGTTTGGAAAACTAAGTTGTATGGCATGAGCAAAGAAATTGGAGCAGTGGGGAGAATCTGGACTCGAAAATCATATTTATCAAACCAAGTTATTCTAATTTATGCTATTTTGAACCAAAATATCTCTCTCTTGGCCTCACACCTTTATTACTTACTCAATTCAGAATGTATCAAATGTGTTTATCGAGCCAATCTAGTGTACTCGCTGTTATCTTGAAACAAACTATACCTCAACGAGCCTTAAACCTGTATCAGCAATTTATTTCAGAAAACGCCAAAACCACTCTTCCATTTGTCACCATCAAGGACTTTTCCTGCGTAATCTCATTTATCTCATTGTGGTCTATTTTACTTTCATTTACTTCATATCGGATTTAATTACTTTCATTAATTGAGTTTTGAAGTTATATTGAAATACCCAAGTTGTGTATCCCATTTAATTTCTCAATTTCTATTACACATACTTTTGCTTACTCAATTATGTAAGTAAGGATCATTTACTGACTACACATACTTACAATGATATTTATGAAACAGAGTCGAGGCCTAGTTATCGTTTCCCGTTATGCATAAATGTTATCAAGTCAGAACATATTTATCAGGTCAGAAGACATTTATGAAATAACTGACTTTTATCAAGTCAGATGACATTTTTGAAGACTCAAGGTTTATCCATTACCTATATCTTCGGCAAGCAGAATAGGTTTATCAAGTTACAACTCTTAATGAGTTTATGAATGAATTTGTTTATACAGTGATTTGCCATTTAACTTGTGACCCCATCAGTTATAATCTATAGGATGTCAGCCCATCATTTACCCGCGCGACTTCAGTCCAACTCTTGATCAGATTGGCAGGTGTACACCAATGTATAGATCACATCATTGCAAGGGGTTCACATTCAGATAATAATGAGCAATTCATTTTCATATTAATTTTATTTTCATTGTTATTGCGAACTGAATGAATTATAAAAGCGGGTACCCATTAGTAGTGTTTCTACACTCTTTCTACAATATAAGAATGCATATACTGAGTTTTAGCTCACATGTTCGAATTGTTTTCATGTTTTCCATTTTAGGTGATGAAGTATCATATGTTTCTCCATTTAGCAAGCCGTTTTGGAAGTCATTAGATGCTCACAGTGGATTCAGCATAGCATGAATGTTGGGATCGACCTTAGGGTCAAGTTGGGTCTATATTCAATATACGTATGTAGTGTGGAGTGCGAGTTAACACATGGTATGATTATGTTGATTATGTTGAAGTTGAAATATTATGGACTTTGGTCTTGGAGTGTTTTAGTTTAACAAATATTGTGAACATGAGTTGCAAGATTGAATGGTTTCAGTGAGCTTTGTCCTTATCAAGACGGCGGTAGTGTCTTCCATAATTAAGTCTTCCACTGCAGTTTTCCGTAAATCATGTTATTAGCATTTTGGAGGCGTTGCAGATTTGGTATCAGAGCCAAGGTTTTAAGGGCCAATGTGAGCTATCAAGTGTTTATGAGTTAGCTATCAATGTGTGTACGAGTTATGTTGCACCAGTTAAATGAGCAATTGACTATAGGTTCATATGTATGGCATACATGAGAGAACCATTTCCATTTGGGTGACTCATCATTTGGTAATATCTTATGATTCGAGCATTAGGAAAGTGGAGTGTGGAACAATTTGGGCCACCTACTAGTGAGGCATGCTCTCATTTATCCGAAAGTTGTATTGTATGTTTCATTTCTCCCATTTGTTTAAATTTTTGCAATCATACACTCCGGGTGTGTGACCCGTTAAATTATGAACTTCAGCGTGTGGCCGTTGAGCAATTGAAGTGCTTCTCTCCATGTCAGGAATCTATTGTAAGGCTTTAAGCCGAATTTTAGTCAGTTTTTAGGCAAAACTTTGTCTATTTGCCCTAGGATTTGAAAGGTTTATTGAGGTGTGTTAATATACCTGAACTTGAGTGCAGTGATGGTTGAAACCCGATGTGGGGATGACATTTGCAACTTCTTGGGGGATTAATACAGTGTCAAGTTAGATGTAAACCTCTAGATGAGGAATGCTCTGTGGGGCAATATCTTTGAGGCAAACTAGTATGAGATGAGCATTACAATGAGTGCTTATGTCTGACACGATAACAGTTAGTAGCTTATGGTGTGCTACTTGGCATTATATGGGTGGTACGAGTAAGATTAAGCTGCCAGTTTTGACATTAGGACCTTACCTCATCAATGCTCCCGTTACTTCCTGTCATTAACTTATTTGTGCCCTAGTTATCTTGAATTGTTCAAATGCATCATTTCTTTGTCACTAACACTCTCTTGATTTGTAATGGAGTGTTTATGAAAAAAATCTCATATGTGGTATGTGGGGAGTCCTTTAAACACATTTGAGCAACCTTTCTTATAGGTAATTCAGACTGTGACAATTATAATTATTTAGTTCTCTGTTTCCATAATGGAGCCTATAATGACCCCGTTATGCTTTACTATGTGATTTACAGTTCTTCCTAAGCATATTTGACCCAATATACCTACAGTTCAACCATCACTATGTTCATATTTTTACTGTCCCCTACTTTAACTCCTTGCTTCTATTTGGATAATATTCATTTATTGCTTGTAAAGCCTTTGGTTGCTTCAGACCCAATCATTCACTACAAGAAATACTGCAATTTGTGACCGCTTTTTGTGACCGCTTGAAAACAGTCGCATTTTGTGACTAATTTTATGACCAATAGAAGACCGTGAGAAATTTATGACCGCAAGTGAAGTAGTATGAAATGCAGTCACATTTTATGACCGATTTTCACACCAATATAAAATCAGTCATAAATTTTTATTTTTCAAAAATTAACAAAATTTTTCATTTAATTAAAAAATGAGGACTTATTTTTATTAAAATTCGAGACCGATTTTGTGACTATTTTAAAATAAAATTCGGTCACAATACTAGTCAAAACAAAACCTAAACCTAATTTGCTCTCACCTCTCACAACCCAACTCCCTCACCCCTTCGATTCAGGCTGACCTGCGCCCCCAAACTGCTGGCTCGACACTCCCCCCCCCCTGCGCCCCCAAACTGCTGCCGACCTCTCCTCTCTCTGTGGCTCCATCGTCCCTAACCCCTTCAATTCGCTTGCCCATCGATCGTCGCTGACCGTCCTCTGTTTGCCCATCGATCGTCGCTGCCCATCAATTCGCGTGCCCTGTCCTGCGTCCATCGTCGTCGGCGTCAGGGGAAGCTGCTGTCGTTCTTCCATCATTGCCGGCGTGCTTTTCTTCCATCCTCTGTTTCGTTCCACCGACGCCAGCCTGAAGCGCAGATCCGTTTTTGCTTCAGTTTTGATCTGAACTGTAAGTATGGTCTTGAAGCTTCAGTTTTTGCTTTGAATTCTCAAGCATGGTGTTCGTTGTTTTGAACAGTGATGGAGTTTAGTGTTCGTTCATTGTGCCAGTTGCTGAAAATTCAATTTTTCTTGCATCCTATTATTGTGGTACTTGCTCAAAATTCGATTGTGGGTTGCAAATTGACAATGTGATTGCTCAAAATTCGATTGCTCAAAATTCGATGGGTTGAATAGTCATGGCTGAATTTACAATGTTATTGCTGTTAAGTTCAATTGAGTAGAAATCTTGGTTTATTGTTGGAGTTGCAATTTCTCAGTTATGTATTAGTTGGTTCTGAGGTTGGTTCTGAATTCTCTGGTTCTGAATTGTCAGTTATGTTTTTGTTGGTTCTCAGGTTACTATAACTGGGTTATAGCTTGTGTAATTGATCTAAAAGTGACGACTGGCGCATTGCTCGTGTTTTGCTGGCATCTCAATTGGTGTTTTCATCATAAAGTCATATCAAATGTCCTCATAAAGTATAAAATCTATAAAACTATTAGAAATTTGAAGAATATTTTAGAAATTTAAAATAGATGTGAATTTAAGTTTTATTCATGTGCGTTTGACATATCATCTGAAAAATTATCATGTAAAATATGCTCAAAAATTATAAATTAAGATAAACAATCAAGTATCAAAAGAAAATAATAACTATTTTTCGTTGGAGGGTTCGGACCCTAAGAAAGCTACACGAGAAAGTGAAACTTCAAATTATAAAATAAGATAAACCATCAAGTATCAAAAGAAAAGAATAACTATTTTTTCTTGGAGGGTTTGGGCCCTAAGAAAGCTATATAAGAAAGTAAAATAAGTATCAATTTTTTTTG
>JACYFF010031955.1:102193539-102210410 GCA_017589665.1 Selenicereus undatus
TATATATATATATTATATATACTTTGTTTTGGATTTTTTCAACTAAATGAGCCAATATTTTAAATATAATTTATTTAATAAGTTATCATTGAGTTCATTTTTTTCCACTATGAAAAATTAAAAAAAAATGTGAAGTACATTTACAATTTGCAAAAAAAAGGAAAATTTAGTATGGTAAAGTTTTACCTTTTTTAGAAGATAATTAGGTAGAGGTCTTTCTAAGAGAAATATAAATTAGTACAAATTGAACAATTATTGGCCATTGCCTACTTAGATAACTAATAAGATCTTCCAATCCCTAATTAAAATTTGATGTACTATGTACTCATGATTTAACCATTAACCGATAATGTGACTCTGTAACCATATAATATGATATTTATGAATAGGCTAATTATATAATGATAATATTTTTTAGTGAGTAATGTACTCTACATATTTAAATTATAATACATGTTAACGTTAACAACTACCAGCAATGTGATATGCTAACTCTACATTACCATATAAATTTGCGAGTTGAGGGAATAATAATTGGTTGAAGTGTGAGTATCATATGGGGTAAGAATATTGAGTTGAATTTTAAATAAATTCATTTTTTTTCCAAGAAGTTGTTGAACATTCCTTTATGTTCAAGGTTATGTGTTGTCCTACCAAAGCATTTCACGACATGGTAACCTTAAAAAAATAATATTAGTGAGAAGAAAAGTAGAGAGAGATTGAACGGAAATGAAAGGGACATTCTTGGAGCTACCTTAGCTAATCAGTTAGAGAGAGGAGAGATGAGAGCATCTGTATGATTAGCGTGAAGAGTTTAATTTATTGGGTTATAATTGGATACTTTTTAAGGGACTAATTCGAAACTAGTACTTGTACTTCGAATATTGAGAAGATTATCTACTCTTATATTGGTTTTGAGTTATAAGTATATTTCAGTCACTATTGTTGGTCAGCCATTTAATTTATTTTCTTTGCAGTTTTGTGGGTTGCTGTTGAAATTATCTTGGAAAAAAATACGAATCTTAAATTATACTTAAAAATGGTATTCTTTGTTTATTATAAGCTCTATGAATTATCATTATGAAATGTATATTTATCAATCTCATTGACGAAAAAAGGTTGTGAGCTATCTTGTTACATATTTGCTAGTTTTTGCTACAAGAGCACTGTAACTTTAGTAAGAACTATATGCACTATTACAGATCACACCGTTGTTACTTATAAGACTATTCTCAGTGAAAGAACTATAGGAAGTGTTGATCTAACATCTTGTGAATCTAAACTCAATTAACACTCACAAAAATGGAACAAATATAGAGGAATAGAATTGGTCGTTCGATTTTTGTGGCTTAAAAATGGTATTCTTTAGGAGTTGGATCATATTGCATCGCTTCAATTGCCACAAATATGCTGAAAAGTATTAAATGCAGAAATCAATCAAACAAATTAGTAACTTATGAGAAATCAGTATTTAGATACCAGTATATCACAATCCAAACCCATGGAAAAAAATATTAAAACGAAGAAAACAAGAGAAGAATTATGGGGGAGAAAACGAACACTTAACAGACCTAATATTAAATTTTATGGACAATAACACATGATCTTAAATTTTATTTGATTTTGAGTTACCATTGATTGAGTATAAAAGGGTCTAGTTTTTAGAGACCTTACTTTAATTTATACTTACAAAATAGCAACCGCTTCTCTTGCAACTAAATACAGATTTCGATAAATTTTATATTCATTTAACGCTTAACACTTACTATACTCTTAGATGACATAGTTTCGTTAATTGTTATTTATGTTTAATAAATGTATCATTTTTCATTAATTTTTGGAGCATCTTTTTCTTATATATGTTTGTGATGTCAATTTTATTTAGAATTAGCTCTGTCTCTCTCTCCTCCCTTATACAAGCACTCATATTTTTTATGTGTACAGACGTTTGATACAGCTCGCAGTTGATCAATATAAGTGATTGAACGTTGAAGTTGTTTGATCGTGAAGGTGTATTGTAGAGGTATATAATTCTAACCAATGCAAGTATGTATATTATTACGCACATAACTATGAACTATTTGTTATGATGGAAGGGCTAAGTGACCCATCAACAATTTATGTGATCTTTTTGGTATGACTCAATAATGCATTTTATGTGATCTTTTTGGTATGACTCAATTTGTGTGTTTGATTTTTTGTCTACATGTGGTTATTATTAGGTGTGAAAACCATGCTTTCATATTCATATAACAAGCTATAATATCATTAATGTATGCCTAAAATGTGTAAGACTCAATATTTGGATATCTATTTGACGAAGAACTCAATTATGATGCTCCTAAGCTAATGTACCTTATGTGCCATAAAGATTTGGGATAGTCAAATTAATGTTATTCTAGTAGACGAACTTTCTAGTATGGCCCAATAATGCATTTTATATCGTGAAGTCTAGCCAATTGTACTGTTATTGTATGATAATTTACAAGTTGGGTGTTTGGTTTTCTGTTTGCATGTGGTTGTTTAGTGTGAGAATTATACTTTCATATAAGAAGTTATGAGCACTTTGATACATTTGTTATGTGTATTGTGCTGTTTAATTTAATATGTTACACTATTATTAATAGTTGAAAAAAAAACTAACGAAATAATTTATTCTAACTTAAACAGAATATGGAAATTCCAGAGCATCGTAGGTGGATGGTTAATAGACTTTTTCCCAATAGAGGTGGATTAACACCTGAGTTTGTGGCGGGGGTTAATGAGTTTGACATGTTTGCAAGAAACCTTCCTGTGTATTTAAGGGAGAAAGTATATAGGTGTCCTTGTGCGAAGTGTGAGAATACAAAATTCCTACCACCGGAAGAAGTTAAGGTTCATCTATATAAGAAAGGGTTCACTAGTGGATATTGGTATTGGACATCACATGGGGAACTTCAACACCCTGAAGGTGAAGAAGTAAACATGCATCATAGTCCACCTAGTATTTCTTCCGAAAATCATGCTATATTCAATGATGCATATCACACAATGGTTGAAGACGCTTTCAATGAACATACTCCAGAACCTCCTAATCCAGATGCACAAAGGTTTTATGATTTGTTAAATGCATTACAACGTCCTTTGTGGGATGACTGCACTAATCATTCGGAGTTATCAGTTGCTCTTAGATTGATGAGTATTAAATCCGAGCATAATATGTCACAGAGTTGTTTTAATGAAGTTGTACAACTTATGAAAGAAGCATGTCCATCTAAGAATTATGTGCCGAGTAAGTACTCCGATGCAGAAAAGTTAGTGAGAAAATTGGGGCTCACTTCTGTAAAAATAGATTGTTGCGTTAATGGTTGTATGCTATATTATAAAGACGATGCACATCTACAACAATGCAAATTTTGTGATGCTCCACGATATATGGTGCGTAAGTCCAAAAAAAAGAGAAAACAAAAGGATGTGCCTTTAGCAAGAATGCATTATCTTCCTATCATTCCTAGGCTCAAAAGATTATTTGCATCTTATAGTTCTGCTCAACATATGAGATGGCATTTTGAAAATCCTCGAGAGCCTGGTGTTTTATGTCATCCATCTGATGGAGAAGCGTGGAAACATTTTGATAGAACTTGGCCTCATTTTGCCTCTGAGCCACGGAATGTTAGACTTGGCTTATGTGCGGATGGTTTCTCTCCATTTTCATCACAATACGCAAAGCCCTATTCATGTTGGCCGGTCATTCTAACTCCTTATAATCTCCCTCCAGAAATGTGTATGAGTACACCATATATGTTTTTGACTTGCATTATTCCTGGTCCGAAAAATCCCAAGGCCAATATAGATGTATATGTACAACCTTTGATAGATGATTTGAAAACCTTATGGAATGAAGGTGTCCAAACATATGACATTTCTAGAAAGGAAAATTTTCAAATGAGGGCTGCATTGATGTGGACTATTAATGACTTTCCTGCGTATGGCATGTTGTCTGGGTGGAGTACGCATGGAAAATTAGCTTGTCCAATTTGTATGTCCTCATCCAAAGCCTTTCGTTTAGAGAATGGAGGGAAACCGACGTGGTTTGATTGTCATAGATAATTTTTGCCAATGGATCATCAATTTAGAAGGAATAAGGATGCGTTCACAAAGAACAAAAGTGAAACTAGTAGGCCTCCTACTAGACTACATGGGGAAGCAATATGGCAAACTGTGCAACACCTTCCTAAAGTGACTGAAAATGGACCTTTTGTCATTGAGGGTTTTGGACAAGTTCACAACTGGACCAAACAAAGTATATTTTGGGAATTGCCATATTGGAAGACTAACTTACTTCCGCACAATTTGGATGCTATGCATATAGAGAAGAATGTATTTGATGCTGTTTTCAACACAGTTACGGATACAGATGGCAAAACAAAGGACAATGTCAAAGCAAGAATGGACTTGAAATTATACTGTAGGCGTAAAGAATTGGAGCTTAAGGAGTTGGCTAATGGCAAGATTGTGAAACCAAAGGCAAAAGTTAGCTTTTCAATGCAAGAAAAAAAGGATATTTGCCAATGGATGAAGGATTTGAGAATGCCAGATAATTATTCATCATATTTAGCTAAATGTGTGGATGTTGATAAGACCAAGATAAGTGGTTTGAAGAGCCACGATTGCCATGTGTTCATGCAATCATTACTTCCAATTGCATTCAGTGCACTTCCTGAACAAATATGGAAGCCTCTACTGAACTTAGCCAATTCTTCAGAGACTTATGCTCAACGGTGTTGCACGAGGAGAAACTGTCCCAAATGGAAAAGAATATTGTTATGACCTTGTGCAAATTAGAGCGTATCTTCCCTCCAGGTTTCTTCAATTGCATGGAGCATTTGCCTGTACACATGGCTTATGAAGCAAAATTAGGAGGACTAGTCCAATACCGTTGGATGTATCCTTTTGAGAGGTAAGTTTTTATTATTTTATACACAACTCTTTGAAATATTTTCAGGGTTAAATTGCAGTTGCTAACATGTATGGCAAATTATATCTTAGGTTTTTGGGCTTATTAAAGAAAATGGTGCAGAATAAGGCCCGTGTAGAAGGCTCAATATGTGAGGCGTACATTAATCTTGAAACATCTCACTTTTGCACATACTATTTCGCATCTAATGTACCGTGTATGCGGAATAGAAATAAAATAAATGAGGATGAAGTTGAGCAGGATGATACACAACCAACTTTATTGGTTTTTCGTCCACAAGGTCGTCCCAGTGGGCGAGTAACACCGCGATGGTTGACTGATGAAGAATATACTGTTGCTCATCTTCATGTTCTACTAAACTGCGACGAAGTGCAACCTTATATTGGGTTAGTTGTTAATATTTTATATTTCAATATGTTCTTTCAAAACATATTTAATACGTACTTAACCCTAAAAAGGAGTGTTGCACTTGGCAGCTTCTTCACTCAAGAAAAAAGAGAACACAACCCATACCTTTCTGATGAACAGGTTGACGCTTTAATCACAACACAATTTGCTTCCTGGTTTAGAAACAATGTAAGTTGATGCTAACGTATTACTTCGTTAAGCTATTAAATTAACACACACACACACACACACACACACACACACACACACACACACACACACACACACACACACACACACACATATATATATATATATATATATATATATATATATATATATATATATATATATATTGCTTAGTTGAGTACTTAAATTATGTTTTCTTATTTATTAGGTGGATATGATGCAAATGTGTGATACGGAACGTCATCGATATTTGTGTCAGTTAGCATTGGGACCTCTAAGACTTGCGAATACATGGCCTATGCATACAGTCAATGGTTATAAGTTCCACACAGAAGCTTGGAATGAAGATAGAAAAACTTACAACTGTGGAGTTTGTGCTAAAGGAACTGGAGAAGGTGGCATTGAAAATGATTTCTATGGGATTCTGAAAGATGTAGTTGAGATTGAATATCCGGGAGAGCCAATCAAAAAGTGTGTTTTGTTTAGTTGTCACTGGTTCGACAACACCCCTAATAGTGGTACAAGGGTGCATAAAGATTTTGGTATTGTAGAGATTAGACACACTCGAAGGTATAGGAAATATGATCCGTTCATATTTGCGGATTTTGCAACTCAGGTGTATTACGTGCCATATCCAGTGAGAAGAAGAGACAACCAAGATTGGTGGGTGGTTATAAAAACTACTCCTAGATCTAGAGTGGATAGCAAGTACACATTGCAACGTGCTTATCAAGAGGAGATTATGTCTGATGCTACTACTATATTAGATGATGTTCAAATTGATAATCTCGGGGATGATGGATATGAAGAAGTTGATATAGATGCTACACTAATGATTCATCAGAATGAAGAGGATGCGGAGGGAGAGGAGGACGAGGAGGACGAGGAGGAAGAAGAAGAAGAAGAATTTGCTGATGAGGATGATACCGAAGTTGAAGATGATGTAGAGCTTGAGGGTGATGAAGATGATGAGGATGATAATGAGTAGTCATTTGTTATAATTTCCATGATTGGTAGTCATTTGTTATAATTGTGATGATTATAATTTTAATGTTAGTGAAGACAATCTTGTTTCTTTTGTGATAGTCTTATTTATGTATGTTTGTATGGTTTTATGTTAATTTTCAAGAGTATCTATCATGTTCGTGATTTCTACGTTTGAGAATTACCAATTTTGTGTTTATTTGTTTATGAATTATTTTCCCGTGAAAGATGTCGGAGAAAAGTCGTGCGAAGAAAAAGTTTCGTTTCACTTTTACTTCTTCTCAAGGGACTCTCGTATCTACCCCTTCACCTACAATTGCCCCTACCATAGATCCTACCCAAAATTCTATCCCTACAAGCTCTCCACCTTTTCATAATCATGGTCTGCCAGATACCCGATTGTCTACTATCCAACCAACCTACCTTTCTTTTGGCCATGTACCAACATCTACCACCACTCCAACAAGCATTCCTACTCCTATAGCTACTCCTGAAACTTCTCAACCTTCTCAAGAAGTTTCTCAACCTATTGAAGATGTCCAACGACAAACTAAGACGAAGATCTTTCCAAAAGGAAAAGAGTAAGTACTTACTTTTTGCGTTGATTTTTTTTTTGTAAAGCAAGATTATAAAATGAACTTTTTATGACTATATGTTTCTTTTTTTTTGGCAGATTCTACCCAAACCATACTCACGTCATTCATGCCCTCTCTAATATCATGATAAGTAAGTTTGATTCACCTTATCATACTTGGAAGGAAATACCAATTGACGTGTGAAATATGTGGTTTGATGAATTCAAAGTAAGTTGCCTAATAGTTGCGAAAAAAAAGAAAAAAAAAATTGGTACATATTGTTTCAAATACTTACCTGTGCTTATAACTTTGGATTACTTTTAGAAAAAATTTCGTTGGGATGATGAGCATGCTCATGAAATTAGGAGAGTTTTCGAGTTTCGTGGATCATCAAGATTAAAAGGAATGACATTTGAGATTCGAAAAAGTGGCAAACAACCTGTGTGGCTAAGCAGAGATGTTTATGAAGGCTTATGTGCATATTGGGAGTCTGAAGAATTCAAAGGGAAAAGTATGTTAGGCAAGACGAATCGAGCATCACCGTTGGGAGTAGGTTCATCTGTACATTGTGGTGGATCAATTCCCCATTCTGAGCATAGGAGGAGATTGGTAATATAAATATATATATATTTTTTTGTACATATGTGTTCATTTCGACTAACTAATTGAAGTTATTTACATGTGTTCATAATCACTAATTTACTTTCAATTTTCAATTATATGTAGGCGGAAAAATTACAAAAAGAGCCAACTATTGATGAATCATTTGCACTCACCCACTCCAGGAAAAAAGATCAATCATTTGTCGATCAAAAGTCAAAAGAGGCATATGTAAGTGACTTATTTCTCTGAAAATTTGTAAGCTCAGTTAAATCAACATTAGGAGAGATCGAAGGAGGTTATTTTCACAAGTTTCATTTTTACACATACACATTGAATGTTTTGTTTTGATAAATGTCAGCAAGTATTTGAATATATGTTCAAAAGAAGAAAATGTCAGCAAATATATATTTAAGATCGAATATACCATCACCAGTTTTGATGTAAAGGGATCTAGCTAATGGCAATTTTAAATTCTCAAAGAAGCTCATAATGGAGAACGGAACATATTATGTTTATTTTGAAGTTAGATTAGCTTTTAAGGTATATATACACTTCCCTTTATACACCCTTCCCTTGAATAATTATATCTGTACTTGAAGTTGAATTGTTTAATTTTCAAGGAATTTGAACTTGAAGGCTTGTGTTGGTTACGTGATGTGGAATATTTTTGTACAAATGCATATCTTAGGCTTTCTTTACAAATGCAGTTTTTTTTATACTTCAAGGATTGTGTTGGTCATGTGATGTGGAACATTCTTATACTTGAAACTGAATTGTTTAATGTCAGCAAGTACTTGTTTAATTTTCAAGGAATTCAAGCTGAATTGTTTAATTTCCAAGGCTTGTTTTGATTATATGATGTGGAACATCAATACCGTTTTCTGCACACTTCATATCCATTTAAGTTGTTTATTTTTTGGATGTCGAGTACTCCGGATGTGTGATCCGTTGAGTTGTACTTTGCATTTCTTTTCTATTAGTGAATTTTATTGAATGGTTTACTCCGGGCGTGTGGCCCGTAGAGTTGTGGTCTCCGGCGTGTAGCCGTTGAGTTTGATTTGGTTTATCCTTTTTGGCTTGTTTTCAATGCAGGGGATTTAATGTAAAACTTTAAGCCTAAAAAATGGTCAGTTTTAGGGGAAATTTTGTCCGTTTCGCCCCAGAAATCCCGGGCGTGTGGCCCGTAGAGTGTTGGTCTCCGGCGTGTAGCCGTTGAGTTTGATTTGGTTTATCCTTTTTTGCTTGTTTTCAATGCAGGGGATTTAATGTAAGGCTTTAAGCCTAAAAAATGGTCAGTTTTTAGGGAAAATTCTGTCCGTTTCGCCCCAGAAACCCCGAGCGTGTGGCCCTTAGAGTTGTGGTCTTCAGCGTGTAGCCGTTGAGTTTGATTTGATTTATCTTTTTTTGCTTGTATTCAATGCAGGGGATTTAATGTAAGGCTTTAAGCCTGGAAAATTGTTAGTTTTTAGGGGAAATTCTGTCCGTTTCATCTCAGGAATTAAGAAACACTAACACTTCTAGTTCTAGGGTTCCGAGGGTTGTTACAGATGCTCATAGTTACTATAATTTTCTTTTTCTCTTTTAATCTTTAAATTGACAAAAATACTTATATTCTTCTTATTGTAGGAGAAGTATAAAAAAAGACTTTCAGAGATCCAAGAATCTACTCAAGGTGAAGGTTCTACCTCTCAAGGAACGCCACTTCCTCAACTGTCGTTGGAAACTCAGATGACTATTTGGAAGGAAGCTGTTGGCCTCACCAAGAAAGGTAAAATTTTTGGATTTGGAATGGAAGATTCATGTGCTTCTACTACTGGTTCACCTACTACCACTAAAGTTTCTATTGAACTATTTGAAAAAGAAAAGCAATCAAAGAAAAAGTTAAAAAAGAGGTAGCACCGGGTCGAGAAAAAACTATCTGAGACTACAAAACTTGTAAAAACTTTGATGCAACAAATGAATTTTACAATTCCAATATCCACCAATGTTGGTGTTGGAAATGGAGGAATTGGAAGCATTAGTGGTAGTAATGGTGGGGATGAAGATGAAGATGAAGATGAAGATGAGGATGAGGATGATGATGACGACGACAATAATGATGATCAACAAGAGAATGAGGATGTAGATAACAATGACAAATGATTTGTATGGTAAAAGTGTTTGATGACTTGACTTGTGCTTTGAAACACTTTAAAAGTAGTTGAATTATTATAATGTAGATTTATATGTTTAATGTGAAGATATTTATGTTAGATCTTAGTTCATTTATTATGTAATATGAAACTTTGGTTGTTATGAAAGCATGAATGTGATTGTCATGCATATATAAATGTGTGGTCATAGTTTTGTAAATTCAGGGAGATGATTATATTTCAAATTTAATTCTCAAGCTATTACTTAAAAAAAGGTCACAAAAGCAGTCATAAATTATTCTTCAATTTTCAAAATCGGTCACAAAAATGGTCACAACGAATAATAATTTTTAACAAAATTAGTCATAAATGCGGTCACAAAGGACCGCGGTCACAATGTCAGTCACAAATTTTTTGGGACCATACCAAAATTGGTCACAAAGAAGGTCACAAGAATGGCACATTTTCAATAAAATCGGTCACAAAGTCAGTCGCAACACATGTCAGTCACAATCGCGGTCACAAATTATGTTACTCACGTCGGTCACAACATCGGTCACAAATCATATTCGGTCACAAAGTCAGTCACAAGTCCAACTTAAATTCTCACCGCAAAAGCCGTCTGGAAAACGGTGTGGAAGAAAAAGGTAGTCACAAATTCAGGCCATGTTCGGCAAATTAGCGGTTCAAGTAGCGGATAGCGGTTTAGGTAGCGGATAGCTGTTCAGGTAGCGGATAGCGTTTCTAATTTAGCTGTTAGCTGATAGCATTTTAGAAGAGCAGTTGAATAAAATGTGTTCGGTAAATTTAGCTGTTGGATTAGCTGATTAGTGTAAATTGACATAAAAGGATATAGATAATTTCCAAAGATAAAATTTCCAAAGGGTAATTTTTGGTAAAAAAATATGAAACGCTACTTTTGAATGTAAAACGTTAATACTATTAGCTTTTCAAAAACACTACTTAAAACGCTAAACGCTACTTGAAATGCTAGTCAAAACACTACGTTACCGAACATTACAAATTACGTGATGAGTGTATTGATTTAGTCAAAACGCCAAACGCTACCCAAAACGCTGTTGCCGAACACGCCCTCAGTCACAAATAGTGACCACACCATCGGTCACAAATCGCGTCTCAATTACTGACTGAATCGGTCACAAATTGAATTTCCAACCAAGGGTTTTGTGACCGCAGGAATCGGTCACAAAGGCGGTCACAAACATCATTTGTGACCGATTTCTCGCAATTTGTGACCGCTTTTTCGGTCACAAACAGGCGATTTTCTTGTAGAACACATTTTCAAAAATTAAATGTATCCATATTGTTTGTGTTTCTATAGCACTGTAACGTCATGTTGGCATAGTACCCTATGGTCGTGATTGCATGTCATTACTCAAGTTATTTTGGTAATCCTTTATTTACTAGTACAACCTATCTTATTAATGATAAGCAATGATTTGTGCTATTTTCGTCTGCCAACAATTTTGAAGTTTATATGCCTACTTAAGACTTCCATTTACTGCAAAATGTTTTATTCATGGATGTCATCATGTTCAGTCATAAGACTAACTCGTTCATCTTGACGTATTGTCCTTTCAAACATCAGATAAATAAAATTTTTCTTCTGGTATTGTTGACCCTTATCTTCGTCATTTTACTCACATACGAATACCGTATGACTTTTCAAATGTCGTTTTGGTAATCTGTTACATTTCATCACCTTCATTACTTAATACTCCCTCTCAACTTCATAACATTGTTTATTTACTTTACTATCATGACCATCATGAATAAACTGCATGTCTTGTCTATGCAGTACATTTATATGCCTTACCTCTCTCATTTCAAATCTTCGTCCTTTCATTCATTCAACTTCCATGCCTGTCCTTTATAACCAATAAAGAAATATCTTTGTAAGAGTCCATGGTGTGCTTGCCCCTCTTTACACTTTAGATCATCCCCCTATCTTCTAAATTTACTGAGACCAGTAAGCAGTTGAATGTGTTATCTTGTATAAATAAGCCTCTATTAATTAGTATTGCTGGAACCATATTCATTGGCCATTCAATCCAGTTTGATTGGCATATCTTGTTATCATTATGGAGATGAACTGATTGTGTACTTATAGAAGATGACACGTAAAGATCTTAAGGTTAGCTTGAGAAATGAGGAAAGACTAGACGTGTGTTTCTATGGACCGAGGGAATAAAAACCCTATTTCTGCCCTAATTACACTGTGCAAGCAAGTGAGATACCATCTCAGTAGTGCATTGAATATTAGTGATATGCCAACCACACTCGGTATATATATATATATATATATCCATAATTACAGTTTGTGAATTTAGAGATGTTTCAACTGAGGACTTTAAGGACTATTTTCCCCCAAGAAACATTGATTTTCATATCAACCTAGTTCTAGGTGCTCAATCCATTTTTAGAGCCCATATCATATGACCCCCAGCAAAGTTCACAGAACTAAAGATTTAGTAAGATGAGTTGTTATAGAAGTGAGCTATTTGACCAAGTGTGTCACCTGGGAAACCCTAGTTTTATGTGTGTGAAGAAGGAAGGAAGAACCTTATAGTTCTGTACTGCGTACAGAAAGTTGAACAATATCACTATCAAAAACAAGTGCCCTATACCTTGAATAAATTATTTATGGGATTAACTGTCAATAATAGAAGTAGTTTTCAGGAATGATTTGAGGTCCAGATATCACACATAAACCATGCAACCACAGTTTATCTTTTGCAAGAATGCCCTTTTATAGTAATTCTTGAAATTGTTTACTTGTCTCGTCTTCAAAACTTGATACTATCCAATATTGTTTAATCTCCCTTGCATTTCAACCTAATATTTCCTATTAGCGTGATCATCCATGTCTTTGTAAACCCATTGTAAATGTGTGTTACATTTTTGTTCGACCTTATATGGTTGTCAACATTCCAGTGCTCTCAACCTTCACCATCTTTATTTCATGATCATGAGTTGTAGTTCATCCTATTGAGAGCTGATTCACACATCTACCTTCCATCTCATTTATTCATAATGATAAGCTCATATAACTTTTTCTGAATTCATAATATAATTCAACTCTCATTGGTGTGGGTGATTGCGAATGTCATAATCCCCTTACTCTCTTTATTTTGAACTTCGCCTCCCACACATATATCTTACATTCTGATAAATAAACTTCCGCATTCTCTATTTAATCTTATTTTTGTACTTGAATTGGCTTCGTATTAGTCAAGGCATGTTCCTATTATAGCTTGTTCAATCTATTTATCTATCCATTGGCACTTTGCTTGTCCAATCCATTTATCTATCCATTGCACCTTGCTTGTCCAATCTATTTGTCTATCTATTGCACTTTGCTTATCCAATCTATCTATCTATTTACTGCACATTGCTTGTCCCATCTATCGATTGCACTTATCTTGTTGCTTGTGGCTATAAAGTCACCTAGTTGAAGCTCTGTTGCTTGTCATCTTGTTTCCAATTCATTAGTTAAACCTGAGTATAACCAGACCATCTTTCTCCTTGAATGATTATTTATTGGACCCTTTATGATCCATATTTATAAACCACAATTCTTGTGGCATTATATTTCACAATTCATGATACATTTATTGTTATCTTAAACCACAATTCTTGTGCCATTATATTTGAAAATTTCTTGATGCACTTATGGTTATCTTTATTCTAACCACCCCATGTTACTCCCTCCTTTATAAATCTTTTCTAGTCTCATTGTTTATTTCTTTTGCTCCTAATGACTAACTTCACTACCAATTCCATCATTTTTATCTCTGCCCATGTTTATTCTCGCCTTTGATTCAGACTTAAAGTAGATCTTAGACTAGTCTGATGAGGGAAGATCATGTGATGCATTAAGAACATCATATGGGGACATTTTGATAAGGTCATAATCTCAAACAATGTCTATCGGTATTAGAGTAAGCTAGAAGAAGTATTGAGAATAATGAGACAGTTCAAGTACATACTAAGGTGACACAACGACTGCACAAGAGTCATATGGTCAGATTGGGCTTTATGAGTCAGTATCGGGGTACTTATTAGGAAATACAACAGTTTCCATTAGGGGACAAGGTGATGAACCAGTAGTGAGCATCTCCTCACTAGTAACAAAGTTCCTTTTCTTTCAAAGAGAATATCAATTTTGAACCAAAGTAATTGAGTTCATTGAGGCTAGTGTTTGTGAAGTATTCAGATCTACTACTGAAACATGGGTTTAGGCAGTTATACAATACGCAGACACCTTCAGTCGGAGTGCATTGGGCAAATTATACCTCTTTAGAGGTAAGCAATTAGAACCAACGACTCATGTGTATTTAAAGTAGCATTACATACATTTGGCAAGTGCCATAAGTTTCGAGGATGAAACTCTTTCAAAGCGAAAGGTCGTAATAGCTCGAACCTAACCCATGTTTATTTATATAAATCATGTTTATTGACTTAATTATGTTTATTTGTTTAACTCATGTTTATTCTTTTTATCATTTAAGGTTATTTAATTAACCAAATCATGTCCAATGATTCAATTGCACTCCAATTTATCTAATCAACGAATTCCATTATGTTTTCTAAATTTTCAGCATTCAATTATCGTAGTTGATCATACCAGTTGGGAGTGTTTCATTTTGGGACCCACTTTGCAAATCAAGTTGTATTTATCGTTTAAATTTGGCGAGCCGATAGTAGGCCTTGGTAAGCATAATTTAGCAATTAATTATTTTTTAAATGCCGGGAAAATTTAATCACGAGCCTTATAAAATCTTTAACACAATCTTCGCTTATTTTTGAGCCCAAAATCAAGCCCAAAACCCATGATCTAGGCCCAATTATACAAGACCCAAGTTACTTATGTTTATGTAACACTAGTTATCATGATTTGCACCTAAATATACTTAGCAAAAGGATATTTTTGAAGGCTTAAAAATCAGTCAAGTATTTATCTTCAATCTCAACCAAGTAAACACACACACACACACACACATATTCCTCTTCTATCTCTCTCTCTCTCTCTCTCTCTCTCTCTCTCCTACCTCATGCCAAGTAGCAAGGTAGCACCAACCCAGCCCCTTTTCGGCCACCACATAGCCGCTATCCGGCCACTAAATGCCACCAGGCACTACCCCTTGTCCCCCACCAGCCTTGGCAACCTTCCCTACTCACTCAAATACTCAAACACCCTCCCTTCCAAGCTTGACAAGAGGTAAATCCTAACCTTCATCTTGTGTGATTTTAAGTTTTTTTATTGTTTTATTAGTAATATGTGTTTATATTATCAACATAAGTGTTATTATGCAATGTTGAGTTTGGAGATGTTTGGAGTTGCGGGTATTTAATCAAGAGCATGATCAAGTGACTTGAAATTAGGCAAGTATGAGTTTGAGCTTATTTTACTTCCTTGTTGTGATCTTTGATACAAAAAGTGGATTTAATTTTGTGAATGATGATTTTGAAGTCATTTATGGGGCTTTGAATGAAGATTGGAATTGGGTATAACCTAAGATTTCATGATCATGCAATTGTTGAATTGCCCACTGTCGAAAATTCTGGGAATTATGGGGTTGTCCCCAAATTCAAAACTTTTTATTGTAGATTCTCTATATTATTTGGGATTTTCTGGCAGAATTTTATGAATTTTGGAGGTATAATCAGTGAGTTATGGAATTTTGAAGAAAATTACCCTGTTTTGGATACGAATTATGTAATTATGTATTAATGAAGTTATAGATATACTTACAAGAGAGATTCAAGATGAGTTACCATGGTGTATGCTAATTGCAGATGAAATTATTCTTATTGACGAGACCAGACAGGGAGTTAATGACAAGTTGGAGTGATGGAGGCATACACTGGAATCTAGAGGTTTTAGAGTAAGCAGATCGAAAACAGAATACCTTCATTGCTATTTCAGTAGAATGGTAGATTCTAGGGGAGAAGTCACCCTGGATGGGAGGTCAATAACTAAGGTCGATAAGCTTAAGTATCTAAGCCCGATCATTCAGCATAATGAGGATATTGACAAAGACATTAACCAGTGAATAAAAGTGGGCTGGCAAAAATATAAGTATACCTTAGGTGTGCTGTGTGATAAGAGGGTGCCCCTAGGTTTGAAAGGCAAAGTCTATCGTATGGTAGTTAGACCAGCTATTCTTTATGGATTGGAATATTGGCCTCTAAAAAAGACGCAAGTTCAAAGGTTGATGGTAGCAGAAATGAGGATGATTAGGTAGATGTGTGGTTATTCGAGAATAGACAGAATTAGGAATAGCGTTATCCGAGACTTAGTTAAAGTAGCTCCCATTGAAGATAAGATGAGAGAAACAAGACTCCGATGGTTTGGCCATGTGAAAAGGAGGAGTGTAGATACACCAGTGAGGAGTGTGAGATGATCAACTTCCCTGAAGGCAAAAGAGCGAGGGGACGACCAAAGAAGAGTTTGGACAAGGTGATTAGAGAGGACTTAAAAGTTGTCGGTTTGACGGAGGACCTGGCTCAGGATAGAAAGCTGTGGCGGGATAGGATTAAGGTCTTAGATCGCAGAGAGTCCGCCCCGTAGTTGTCTTTTAGTGTAATGGCATAGTGCTGGTAGTGGTTTTTTCGCATGTCGTGTTTGTGTGCAAGTAGTACTTTCTTCTGGGTTGAGTCATCGTTTGCTTACCTCGAGCTGTTAAGGTATATCACCTTTCTCTGATAGATTTTTCTTATGCTACACAGCTCCAGTAACTTGTCTTTTTAATATATCTTGGTCATTCCTTGATTTGTGTCCTTAGTTTTCTCAGTAAATGTTTTCACAAAATCTTTCCTCTATAAAATATTAATCCTTTTTTGTGGGTCTCTTGGAATCAGCCTCTCTATAGGTATGAATGCCGGTAGAGGTAAGATTGCCTACAGCTGGATCTCCCCAGACCCCGCGAAAGCGAGACCCACACTGGGAGGTGGTGGTGGTGGTGGTGGTGGTGTTGTTGTTGTTGTTGTTGTTGTTGTTGTTGTTGTTGTTGTTGTTGT
>JACYFF010031955.1:102215814-102229369 GCA_017589665.1 Selenicereus undatus
AGAAGAAGAAGAAGAAGAAGAAGAAGAAGAAGAAGAAGAAGAAGAAGAAGAAGAAGAAGAAGAAGAACTTTGGAAGAATTGGTGAGGATACATGCGGGGTTTATTAGGATTTCTTATTTGATTATCAATCTCCCAACCAGATCGAACAGATATAACTGCATTTACTTTCCTCATAGGCTCACTAGGGCTAACGCTAAAAGAAGAGGAAGTGTGACCCTTAGGGTTCACCTCAGGCTAACTCGAAAAAGCACCTGGCTCTCTAGAAGATAATGCTAACTGGAAAAATTGCTCTGTTGTCATTCTTATCATTTTTTTCATATTAGCATTAATCATTCTCTCCACATTACTATTAATTCTCCTCTTAATTTTATCAATGTCAGTATAACCAAAAGGAGGTTGAGCTTGAGCTACTGGAGGTGGAGGTCTAGGTGCATTGGGCATACCTGGAAAAGCTGGTCTCTGAAAAGAATTGGAGGAATAAGAGATGGTCTGAGAGTTATTTCTAGGAAACAATCTAAGCTGGGAGTTAGGAACCGCAACATTTAGTCCACTACTCCAAGAAAAGTTGAGGTGACTTCTCAACCTTGGATTGTAATAAGGGAAAAATGGGTCATTCTTAGGTCTCTGAAAGGCCATACTTGCTTGCTCTTGCCCAGTTGCTAACTGGTGAGCAAAATAAGTTCAAGAACTCAAAGAATGATCTAAGGCCTGACAATAAGAACAGGACACCATAAAAGTTTGATATAACTTGGGAATTTGGGAAAACAATCCCTTCAATATGTTTTCTAAAACAACAATCTTAGACTCTAAGTGACTCACATCAGAGACCGAATGCAACCTACCCCTTGCAAACCTATAACTTAGACCGTCATAATGGGCGGTTTCTCACTACATGGTTTTCTCAACTAAATCCTCTAAAAATTCCCAAGTAGCAGTGGTGCTCTTAGAAAGAAAGCCACCCTAACACATGGACTCTAACATGGTTCTAATATGTTGGTCAAGTCCTTTATAAACAATCTGGGACAATTGTACTTGGTCTAAACCATGATGGGGACATTGAGCCAACAAATTTTTGAACTTATCAAAGTATTTTAAAAATGATTCCCTATCTAATTGCACAAATTGATTGATTTCATTCCTTAGCTGAACAGTCTTGGCATAAGGAAAATATTTTTTTAGGAACAACCTTACAAAATCATTCCAAGAAGTAATTGAGTTAACAACCAAGTCATACATCCAATATTTAGCAGAATCTTTACAAGCAAAAGGAATCAATTTCATTCGCACAACATCAATAGGGATATTACGGAAATGCATCATAAAACATACTTCTTCGAATTCCCTCAAAAACAAATAAGCATCCTCTAAACTCGTGAATTTAGGGAGCATTTGAGTATAGTGAGGCCTTAATTTGAAAATCACATTGGGTCCTAGGTCAGGTATAGTAAAACAAGATGGTAAAGCAGTCCTAGTAGGATAGAAAATGTCACTCAAAGATCTTTCTTGTGCCATTTCTTCTAATTCAGGCTTGGGTTTAGGTTCGGGTTCAAGCAAAGGGTCAAATTCGCTCCTAACAAGTCTATTATTCTCAAGGTCTCTAACCTAACCAGTCATATAAATCCCACACCCTCACAAAAGGATATATTTTTTGTCTTTTTCTTTTTCTATGTTTTTTTTTTATTTTTTTGACTTTTTTTCTTTCTTTTAACACCCAACAAAATAAAAAAAGTGATTCAAACCTAAAAACAAAATAAAAACATAAAGTAATCCAGTCCTAGAAAAATCGCAAAAAAAAACACAAATAAACTAAAAGAAGATAGAAAATAAACTAAAATCTAAACAAGCCAAATCTAAAAATAAAATTAAAACAGAAAATAAAACTCCTAAAATCAGAACTCTATACACAGTAAATTCAGCGGAATTACAAGGAACATGAATAAATTTTTTCCAAATTTTTCTGTCCCTAAACTATGCAGAAAATGGCAAACAGAAAATTAGTTCCAAAAATCATAGAAAATTTCAAACAATCCCAAAAATTCTAGAAAACCTCTAAAAATTATGCTGGATCGAGGAAAAACATCAGCACAGAAAAATTCAGGCCTGAAGTGCTCCAAAAAATTCAAACAGTAACTAAAATGCTAGAAAATCCTGCACCAGACAGTTTCTGGTTCTGGTTCTGGTTCTTTCTTTTCTGTTCCTGCACAGCTTCACAAATTAATCAGTAATTTTTTTTTTCAACAATAAAACATACAGTAAAAATTAAATTAAATTGATCTTAAAACAAAAACAAAAACGAAATCAAAACACTAACTCACATTGAAAATCTAAAACAAAGAAATCTAAACTAATTAAACTAAACTACTAGAACTAAATAAAAACTTAATCAAAACTAAAAATCGCAAATATGATACGAAAATGAAGATGACTCAAACGGCTCAAACAACTAAACTACGACTCGATGCAACCGAATTTCATAAAACCATCCCCGCAACAGTGCCAAAAATTTGTTATAATTTTCCGCAAGCGCACAGTAGTCCTAACACTTGAAGGTTAATCCGCAGGGATGTAGTATAAAATTAGGTCTCTATGACTCAAATACATCAACTTAATTAGACTCCACACGACACCATGAATTTAGAAACACTAATCATAGCTCACATTCATCCAACTCCAACAATCTCAAAAACTTAGCAAATTAAGCAAAGCAAAATCTGACTTTAATAAACTCGAAAAAAAAAAATACCTAATTGAGCAAGGGTTTAATAGAATAGAAGCCAAGTTGAGAAGTATAAAACCTCATTACCTCCAAACCCTTTCAATCCAACCCCAAAACAATCGAAGTACCAAAATTAATTTCAAAGCTGGGAAGGATGAAATGCCTGGATTTGATCCAATTGCTTCGAGATTCAAAAGTAAACACGAATATCTTTACTCAAATTGAAAACTCATAACTAAGTACACTAACTTGAAAGTTCAGGAACAGGATGTGAAAACTAGGAAAAACAAAACAAAAACATTAAGATCTGAAATTGAAAAAAAATATGGGCTATTCTCCACTCTATGCCCCCGCCCTCTATGCTCTCGGTCCCCATTTGAAGACCCGAAAACACCGCCGTTGTTTTTCCAAATAATTGCCTTCGTTGACTCCTCTGTCACCGATGACTTGATGATGGTAATGATAATGGAATTGATGGTAAAGAGAGAGAGAAAGAGTAACAGCAGCAGCTGGGAGAATGGGAAGATGAAGCCGCTCACTTGTGTGTCTTTCGGGTTTTCTGGTTCCTGTGCTGCTCGAGGAAAGAAGAAAGGAGGGGAAGAAAGGCCGCTCATGTGACTCGCGCGTGGGGTCCCAAGAAGGCGGGAAAATCAGGGAGTTCCTGTGTGTATGGGTTCGGTCCAACACTAGGGCAAACAAAACAATGGTCCGCGGCCCACTTGATTAGGGGAGAGGGAAGCTGGGAAGGAGGGGCTGGTTGCTTGTGACTGGGCCGCGAAAGAAGGTTAAGAAGAACAGGCCCGTATGGAGAGAGCAAGGGTAAAAGGAAGGGGGTGGACTGGGCTTGGGGAAAGCTGGGCCGGCCTCTGAGAGAGAAAGAAGGAAAGAAAGAGAACGGTAGGTGCTGTTGGCCATCGAGCAGGGCCCAGTCGCGAGAAGAAGGAAGAGAGAGAGAGAGAGAGAGAGCAGTCTGGGGCATAGGAATGGGCCAAGAAGAATCCGGGCTGGGGCTGGGGCTGGGCTTCGGCCTCTTTTTTCCTTTTCCTTCTTCCTTTGCTTAGCCTGATCCAAGATTTTATCTAGTTTGAGCCAGTTCATTTTTGTTTTTTTCAAGTGTTTCCAAATGTCTACAAAATAAATAAAAACATATTAAAATTCTCATTTATTCATTTATTTTGGAGCAAATAATAAATAATAAAGGGTATAAATTAACTCAATTTCTAACCATCATTAGAGAGCAAAATCACAGTAAGGCCTTGTTCTATTTCGCGTTTTTTAGGATTTAGCTAAGAGCTTACATCTCCTTACAACTTCTTACATCTCCTTACATCTGCTTACATCTTCTTACATCTCCTTACATCTTCTTACATTTCCTTACATCTCCTTATATCTCTTTACAGCTTCTTACATCTTCTTACATCTTTATTTTATTTACTTTGTATTTATTTTGTATTTTGTACTTTTGTATTTTTGTATTTTTAATTGTTCATTTTAAATTTTAAATTTTAAATTTTTTTCTTCTTTATTTTTTAGTTTTTTAATTTTTTAATTTTTTAATTTTTAATTTTATTTTATTTTATTTTTCATTTTTCATTTTTCATTTTTTCATTTTTTAAATGTTTAATTTTTTTTTTAATTTTTTAAAATTTTAAACTTTTATTTTGTAATTTTGTAATCTTTAAATTTTTTATTTTTATTTTTTTTGTTTACTCTTTTTTATTTCTTTTTATTTTTTTATTTTTTTTTATTTTTTATTTTTTAGTTTTTAATTTTTAATTTTTCAATTTTATATTTTATAATTTGTATGTTTTAATTTTTTAATTTTTTAATTTTTAATTTTTACATTTATTTTTAATTTTTAATTTTTAATTTAAAAATTTTCAAAATTTTCAAAATTTTTAGTTTTATTTTTTATTAAAAAATTTAAAAATTAAAATTAAAATTTAATATTAAAAATTAAAAAATTAAAAATTAAAAACTTATGAATTAAAAATTTAAAAAATTAAAAATAAGAAATTAAAATAAAAATTAAAAATTATAAAATTATAAAATACAAAATTAAAAATAACAATAACAATAAAAATAAAATTTAAAATTTAAAATTTAAAAAATTAAAAATTAAAAATTAAAAATTAAAAATTAAAAAATAAAAATAAAACAATAAAAATAAAACAATAAAAAATAAAACAATAAAATAACAAAAATTACAAAATTACAAAAAATACAAGAAATAAAAAAAGTAAAAAAAATAAAAAAATAATAATAATAACAAAATAAAAATACAAAATACAGCTTCTTAAGTATATTATTTTAATATTATTATTTTTCATCTAAAACAAATTATATTATACAACTCTTTTACAATTCAACAGCTCCTTACAGCTTCTTACAGCTCCTTACAGCTTCTTACATCTTCTTACAGCTCCTTACATCTCCTTACAGCTTCTTACATCTTCTTACAGCTTCTTACATCTTCTTACATCTCCTTGCAGCTCCTTACATCTCCTTACAGCTCCTTACATCTCCTTGTATCTATCTATCTATCTAAAACGCGAAATAGAACAGGCCCTAAGAATGGACATTTCCCAGCTATTATGATTTCAGCACAAATCAACACCAACATCAAGGCCAACATAGCACTTTTGCTTGGCAAGCTAATTCGTATACTAACAATCCCAAATTCAATCACAAACAACCTCAAAACTCATCTACTAATGATGAGCTATACATCACATTTCCTTGGCCCAAGCAACCCAAACGGCCATAACACACCAAATCATTCACAAACATCCAAAATTCAAACACTCCAAATCCCAAATAGGGTATATCTTACCATCTAATAAGTAATGTCAAGGAACAACATTCAATTTTCAACCCATAAGTAATGTTTTGACAAAGTAATCAAATAATTGAAAGTACATTCAAATTGAGCAACAAGGACGCAACAAAAAAAAAGAAACACCCAGCCCCAATATTCAGATTTTGAATTGAATTAAACAAATAAATTTGCAGGCATAAAAAAATAATAAAAAAGTAAACCAATTAGGGTTCCTGTTGACATTGAGCATGAAGAAGGACGTGAGGAAGGAGGGCTGAGCACGAAGGAGGAGGTGGCGACGGACAATCAAAGAAGGACGTGGCGATGATGCGGATGGATGGACATTGGAAGGGTATAGGTAGGGTATGTTCATACCCACATTTTACCAAAAATATTGTTACCCAATCCATACTCTACCCATAGCTCTTGCCATTCAGATGGGTACTATCCATATGGGTAATACGCACATGGGTACTATCCATATGGATTATTATCTTTGAGTATCCATGAGTTTGTACATTTACAACATAATACTCATAACAAGTAAGGAATAGACGACATGGTCCATTGAAAATTAGGAGGAAAATTCAACTTCAACGGTTCGAATCAAGATTTGAATATGTTATAGAAAATATTAAAAGAAGTTCAAATCTGAATTTTGAGTTCCGAATTCTTTCATTTTATTAACCTTTATTTCTACTACGATAATTCAGTTAATATTTTTCGCCACTAAAACAATTCAGTTGACATTTTTAACAATTAAAATAATTTCAACGGTTTAGATTAAAACTTGATCATCTAGTAGGAAAGATTAAAAGAAACTCAAATATGAATTTTTAGCTCCAAATACCTGCATTTGATTAAAATTTATCTCCATTACGACGATTGTCGTAAATGCTAATTGAATTGTTGTGATGGAGAAAAATGTTAACCAAACGAAAGAATATTGAACTCAAAATATGGATTTGAACTTATTTTAATTTTTCCCATCCAATAATCAGGTTTCCATCTAAGGTGTTGAAATTGTTTTATTGGCCAAAAATATCAGTTGAATTGTTTTAGTGGGAAAAAATGTCGACTAAAAGTTGTTGTGGCGGAGATAAATATTAACCAAATGAAAGAATGTTCAACTCAAAATTTGGATTTGACATTCTTCTAATATTTCAAATCAAATAAGTTTCAATTTGAACTGTTGAAATTAAATTTTGCTCCTAATTTACGGGCAACATTATCATCTAGGAAGATATTAAAAAAGTTAGTCATTGTAATTTTAATTATTATACAAGTATTGTGTTTTAGTCATCATAATTGGATGTGGATTACCTTACTATCCACCAAATACGCGACTCAACTATGGATAATTATCTATCTCATACCCATTATCCATTCTTAATGGATATTACCCACCTAATTTGGATGATAAAGATAGGTACCCATCTAGTGGGTACAAATTTCCACCCCTAAATGAGGACGGCACGGATGTTGGTCTTAGTTAAATGTAGGAACCAATTTAACACGTATCACACATTCCCGCCTTATGCCATTAGTCTTACTTGTACTAATATAGACCCGTGCTTTGCACGGTGATTTATAAAATAAATAATAAGTTGTTTACAAAAGACACATAGTTGCTATTATTATTTAGAAAAGAAGACACAAATAAGTTACTTATTAAGTGATGTTGTTATAAATAGAAATAAATTTTCACTATAAAAATTTAATAAGTCTAGTTATTATAGTTAGAATTTTTTAGTATTATATACTTTTTTATTCTTTTTTTTAGGAAATTTTTATCTTTAAAAATATATCTGTTTTGGTCATAATTTCATTCAAGTTATCTCAATATGTAGTTACAATACGTCAAAATTAGCCATCCATAATATGCTTAGGCTCCTCCTTTTGAAATCATGAAGTTAGGTGGCCTTTTGTTGGAAAATATGTCATCGAATTCTTCTTTAGACAACATATCTGCCTCAGGTTAGTGTTCTACTTAAAGCATGAGTTGTAATACAAATGAGTTGTTGTAGATTTAGGACCATAGATTTAGTAATTTTAGGTGATTTGAATTAAGTAAATTTTATTTTTTTGGAAAAAGGGGGACTGTGAAAATAGTGGATGGATTTAGAAAAGTAATAAAAATTATCATATATGGTAGCTGATCTATTGATTTGAAACTACCTACCAATTTATATAAGTTGTCCCCTCCCATAAGGAAGGATAATGACTTAGCAGAAATGCGCATGCTCTAGTTAAATCATGGATCATAATTAGTTGCAGCATATTACCCATAGAGTTCTGACTGCCTGACTACCTGTTTAGTTAACTCATAATTTAAAAACCCAAAAATAGTATTTCCAAATTTGCTCATTCGATTAGCTAACCTAAAATGGAGTTATTTTATTTCTTGAAATCATAATGACCCATCAAAATCTCAATTAACGCATGATTTTTTTTAAAAAAAAAACCCAAGAAACTAAAATTTTCTATAAACTTACCTTGTGATTTGTGTCTTAAGTTAACTACATAATATGATTAATGATTTTGAACATTTGTCATGATTTATGAAAAAAATCTACAAATAGTATTCAAGAATACATTATAGTATTTTACTAAACAACAAAAACTGTTACATTGATTCAAGCATCCATTACAATATTGAATGTATGCCATGATAAAAAATAAATAGAAATAGTATTCAAGTATGCATCGTAATTTCTAACTAAACAATGGAAATATTCAAGTATGCATTATAGTTTCTAACTGAACAATGGAAACAGAAAATTGCATTGATTCAAACATGTCTGTAGTGTTGAACGTATACGATGATTTTAAAGAGAAAACTGAAAAATTACATTTGTTAATGTTGGAGGCATATTTTGAAGATGAATAAGTTAATCAAAATTGTTGTAAAGACTTTATAAATTATGATAAACTTTTTAATATTAAACTCATCACATATGTCCATTAATGCAATTTGATCCTACTGCTAGGGTTCCTAACCCAATGAAATCCCCCAACACCCCCTCCATATTGTTCTAAACCCCAACCTGACCACCTCACTCAATTTTCAAAATAACGAAACTTTTGAAGATATAGAGGACTATACTTTTATCTACGTATGTAAAAAAGAAAGTTAAATTTTGTGGTTTCTTTTATATATCTTAACAATAACTTTTGTAAATTATGAAAATCATATTATAATTTGTAGTATAGATATTTGAAAATTTTTAAATGATGTAAATAAATAGGTCACCAAACAATTTAGATACATGTGAAATAGTTTGCATTGTTGTTTCCATTAAAAATTTGAAACGCCATGGAAGATGATCAAATTATTAGAGTTTTTCTTATAAAAAAAAAATCCATAAATGAACAACAAAAATAAAACATGAAAGAATCTAAACACAATTAAGTTACTAAAACAATATAATGTGATATAGGCACAAAAATTTTAAACTAAGTCATAAATCGGATGGAAAAATTAAGAATATAAACGAATCAAACCAAACACCACCTCTATTAATCAAGCCTAACAAAAACTACACCTAAAAAAGTGAGATTACGAATTGTAGCAAGAAATCAATGATGACGTCAATTAGTGAAAGATTAAATATCAAGAAAAGAAAATTAAGCCGCATACAGGAGGGAATTACAACAAAAAAATATAAAAATTTCAATCAAATACGATCAAGCATTTTGATACTACTAATTACAAATGAGGAGGTCACTTGCTAACGAATTAACAAATTAATACAAATAAATATATGAGGAATGGAACGATAATTATTATATATCTGGAAGTGAAATAAAAAAGATCACTTTGACACACATGAGCAATGAGCAAGACGGCAGAATTGATTTCAACCATGAGATGTATTCTTATGTATAATTTCAATTATGAGTAACAACTACTTAACTATTTACACTAATATTGAAGGTTCAAGAATAATATCTTTTTTATCTATAATTTCCATAGTTATTTGTTGCTAACTACTTCATAATCCAAAATTATGGGATTATTCTTTATTGGGATTTGACTTTATTATTTAAAATAATACTAAAGGTATAGCTACTCCATAATCTTTATTTCAACCATTACAGAATTATACTTCCCGAGATTATGTTTTCCTAGGATCATTTCCTTAGTTGTTAATGATTTTTTTGCACCATTACGGAATTATACTTCCTGATATTATACTTCCCACGATTAATTTTTTTTTGCAATCTAGTGGTGATAAGGAGACAGAATGAATTCAAAAGATTTAAGAAAGATTTTTTTTTATAATTTTCATAATCACTAATTACTACATAATTATTCCTTTTAGAAAAAAAAAATCCATAATCCTCATTTCGACAATTATGGACTTATATTTCATAAGATTATATATACTTTCTTGCGATCATTTCCTTATTAATGATTTTTTCCCTTACTACTATGTGAGCGATTTGAAAATTATAAATTAATTATTTTCAATAATTGGGTGGTTGTGATGACGAGAGAGAATGAATCCAAGAGTTCGAAATCTCTAATTAATGAGAATGCAAGAAAATTCCACACCATCACAACATTACTTTTATATATGGTATAGATGTCCCCAGATCGGCGAGCCCCAATCTGCTATGAATTATTTGTCATTTGCGTGTGCTCGGCTACTTGCTAAGATTTTTGTTTTTTTTTCTAATTCTCGAAAAAAGTTAGATCTAGATTTGTCAATTAAGGCGGACGGGTAAAATACAGAGCGAGTATATTTCGGTTTCGGATAAATATGGGTCAGATGTAATTCGGGTTCAGGTAAAATACGGGTCAGGTGTATTTCGATTTTGCAGGTTTTGGGTTGACCCAGCAGGTCAAGACCACCTTTTTTTTCTTATTTTTGCAAGCCAATGAGTTTGACTATATTCATTCAAATTAACCAAATGTCAATGGAATAGTACATTATTGCCTTTCATGGTGATATTGCCATCTTGTGACTCTACTATACAAACCAAATTCTTCTATTATATAAACCAAATTCTTGAAGAATGACATGAAATATAAGAGTTATTTTTACCGCAATTGATTTAAGAAAAAATTAAAGCATGGAAGCGTAACCATGTATTCTTGCCATAACTGAAGACCACTTGACCGGATGGCAAGCGTTTCTTTTTCCACACTCTTCACCCGGGTTCAACTCGGGAGAGACGCATATGTTATGCTTTGTGTGTGGCTGTTCGGTTGGGCTTGGTACTAGGCTTGGTTCCTAGATAAAGGCCTAATGAGTTTGGCATATTTGCCCATGTAAAAAAAAATGTACTCTTGCCATAAGCTTTTGAAAAAATAAAAATCTTGCCATAAATGGACACCTTAGCACAATCATAATATAATGAATTAATGAGTGTGCTAATTCAAACCAATACTAACTAACCCACCCCCATTATTAAGTTTTCCTTTTTTAATAAAAAATCACATTGAAACTTAAGTCAGCCATTTTAAGCTCAAAATAAACTCCGAAAAACAGTTTGAAGAATTAAACTTATGTTTCTTCAATTTCTTCCCCATAAATCACCTCCGAAATGCTTTCGTCTAGGAACTATATGTTGAAGGTAGCCATTCTAGTGTGTGAATTGAACCTAGTAGCAATAAGTTTAGAATTCAACACCTGAAAATACTCAAAAAAAAAAGAAAGAAGAGGAAAGCTCTATATCTTTTCCATGTGAAGTTACAAGCTTCTTGATTAAAAATGAACCCACAATCCTTCAAAAAAAAAATAAAAATAAATGAGAAACTCCAGCATAATCCAATTGACACCGTTTACCCAATCAACCAACGATAGCCATGCATCAAACCCAATATATACCAAAAGAAAGGGCAAAAAGATCCCCTCTGAATTGGATTCGATTCAGGGTAAAGTTACACATTTTTGCATAGATCTTGTGAGGAGAGAGAAAGATTCAGTGGAGGGGACACCGTTGGGCAGAGACCTTGTTATTTCGACTTGGAGGAGATAGGTTGGATGGGGATCTCTGGACCTGAGCACTCCTTTATTCCATGCTGCCTATGTTGACTCTTTATTGTAGAGCAATGGTGGGTCATAGTTTAAAAAGGTTGAGTTCTAAATTAATGGAGATTAGAGAGAGCAGGAGGCATAGGTACAGACCAGTAGTAAGAGAGAGAGAGAAAGAGAGAGAGTAGCGGCATAAAAAGTCAAGGTTTTGATAGTGTTTTACCTTTCCTGTTGTTGGGGATTTTCGGAAAACAAGAGCCCAATATTTCATTATTCCGCCTCCCCTAACCGCCTGAGCACGCCGCGTGACTTTTGAACTAGGCAACCCGACGGGTCGACCCAGACCCGACCCGCCCGAACCCAAAAATTGTCGGGTCTTTTGGTCTCGGGTAATTTTGGGTTTTGGATCAAATTTCGTGTTTAGAACCCAAAATTCGCGGGCGGGTTTAGGTCGGGTTTTCGGATCGGGTGAAAATTTGTCGGGTTGGGTGAAAATTTGTCAGGCACATTGGTTTCCTGAAGCCACATAGCTTACTACTGAATTAGTGATTTTTACTTTCCTTGGCTGCGGAATTAGCCACATTGGTTTCCTGCTGAATCAGTCTCCAATTGTAACAGGCACAAAAAAGCGAAAAAGACAGATTGAGGTAAATTTAAGTAGCTCTCCAATTGTAGTCACTCTCATAATTTTACCAAATGAATTTAACTAGAATCAACTTATTAGTAAAAGCGCTATTTGATCAATTGAAGACATTAAGCGTTCAACTCATAAGATGCAGAAGGCCTTGTGTGGCATTTAACATTTATATTAGTTTTAAGGGCTTGTTCGTTTCAACTTTTGAAATTAACGGTTATCGGTTGACGGGAAGCGGCTAGAAATAGCGGTTAGTGGTTACCAATAGTTGGTAGCAGTTACAACTAACATTTAGAGATAGCAAATAGCGGTGACCCAACGATTGTTAGCATTTACCAACAGTTAGAATTAAAGATTAGTGGCTATCAACATTTTGGAGCGGTTAGCAGTTACCATATGCTTTCTTAACGTCGAAACGAACAGGCCCTAAGTAGTTTGATTGGTTAAAGTACTATTAGGGCGTGTTCGACAACAGCGTTTTGGGTAGCGTTTGACGTTTTGGTGTTCGGGGATAGAATAGCTTATAAGAGTAACAATTAGCATTTGAACATTTGCTAATTGTTAACATTATTAACGTATGAGCACAATAAGATAGCGTTTGGCTATTTTGTTCCCAATTTACCCATTTCCTCATGGTCTCTCACAGAAAAGCCGGGCTTATAGCATTTACTTTAGCATGTGATCGGCTTGCCTCTTTTGTTGTAATAGATACCCTCATATTTACACTCCATTAGACATTATCAAATGAAGTGTTTTTAGCCTTTCTTTTACATAGACACGTTTGTTCCCAATATTTTTGTAAGGTGAGTTCAAAAATAATAAGCATGTCTTATTACTTGAAAGATTAAAAATTGCTTTACAGAATGTTTTTAGTCCAATAATAATAATAACAACAACAACAACAATATAAGATTTAATCCATATCCTTTTGTCATTTCTATTTATTCGATAAGGCAACAACTATTTGTACGGAACAATTTTCTTTCTTATCTATAACCTATATTAGCAACAGCTATGTGCTAAAAGCTAAGAAAGAATAATTATCTGCTACTGAAATAACTATCAGCTATTGAAATGATTCACAACTATATCTAAACTGCCAAATTTGCCAAACTGTACTGAAATCTATCTTTTTAGGTGCAACCTAAGGTCATTAGATGATAATACTTATCCATAGTCATTAACACGGATCCAATAATTGGTGCCAACTTCATAATGATTACGTTACTCTAAGTCATTCATTGCTGATATAGTCTTTATACAATGCACTAAACGATTTAATTTAGGTGCTCCTTGAGTTTAATTTCGTCACAACACTATAACCTCGTCATTACATTATAATGTAGATTTTGGTTGAAAACAATGCAATCACTATGCAATGGAATCAACTATGTAATGCAATT
>JACYFF010031955.1:102234369-102245480 GCA_017589665.1 Selenicereus undatus
TTTTCACATTATCCTGAGCTGAAAGGCGCATCGAGGATGGTCCCACATTCGAGTTAGGCTATATCTGACTAGGAAATGTTTCATTTTCCCTACTAGCAGTGACCAGTTAAGACAATTGTTTTGTCATTGTCCTCATTACCTTGTCTAGGCTATTGTATGTGTAATAACCCGACCCTAACCCATATTTATTTATTTAAATCATATTTATTTATTTAATTAACCATGTTTATTCATTTAATTTATCATATTTATGGATTTAATCTCTCATGGTTAGTTGCTTAACCAAATCATGTTTATTAATTCAATTGCACTCAATTTATATATTTATCAAATTACCTTATGTCATTTAAATTTTTCGCTTTCATTTATCGTATTTAATCATCCCGGTTTGGGGATATTTCATTTGGGTCCCATTTTGCAGTTTAAGTTTCATTGATTGTTAATTCAAGTTTTGTTGATTAATTAAATGTCGGGGTGAATAGATAGATAGTAGGTCTCGATATTTATGATTTAAGAAATTATTATTATTATTATTATCATTATTGTTATTATTAGTATTATTATTGTTGTTGTTGTTATTGTTATTATTATTATTTTATTTTATTTTATTTTATTTATAACCTTGCAAAAATTTAATTTTGAGTTATGCAAAAAAAACGTTATCGTTACGAAGCGTTTTGTTCCCGAACCTAGCTTATTTCAGCCGGTTTGAAGCCTAACAAGTTGTCTATTAATCTAACTAATTACCATGGTTAAACTTAACCATGGTTAGCTTAAAAAGGTGGCTTTACTAGATAAAATTTCAGCCAAATGAGTTGATTAGTTAAAACACACATCATAATCCACAAACTCCATCTTCTCTCTCTCCCCCATGGCCAGCAGCTGCTCCAGCCAGTTTTGGCTGATTTCTGGCCCGTTTTCCGGCTAACTCCAGTGATCTCCAACCCCCCTGACATCCTTCTACCTCTAGCCACCATCCTCCATCATCAAAATCACTAAACAATACCTCCATCTCTACTTATCTTCAAGGAAAGTGAGTAGTCTTGAAACTTGATCTTGTTGGTTTTGATTTTTATTTTAGTTTTGATTCTTGTTTTGATGTTTGTGATCATTGATCATGATGTTTTCATAAGAAATAAGAGTTATTTTGGTGTTGATCATGGTGAAGTTGAGCTTGAATCATGCTAGGGTTTAGGGACGATTATGTTCATGCAAGCTTAAGTTAAAACCATGTTTATGGATTGATTTGTATTTGATTTTATAATCTTTAGTTTTATTGATGATTATGATAATATTTTTGGTGAGTTGGAATGATTTCAAGTGAGGATTTCTGTGAAAAAGGAAGAGAAAACTAAAACAGTGAAGGCTGAAAATTTCAGGAAAACAGGGCTTACTTTGCGATTACACTGGTAATGATCAGGACATGGGAAAATTATGATTTTTGATGGGTAGATAGTTTTTTGGTGGGTAGATATTTCAGCATGTTAGCTTTAAAATGGCTCTTGAATCGCCTTAATTTGAGGTATATGAAAAAAGTTATGGTCATTTTACCAAAATTGTGCAGAATGGACCAAAAACTGATACACTTATGTTTTAGCCCCATTTTGGGAACTCTATTGTGGGAATCATATTTTGTGTAGTAAGTAAAAGCTTTTAGGACTTCTTAATCTTTTCATATTGGGGTTTTATATCTCCATTTGAGGTCTAGGGTGAAAGTTATGAATTTTTGAAGTGAACTGACATGCTTTGGTACAAATTGGGCTTGTTATTGCAATTTTTGTGCAGTGTATACTTAGAGGAAAATTGAGAAAATTTTACTGTAGATTGTGTCCATATTATTTTCAAATTTCCTATAAGATTTCATGAATTTTGGTTGAGTATTTTGAGTTTGGTGATTTTTGGAAGTATTTTGAGTAATTGTGTAAAGAGCAATAATAAAGATTGAGTGAGATTGATAATGCATTCATTTTGCGTATTTGGGCCAAGTAAGGTCTTTTAAGGGGGAAATGAATATTCATAGACTTTCATGGAGTTTTTAGCTTGATCAATGAGAAACAAAAAGACAAGTATACAATTTGGGAGTTTGTTTATGAGTTTTGAATTATTTATGGATTTTACAAAGAAATACCAAGCTTAGTGAGCTTAATAGCTTTTTTTGAGTTCAATGATTCATTTGGGGTGGAATTCTATGTCTAATGGATTTATGAATGAAATATGAGAAGTGGGGAGAGTTGTGACTCAGAAACCATATTTATTAAACCAAGCTATTGCAATTTGTGCTATTTTGAACCAAGATATATCTCTCTTGGCCTCAAACCTTTATTACTTACTCAATTCAGAATGTATCAAATGTATTTATCAAGCCAATCTGATATACTCGTTGTTATCTTGAACCAAGCTATACATCAGCGAGTCTTAAACCTGTATCAGCAACCTATCTCAGAAAAGGCCACAACCACTCCCTTATTTGTCACCATCAAGACCTTTTTCTTTGTAGTGTCACTTATCTCACTGTTGTCTATTTTACTTTCATTTACTTTATATCAAATTTAATTACTTTCACAAATTCAGTTTTGAAGTTATATTGAAATACCCAAGTTATGTATACCATTTAATTACTCAATTTCTGTTACACATACTTTTACTTACTCAATTATGTGAGTAAAAATCATTTACTGACTACATGTACTTACAACAACATTTATGAAACATAGTCGACGCGTAGTTATCGTTCCCTGTTATACATAAGTGTTATCAAGTCAGATGTCATTTATGAAACAACTGACTTTTATCAATTCAAATGACATTTTTAAAGACTCAAGATACGTCCATTGCTTATATCTTCAAAAAGCAGAACTTGTTTATCAAGTTACAACTCTTAATGAGTTTATCAATGAACCAGTTTATACAGTGATTTGTCATTTAACTTGTGACCCCGTCAGTTGTCATCTATAGGGCGTCAACCCATCATTTACCCACACGGCTTCAAGCCAACTCTTGATCGGATTGACAGGTGTACACCTATGTATAGATCATATGATTACAAGGGGTTCGCATCCAAATAACAATGAGCAATTCAGTTTCATATTACTTTCATTTTCATTGTTATTGCCAACTAAATGAATTGCAAAGACGGGTACCCATCTACAGTGTTTCTATACTTATTTTCCTATACACGAATGCATGTACTGAGTTTTTTGAATTGTTTTCATGTTTTTCATTTTAGGTGATAAAATATCATATGTTTCTCCGTTTAGCAAGCCCTTTTGGAAGTCATCAGATGCTCACAATGGATTCAGCATAGCATGAATGGGTCAAGTTGGGTTTATATTCAATATACTTGTGTAGTGTGGAGTGCGAGTTAGCACATGGTATAATTAAGTCAATGGTATGGAAGTTGAGCTATTATAGACTTTGGTCTTGAATTGTTCAGTTTAATAGATTTTGTGATTGTGAACATGAGTTGCAAGCTTAAATGGTTTCAGTGAGCCTTGTCTTTATCAGGATGGCGGTAGCGTCTTCTATTGTTAAGTCTTCCGCTGCAGTTTTTTGTAAATTATGTCATTAGCATTTTGGGGGCGTTACAGATTTGGTATCAAAGCTAAGGTTTTAAGGGCCACTGTGAGCTACCAAGTGTTTATGAGTTAGCTATCAAGGTGTGTATGAGTTATGTTGGACCAATTAAATGAGCTATTGACTATAAATTCATATGTATGGGCATATATGGAGGAACCATTTCCATTTGGGTGACTCAATCATTTCGTAATATCCTAAGATTCAAGCATTAGCAAAGTGGAGTGTGGAACCATTTGGGTCACCTGTTAGTGAGGCATGCTCTCATTTATCTGGGAGTTATATTGTATGTTTCATTTCTCTCATTTATTTAAATTTTTATTGAAGTGCTTCTCCGGGTGTGTGATCCGCTGAGTTATGAACTCCGGTGTGTGGCCGTTGAGCTATTGAAGTGCTTCTCTCCATTTCAAGTATCTATTGTAAGGCTTTAAGCCGGGTTTTAGTCAGTTTTTAGGCAGAACTCTGTCCGTTTTGCCCTAGGATTTGAGAATTTTATTCAAGTGTGTTACTATACCTGGTCTTGAGTACAATTATAGTTGAAACCCGATGTGGGGATGCCATTTGCAACTTCTTAAGGGATTAAAATAGTGTCAAGTTAGATGTAAACCCCTAGATGATGAAATGTCTTGTGGGGCAATATCTTTGAGGTGAACCAGTATGAGATAAACACTGCAATGAGTGCTTATATATGGTGATAACAATTAGTAGTTTAAGGTGTGCTACTTGGCATTATATGTGTAGTACAAGTAAGATTAAGCTACTATGTATAGGAATTATCTAGTCTTGACAGTAAGACCTTACATCAGCAATGCTCCCATGACTTCCTGTCATTAACTAATTCCCGCCCTAGTTACCTTGAATTGTTCAGAGGTATCATTTCTTTGCCACTAACGCTAGTTGGATTTGTAATGGAGTGTTTATGAAAATTCTCATATGTGGTGTGGGGAGTTCTTCAAACAAATCTGAGCAACCTTTCTTATAGGCGATTCAAACCCTGACAATCATAATCGTTTAATTCTCTGTTTCCATTATGGAGCCGGTAATGACCCCTGATATGCGTTACTGTGTGATTTGCAGTTCTTTCTAAGCATATTTGACCCATTCTACTTACAGTTCAGCCATCACTATGCTCATATTTTTACTGTCACCTACTTTAACTCTTTACTTCTATTTGGGCACTGTTCATTTATTACTTACAAAGCCTTTGGTTGCTTCAGACCCAGTCATTGAACGCCTTTTTAACAATTAAATGTATCCGTATCGTTCGTGTTTCTATAGCACCGTAACGCCATGGTGGCATAGTACTCTATGGCCATGACGGCATTTCGTTACTCAAGTTGTTTCGGTAATACTTTCTTCTCTAGTACAACCTATCTTATTAATGATAAACAAGGATTTGTGCTATTTTCATCTGCCAACAGTTTTGAAGTTTATATGCCTACCCAAGACTTCCATTTACTGCAAAATGTGTTATTGATGGATGTCATCATATTCAGTCATAAGACGGACTCCTTCATCTTGACATATTGTTCTTTCAAACACCAGCTGAATAAAATTTCCCTTCTGGTAGTGTTGACCCGTATCTTCGTCATTTTACTCACATACGGATACTGCATGACTTTTCAAAAGTCGCTTTGATAATCTGTTACATTTCTTCACCTTCACCACTTAATACTCCCTCTCAACTTCATAACATCGTTTATTTACTTTACTATTATAACCATCATGAATAAACTGCATGTCTTGTATATGCAGGACATTTTTATGTCCTACCTCTTTCATTATGAATCTTCGTCTTTTCATTCATTCAGCTTACATGTTTGTCCTTTATAACCAATAAAGAAATATCTTTGCAAGACTTCATGGTGTGGTTGCATCTCTTTATACTTTAGATCATCCCCCTATCTTTTAAATTTACTGAGACCAGTAAGCAGTTGAATGTGTTATCTTGTATAAATATGCCTCTATTAGTATTGCTGGAACAATACTCATTAGGCATTCAATCTAGTTTGATTGGCATAACTTGTTATCATTATGGGGATGAACTGATTGTGTATTTATAGAAGATGACTTGTAAAAATCTTAAGGTTAGCTTGAGAAATGAGGAAAGACTAGACGTGTGTTTCTACTGGCCGAGGGAAGAAAAGCCCTATTTCTGCCCTAATTACACTGTGCAAGCAAGTGAGTTATCATATCAGTAATGCATTGAATATTAGTGATATGCCAACAACACTCGGTATGTACATATCCATAATTACAGTTTGTGAATTTAGAGATGTTCTATCTGAGGACTATTAGGACTGTTTCTCCCTAAGAAATACTGATTTTCAGATGGACCTAACTCTTGATGCTCAACCTATTTTCAAAACCCCTATCATATGACCCCCGACAAAGTTCAAAGAATTAAAGATTCCGTGGATGAGTTGTAAGGGATTTATTTGACAGTGTGTCCCGGTGGGGGAACCTCAGGTTTATATGAAGAAGAAAGACAGAACCTTATGGTTGTGTACTGTGTATAGAGAGTTGCACAAGATCATTATCAAAAACAAGTGCCCTATACCTTGAACAAATGATTTATGGGATTAACTGCCAACAACAGAAGCCTTTTGTAGGAATGATTTGAGGCTCAAACATCACACCTAATCCATGCAACCACAGTTTATCTTTTACAAGAATGCCGTTTATAGTAATTCTTGAAATTGTTTGCTTATCTCATCTTCAAAACTTGATATTATCCAATGTTGTTTAATCCCCCTTGCTTTTCAACCTGATATTTCCTATTGGCGTTATCTTCCATGTCTTTGCAAACCCATTGTTACACGTGTAATACATTTTTTGTTCAACCTTATATGGTTGTCAGCACTCCAGTGCTCTCGATCCTCACCATTTTTATTTCATGGTCATGAGTTGTTGTTCATTCCACTGAGACCCGATTCACACATCTACCTTACATCTCATTTATTCATAATGATAAGCTTGTATAACTTGTTCTGAATTCATAATGTAATTCAACTCTCATCGGTGTTGGTGATTGCAATTGTCATAATCCCCTTACTCTCTTTATTTTGAACTTCAACTCCTACACATATATCTTACATTCTGATAAATAAACTTATGTATTCTCTATTCAATCTTATTGTTGTACTCGAGTTGACTTCGTATTAGTAAAGGCATGTTCTTATTGTATCTTGCTCAATCTATTTATCAATCCATTGACACTTTGCTCGTCCAATCCATTTATCTATCCATTACACTATGCTTGTCCAATCTATTTGCCTATCTATTGCACTTTGCTTATCCAATCTCTCTATCTATTTATTGCACATTGCTTGTCCCATCTATCTATTGCACTTATCTTATTGCTAGTAGTTGAAGTTTAGTTGCTTGTCATCTTATTTCCAATTCATCAGTTAAACCTAAGAATAAACATGCCGTCTTTCGCCTTGGTTGATTAATTATTGGACCCTTTATGATCCATATTTATAAACCACAATTCTTGTGGCAATATATTTCAAAATTCATGATGTAGTTATGGCTATCTTTATTTTAACCACCCCATGACAATATCCCCTTTATTAGCCTTTTCTAGTCTCATTGTTCATTTCTTTTGTATGCAATGATTCGCTTGGCTAAGAATTTCATCACTTTTATCCCTAACCATGGTCATTTTATTGCCCATTATCGACCGGGAGTAGATCTTTGAGTAGTCTGATGAGGGGAGATCATGATATGCATTAGGAGTATCAGATGAGGACATTTTGATAAGGGCATAATATCAAGCACTGTCTAATTATATTGCAGTAAGCCAGAAGAAACATTGAGTATAAGGTCAAAGCTAACCCAAGCAAGCATTACGAGGGAAAATTCAAGTACATTTTGAGGTGATACAAGGTCGACAAAAGAGTTGTGCTGGCAAAACAAAGAAATAACCAAAGTACATGGCTTTCTAATCAAAGTAGTAAGAGACTGACTATCCAAGGACAAGTAAGGACTAGTTACATGGGGCCTTATGATTCATTGAAAGATTAAATCCTGTAGCTTGTTGACTGAACCTATCTATTGAACCCGAACTCGTATATGATGTGTTTTATTGCTCATAATAGTATCAGAGTACTTATCAAGGTATACAACAGTTTCCATTAGTGGACAAGGTGATGAACCAGTAGTGAGCACCTCCTCACTGATAGCAAAGTTCCTTTCTTTCGAAGAGAATATCAATTTTGAATCATAGTAATTGAGGTCATTGTGGCTATTGTATGAGAAGTATCCGAATCTACTATTGAAACATGAGATTAACCAGTTATACAATACATAGACGCCTTTAGACAGAGTACATTGGGCAAATTATACCTCTTCAAAGGGAAACAATAGGAACTGATGGCCCATGTGTTTTTAAAGCAGCATTGCGTGCATTTGGCAAGTGTCATAAGTTTCGAGGACGAAACTCTTTGAGAGGGGAATGTTGTAATAACCTGACCCTAGCTCATATTTATTTATTTAAATCATATTTATTTATTTAATTAATCATGTTTATTTATTTAATTTATCATATTTATGGATTTAATCACTCATAATTATTTGCTTAATCAAATCATATTTATTAATTCAATTGCACTCAATATATATATTTACCAAATTACCTTATGTCATTTAAATTTTTCACTTTCATGTATCTTATGACATATAGACAAAACATATCATATGGCATATAGAAGGCGATACGAGAATGTGCATATGCTTCAAGAATCAAAATAAACTCATACGTTCCATGTCTAATATGTTCACAAATATCACAAACACACACAAACACATTTATGTCATGGAACGGGCAATTAGAGTAGCTTAGTCGTACTTGTCCCATACCAGGTACGATTTAAGGACTCTCGTTTTCACTTAAGTCCTTAAACAAACTTTGTTGTTAGTCTATTCACTAGGGTCCTTTGGACTCATAATTATGCCAATTATGTCCTTTGGACTCATAATTCTCACTAGGGTCCAAAAGAAAGCAAAATCTGCTAAGCAACCTAACGACCCGCCCATAATCATAATTGACACATATATCAAAGCAACTTTATCACAAAAGTTCACATACTAGCCATAAACACATAACATGTATCTTAAAACATGCTTATCAATCATATATGCATTTCAAAATCAATTATAAGCTTGTAGATATTTTGAATGAACCTTCAAATCCAAATCCAAAACCCAAACCAAATCCAAAATCTAAAACTAAGATCAAAATTAATTTCATAACTTATCCAAATTTCAAATCCAAACGAAACCCAATTCCATATCATATTCAAAATCCAAATCCAAGCCAAACTAATTCCATAACATATCCAAAGTCCAAATCCAAGCCAAAATCAATTTCACAACACATCACATATCCTTAATTGATTGTAAAACTTTTAGTTTAGGGAAATTCAACTCATGATTCACACAAAGAACCATCACAACACAGGGGTGACAAACACATCCTGGTGGCCCGACTACGGCTCATTCATATGGTACCAACCAATGGTGGACCAGCCGTAACTCATTTATATGGAGTCAACTAGGCACCCAACGCTCTAAAGTACTTAGAGGTCCTCAAATCACAAACTGATGAGTTTGATTCACATCTTGGAGTACCAGGGACCCAAACAAATCCCACATAACATAAACTGAAGAGTCAATTGGCGGACCGGGCAGTGCTCACTCAAGGTACCAACCAACAACTCACATAGCTCCAAATACAAAGACAACTACTTCTATGGCCATAGCTCTAGAACGCTCTGTAATAGCCTCAGACAAAACATGAACCTCTTTCCCCAAAAACGTAACTTAATATAATTATATAATCACATTTTTATTTTCAAAGAAGCTCAATTTCACAATTTTAACAAAAACATAATCAAAACAAACCATAATTCCACTCAAAATACTTTTCCCAAGCTTCCAATAACCCATAGCAATAAATCACTATTTCAACGCCTAAAATCATCACAAACATGATCAATATATAATTTATGCATACGAACAATTTGTAATTACACTAAATATGCCAATTTACTCATAAATTCATAACGCAAAAGCCTCATATCCAAAGTTCACGAAAATCTGCATAAGAATACCAAATATCAAGAAGAATATATCATATAATTTTCACAATTTTCCAATAAGCCAATCCTCCACAAAATTTGAAACAACACCCGAAGTTATATGTTGAAACAGAACAGTTGCAATCAAAAATCCATAACTCTTGAAGAACATACCTAAAATTCATGAACATTTCCATAAAAGCTACAAACATCATATAGAACCTATATTAAAATTTCCAAAATTTTAGGCCAAGAGAACAATTGCCAGAAAATTCAAACAGCAACCAAAACTGGCACTAAAACAGGGCAGTTCCATCAAAACTTCATAGCTCACAAATTACATATCCAAATTTATGAAACTTCGCACAAAATTTCCAAATAATAGGAATATTCTATAGTAAACTTTTCACAATTTTTCTCCAACCCAATAGCTCACAATAATCAAAGCATTAACCGAATTTCAGCACGAATTTACAGGGCATCAAAACTTCGTAACTCACAAACCACATATCAAAAATTCACTAAAATTTACAGGAAATTGCCCAATAATCATGGGTAACCTACAGTGAAAATTTCAGTAATTTTAGCCAACCCAGTAGTTCACAAAAAATCAAACGGTGCCTAGCTGTGTGCAAAATTTGAAAATCCAATCCCTACTTTTCTACTCTCTTGTTCATCCAATGTCAATAATCAATCCAAAAATTCATAGTTTAGCATGTGTTTGGATGAATTCACAACATACCCATCAATTCACAACACCCAATCAATCCAAAAATCACAATTAAACATACAACTCAAAGAAGTGGGTTTCTAAGGGGGTGGAATTAAGATTCCAATCTACTAAACCCTAAAATATCGAATTCAAAGCTTCAATCCTCAATGGATTTCTCAAATTCGAACATAAATCAACAAATTAATCTTGCCCTAATCAATTTTAGGGTTGAGGAACACAAGAATTACTCACTTTGAATTGATTTCAAAATCGAAAATTTTAATCTTCTCCTCCTCTTCCTCCTCCTCCTCCTTCTTCTTCTTCCTCTTCTCTTTATTCTTCTCTGCCTCTCTTTCCCTCTCTCTGTGTGCGTGGTGTATGTGTTCAGGTTGAAGAAGAAAAGCAAAGCCCCCTGTCCTTTTTTTATAGATATCACGTGAGCTTCAAAGAAAATCCCCCTTTTCTTTCTCCATTTCTTTTTTTTTGGGTCAAGCCCCCTTCTTTGACTCTTCCTTCCATTTCTTTTTTTTTTTGGCAAATACTGCTAAATGAGACATATTTTTTAATTACTCCCCAAAACATAATAATAATAATAACGTAAAGCACACATAGGTGCCTAAAATAAAATGAGTACAATATACACATAATTTACATATTGCACATAATTCAAAATAAGCAACAAAAATTTTGGGGCGTTACACACACACACACACACACACACACACACACACACACACACACAC
>JACYFF010031955.1:102256223-102301513 GCA_017589665.1 Selenicereus undatus
ACACACACACACACACACACATATATATATATATATATATATATATATATATATATATACATACAGAGAGAGAGAGAGAGAGAATTTTGTAATTATGTATGAAATCTGCATTGTTACTTGGATAGGATACTTATATGAAATGTCTTCATATTATGCATCCACATATTAATTTTTTTAATTTACTTTTACCATTTAAACACCCCATGCACGATCATGGGCCAAAACTAGTTGTATTAAATAGGAAAAAGTACAAAATTACACGATGATCTTTTTTACGCTATTATATTCCATTAATTACTAGCTACGTTAGGATTTCAGAGAAGCGAGACGAAATAATAAGATGTATAATGTAAAATTTGCTCTCTTTTTTCATATTGATCACCAAATAAATTTTATGACTGACCAAAGAACTATTACAACTCATTAAATAAATATCTAACTCATTAAAAAGAAAGAATATTATAGATAACTAGAATATAATTTAGTGAGTTTCAGATGTACCAAAGCAATTTCTTTTTGTACTATAGTACATTTTTTTCAGATACATAGTATTTTTAGTAGCCAAATTTGGGTATATAAAACGCATTGATTTATATCTATGTGCTCACTAAAAGTATCTATTAATTAGCTCACTAAAAATTTATGTCAACTTACTAAAATATTTTAATGAGCTACATAATATTTTTAGTGAGCGAAACTAAATGTAGGGTAACATATTTTAATGAGGTATATATCTTTTTAACGAGTCGAAATTCAATTGTATAATTATTTTTGTATAACTGATTGTATGATATAATAACTGGTACGGAAGTAGGATAAGATTACCCCGCTTCTTCACAAAGGAATTCCAGAAATTTGTCTGCCTTATCATCATTCTTGGTCTCACCTTTGACGTCTACAACATGCATGAATAACTTGTACGCTAGACACTTCTTCACGAAAATAGAATATAGTAGGGTTGGGTAAATTTAAGCTGATATGATCACTTATTCAAAACCGACATGAATTTAAAGGGGTTTGATTACAGATTTTAAACCTGTTTAATTATGTTGGTTGATATGTTAACCCACATAATTAAATAAATTAGCTTTAGCTGAAGATTCTTGCACGAAAAATTACTTTTGTAACACGTTTAATTACATAAGTTAAACAGGTCAACCCTTTTACGCATTCATCATTGACGTTTTTACTCTTATTTTTATAATTAAGGATACAAAAATTAAAAATAAATATAAAAATGTGAATTATGATGAGTTAGAGGAGATTTAGATAGTAATTGATTGACATTTTTGGTAAACTTAATTTTTAATGTTGTAAAATTGCATATTAGTTGAAAATATAAATTGAAAAATGGGTAATCAGCTGGCCTAAACTTGACCGACCCATTTATCCTAAATGAATTAAAAGGGTAGACGTCAAAATCAAATCAACCCCGTTTCAAAATTAAATGAGTATAAATAGTCAAAGTTTTTCAACCTGTTTAACAAATGAGTTATAAGATTACGTTTACGTCGAAAGGTTTTCAACCTATGTAAGCTTGACATAAATAAAACCCAATTAGATGTGATCTATTTTCCAACTTTATAATACAGCATATAATGTAATTTGTTGTCTGCCCTGTAACAGGGTTTATGTAAAGTATTTGTGTGCGTCTGTGCCCCTTTTATTGCTCTTTGCGATCTGGTTTTCTTTTTTATAAAAAAAAAAAAATAGTCTTGTTGTTTTCTCTTGAGGAAGACGATATCATTGTCGGCAGTTCTTTCCTAGTTTGTCGAAGGCATTCAACATGGCAACTCGTACCTGATTTGGATTGAAAGATGGGGAATACTGCGAACGTGTATGTAATATGACATGTTACTCACCATCTCTTAAGGCAATTTTAGTTGAGGATGTAGTTAAGCGTACTCTTACGAGAAGAAGCGCCTAACATTGATATTATCTCTTTTTTTTTATCCTTGTAAAAAAAAATGTGACATGTTGATGCGAGTTTATTGTGCTTGCAAGTGAGACACTTGGAAAATTTGTTTGACACAAGTCGCTGGTGAAGTAATAATAGGAAAATTGTTACAACATTTCCAATTACATAAAAGTACTAATGTACAATATTTAGAAAATGATAAGGAGAATTAATGTTGAAAATCAAAATGAATCTCAAAAACCGGCATCACATGACAAATTTTAAATGATAAGCGGAAGGTTTTGACCTAATTAATGAGTCTAATGCTTACATTTGTAATAAAAAGGAAAATGTACACAATTATATGATGATCTCCTGTACACTATTGCATTCCTCCAATCAGTGATGAAGTCAGAGAAGGGAGACGGAAATAATAAGATGTATAATACAAAATTTAACAGTCATAAAATTGAAATTAAAATACTGTTATGTTACATAAATTGAATTTTAACGATGTTTTAGAACCCAAAAAAAAAACATAAATTGGCGAGACACTAAAATGTTAAAAAGCTTAAAACTACTTTTGAAAAGGTTTCTCGGCCGAAGATGCGGAGGTTTAATGAAATGTTTAGCAAAATAGTTTTTTTTTTTTTTTTGGTTGGGATATTGGATACTCCATTAGTCTATTTCACTAGAGTTGAGCTACTGATTGTTCAAAGGGGTAGAACTCTCCTATCATAAATTCTCTTTATTTACAAGACTCGAACCCGATAACTTATTTAAGAAAAACAAGTGTCAAATCACCTTAACCAATTTATGTTGGTTGCCACAAGTCAAGTATGCCCCTACAACATAAGGATTATTCCCGGTCAACCCGTACAAGTTCCATGCTTGGCAGTTGCTTTTTACTCTCTTCGCCATTTGCATCTCAGTAAAAACTAGACGCTCTGCTTTGGCTTTGTATTTGCTTCCCTCACTTTGGGCTTTCTCTGTCATCTCCAAAGTCGTAAGGCAATTGTATACATCGGTTCGTCAATTGCGAATCTTACCTTTCTTTCCCTTGGTTATCTGATTTATCCATACTCCTGAGTTTCTGTCATCTCCAAAGTCGATTTGTTGGACGAATAAGCAGAAACTATGACCCATGGAGAGAGAAAGAGGGCCTAGTTAGTTTCTCTCGTAGGATGTAAACAAAAGGCTAACAAACAAACAAATGCTAATGTGATAATTTAGTGCTGTAAGAAGTAGGTGGCTCCTGTTTTCTTTTTTATCGATATTTAAAGAAGATCAAATTACAAAATGTTTTTAAAAGACTAAGCCGAGCAGCTTAACTCTTGAAAAAAAAAATTATACAATAAATAAGGCCAAAATTTTACTAATTGTTCTAGATGATGAGACCTCATATTTCGAAAGCAATGTAGGATATCATTATTAGGCACGCTTTCAAACAAACCATCTGCAAAATAAGTAATAGCAGTATTATTCAAAAGCTCTCCCGATATAGTTGGCCTCAATATACTTCATCGAAGAGAACACTTTTTTAATAGTTACGATGTTATGAAAACTGGCAAAATCCATACCAACCTCAAATATAAGTACACATGGGAAAAGTTCAAATGCTTCTTTCGTTTAATTATCCTTGTGGAGAGCTCAACAAATCCACTGATCATCACGTATGTTATTATTGTAAGTGTCCAATTCAAAACCAATGACAACAATGTCTAATTCATCGAAATAATTTGGATACAATCGAACCATTTTTAGTATCTAAACCTTGTAAGTTAGAGATTGAGAAGAGAGAGATTGAGAGAAATAATTGCAAGTAAGTTGAGGTGTTAGGATTTGGTTTCTGAGTATCAAACTCTTAGATGTGAGAAATCAGGACATGAATGAAAGGAGCAAGTAGAAAAAAAAGGTGGAGTTGAGGTTGAAAAAAGGGGGATAGGGTTAGGTATATAATTGCCGACTTTGAGACATAAAAAAATGTGAAAAAAAGGTAGTGTTAAGGCTAAGAAAGCAAAATAATAAAATAAGTTGTAAATATTTTGTTAATATTTTCGGCTTCCTTGTTAGCTACTCTAGGGTTAGCTCTTTGATTCAATTAAGGATTGTATCAGTGTTGTATTTAAGAGGCTTTTCGGCCACGAGCAATAGTAGAGACGAAAATCCATTATTCCCAACCTAAAATTATTTCATGGTATCAGAGCAGCGATTCTACTAAATACTAAAAGGAAAACATTTCTATTAATCTCGCCATGACCAAAGACACGAAAAATCAACCTTTTATCATCACAAACCAATCCCCATACACACTTCATCCTTCAAATTCCCCTGGAGCCATCATTATAGTAATAAAATTTGAAGGGAAGAATTATGACTTGTTGGAGAAGGTAGTCATGACATCCTTGAAATCCAAAAATAAGCTCGGATTCATTGATGGATCAGTCATCAAACCGATGGCGACAAGTGAAGAAGTTTCGGATGAAGTAAGGGCATGGGAGATGGTGAATTCGATGATAGTGTCTTGGATCATGAACATTATTGATTCGAGGCTTCACGAAAGTGTAGCCTACGTAGACACGGCTCAACAACTATGGGAGAGTATCAAAAAAGGGTACGCCGTACCAAACATACCAAGGATTCATCGTTTAAAAACAGAAATCGTGGCTTGTAAACAAAACAAGCAAGATGTGGTCGATTTCTTCTCAAAGCTCATGGGATTGTGGAATGAGCTTGATAATTGCATAAAAATTCCGCCTTGTACCTGTAAAGCTGCAGCCAAGATGATGAAGTTCATGGAAGAGGAAAAGGTTCATCAGTTTCTAATGGGCCTAGATGATGACTCATACTCCACAGTGCACAGCCAAATCCTTGCTTTGGATCCCTTACCCTCAATAGACAAAATCTATAATATGGTTCAACAAGAGGAGAACCATAACCACATGATGAGTGATCGAGATCTTAAAACCGAGAACATGGCAGCCTTTACCATATCTTATATTTCTCGACCAAATAGTATGCAAGGGGAGAGAGTCAGTTGCAAGCATTGTGGCAAAACAAGACATGAAGAAGCCAACTATTTTGAGTTGATTAGGTACCCACCTGGGTGGGGCAACCGTAGAGGCAGAGCTAGAAGAGGCCGAGGTCGTGGCGACAAAGGTGGAGGACGGTTTGGGGCTGGTAGAGGTCGCGACCGCGAGCAAGCACATGCTGCACAGACCTCCAGCGAGGCAACAACGATTGGTGATGACACAGAGACTACAACAGTGACATCAGGGTTTACTCCCGAGCAGGTATAGAGACTCTTAAGTCTCATTGAAACTCCGAAGTCTGGGTACAAGAAATTATCCAGTAAGGAAATATGGCTTCTTGACTCTGGCTCATCTTATCACATGACAGGATTTATAGAACTATTTTGTGATGTTCATGATTTGGATTTAATACCCTTAGAGTTGCCCAACGGGACAGTGACTATGGCTACAAAAAGGGTTTGAGTTACTTGAATCCAAAACAAAAATTGAATCATGTTTTGTTTGTTCCTGGATTGAATTGTAGCCTAATATCTATAGCGCAATTAATAGATGAGAATTTTTGTGATTTAACATTTACTAAAACGTCGTGTGTGATACAGGACCTTACTATGAAGAGCCTGATTGGAGTGGGTGAGCCGAGAAGAGGGCTTCATTATTTGAAGAATTCTATTCCGGCAAGTATTCAAGTCAACAAGGTGGTATCATATGATACATGGCATTGCAGATTAGGGCATTGGTCAAGTTAGGCTTTACTTAATTTTCATAGTATTGGTAGAAGCAAAAATGATTTATGTGATGTGTCCTTATGTACGAAACAAAGTCGTATGCCTTTTCCTGTTAGTGAAAATAAAGAAACAAATTGTTTTGACATTATTCACTGTGACATATGGGGTGCATATCGTGTTAAGTCGTTGTCAGGGGCCCAATATTTTCTTACTATAGTTGATGATGCTAGCCGGGGCGTTTGGGTCTATTTAATGAATGAAAAGTTTGAGGCCTCACAGTTTTTAATGGATTTTTGTGTCATGGCTAACACAATTTGGAGTGAAAGTGAAAATTGCTAGGAGTGACAATGGGTATGAATTCACATCCAAATCTATGAAAAATTTCTATAGAGAGAAAGGCATCATTCATCAAACCACTTGTGTCGACACACCTCAACAAAGCGGAAGGGTTGAAAGAAAACATCGTCATATCTTGAATGTTACAAGAGCTCTTAGATTTCAAGCCCACCTTCCTATAGAATTTTGGGGGGAGTGTGTGTTAACTGCTGCCTATTTGATTAACAGATGCCCCACTGTTGTTCTTCAAGGGACAACTCCTTATGAGATATTATTTAGAGTCAAGCCTTCCTATGATCATTTGCGTATCTTTGGGTCCTTGTGCTATGCTTATAATCTTCAAAGGCCAAAAGATAAATTTAGGGAAAGAAGTAGGAGATGTATTTTCATGGGATATCCCTTTGGGAAGAAGGGATGGAAGGTCTATGACTTAGAAACGAGAGATATCTTTGTTAGCCGTGATGTAATTTTTCATGAGAAAACTTTTCCCTTTGCTGAAAACTAACTCAAAGAATTGAGTGAGAGGTTGGATTATGGGTAGCACAATGGGGTGTTTATTGAAGATGATTTTAAGGAGCTTATGAGGCCACAACAGCCCACTCAGAATGCCAAGACTACAGGGTCACAGGCTTTGGGTGAAAATTTTGGGCCAACCGAGCGTAGGAGTCCAACCAATGGGCTCGAAGAGAATAGTGGTCTAGCAGAGCGTAGTGGGCAGTAGGACAGTGCTGGGCCCTAGCAGTCCAACCCGCAAAGAGACACACAGCAACCCAGTGACTCGGTGGACAAGGGGAATGCTGGTACAGATATTTTGGAATGTGAGAAGTGAACTCGCAAACTCCTGAGCCATTTGAGAGATTATGTTTGCTACTCAGCTTGTCCAAGAAACCCCACTTCATCAATAAAGGCCTCATCTTCACTCCCTAAGGTCTCCTTAGATAAACCTTATCCCATAGCTCATTATGTTACTTGTGATAAATTCTCTAATGTGCATAGATGTTACCTAGCTGCTATTACTAAGGTTGTGGAGCCGAGATTTTTTTATGAGGTAGTGAAAGACTCTAATTGGAGAGAAACCATGGCCAAAGAAATTAAAGCTCTTGAGGACAACAATACGTGGAGTGTTGAGGAATTACCATCAGGGAAGAAACCCATCAATTGCAAATGGGTATTCAAAGTAAAGTACAAGTCAGATGGGAGCATGGAATGATACAAGGCATGATTAGTGATTAGAGGAGATGAACAGATAGAATGATTCAATTATAACGAAACATTTGTTCCCATAGCCAAGATGACGAGTTTACAGATTTTCCTAGTAGGTGTTGCAGCAAAAGGATGGGAACTACAGCAAATGGATATTAACAATGCCTTCCCACATGGAGATCTTGACGAAGAGGTCTACATGACAATGCCGCCAGGCTTTCGTACATCCAACCCCAACAAGGTGTGTCAGTTATGCAAGTCTCTCTATGGGTTGAAGTAGGCTCCACGACAATGGTTTGCAAAGCTCTCATCAAAACTCTTAGAATATGGATTTCAACATTCCTATGCAAATTATCCGCTTTTCACCTATAGAAAGGGCAATCATTTCATGGCATTGTTAGTCTACGTGGATGATATTATTCTCACAGGGAACGATCCCAAGCTATGTACAGAGTTCAAAGCATATTTGGATACATGTTTTCATATTAAGCATCTTGGCGCACTTAAATACTTCTTGGGAATTGAGGTTGCAAGAAACTCGTAAGGGTTGTTCTTTTGTCGAAGAAAATATGCTCTAGAGATTATAGATGAGTGTGGACTTCTGGGATCTAAGCCTGTTGATTTCCCTATTGAGCTTAATCACAAATTTGCATTGGTCACAGGCAAGTCCTTGCGTGATCCTACTCAATATCATCGGCTAGTGGGAAGGTTGATATATCTCACTACCACTCATCCTGAATTGTCATATGTTGTTCATATTCTCTCTCAATTCATGCAAAACCCCAAAGAGGAGCATATAGAAACAGCTCATCGAGTGTTGAGATACCTAAAAGGTGCTCTTGGCAAAGGCTTACTGTTGCGAAGTGATGCTGAATTACAGGTATATACATACTGGGACTCTAATTGGGGAGCATGCCTACTCACTCGACATTCGTTGGCTGGATTTCTCATCACTCTTGGTGGTTCATCGATAGCTTGGAAGACAAAGAAGCAAGGAACAGTGTCATGGTCCTCAGCAGAAGCAGAATACAGAGCGATGGCTACAATGACTAGTGAGCTGATTTGGATTAAGTCTTTTTTAGCTACAATGGGGATTTTCTTGGATAAACCGATGAGGTTATTTTGTGATAATGGCAACACTCCACATTGTGAAGAACCCTGTTTTTCATGAAAGAACCAACCATATAGAAATAGATTGTCATTTTGTGAGGGAATAATTACTTTCAGATGATCTTATTACAGGCTATGTTCCTTCTAAGTATCAAGTTGCAGACATTTTGACCAAAACACTCGGAAGATAGCTATTTCAGTTCCTCATAGGCAAGCTGGGCATGATAGATCCTCATGCTCCACCTTGAGGGGGAGTATTAAGGAAATAAAATAAGTTGTAAATATCTTATTAATATTTTCCAATATTTTCGGCTTCCTTGTTAGCTACTCTAGGGTTAGCTCTTTGATTCAATTAAGGATTGTATTAGTGTTGTATTTAAGAGGCTTTTCGGCCATGAGCAATAGTAGAGACGAAAACCCATTATTCCGAAACTAAAATTATTTCATCGAAGTTTATTTATTTCTAATGTATTTTTTTTGCCCCATACTAATTTTATTTTTTCGAGGAGGGGGTTAGCTAACACCACTAACACCACGCTCTCTCTACAACTATCCTCAATCTATTCGAGGGTTGCATACATAGGTTAACACTAAAAAAGCTCCTTTGTAAATATATCAACTAGCTGTAGTTTAGTAAGAAAATAATAAATAACATGATTTCTATGAGCAACAGACTCCCATATAAAATGATACGCAATGGTCATATGCATGATGTGATCATGGTGAGCTGGATTGGCTATCAAATAGACCTTGGTTCACTAGCCATGGTTAGGGTTTAGAGTCTTTCATGCCATGCGGGGGGAAGAGACGAAGAAAAAATTATGATGAAATTAAGGCTCTAATTCCATGAGGATGATAATTAAAACCTCTCACCTAAAGAGGAAACCTGCCGCTCATATTCATGTTAAATAGTACAAAGTATAAAATTATATAATTATCCTACGTACACTATTACACATCACTCATTGCTTAGCTAAAATAAATTCTATAGTAAGTTGACATACACTATGTGAAATAACTTGCTTTAATTACGTAAACTTCTCCCTTTTAGTTTATGTAAGGAAATATTAACGAAATTAGTTCTAATGGTGTACTCCAAAAAAAAGAAGAAAAGCCATTTAATTTATGCAATCTAGTGTACAAACTGTCAATAGCTCTTCTGCTACCTGTTCAAACCTATATATTTGAGTTGTTAGATTATGTGGTACTTTTTGAAGAAGAAAATTTATACTGCATTTTAAGAAAACTATAAAGATAGGGGTTAGTTTTAGAGAATATAAAAAAGTATCACATATGATAGCCCAAGTTGATCTACAAACTCAAGACTAGTGTATAATATGGGGTAATTTGCACTTGGCTCCCTTCAGGTTTTGCACATTAATTTTTTCAGCCTTCTATTTTTCTAATTGAAATAAAGCTGCCCTAACCGTTGATGATGATTTATTATAACACCCAAGTCCGACCAGGTGAATGACGTGGCATGTGAAGTTTGGTGGAAAAGGACTTGATGTACCTAACATACCCTTCTAGCTAGCTTTAAATAGGGTTGTGTCCTTCAAAAAATTTTGCAAAAACAAATTGAAAAAAAGTGTTGTGACTTTTCCCTTCCCATCTCTCATCTTGTCGCTGACAAGTCCGTCTTGCCTCTGCCATAGCTGAGAAAGTAAGAACAAAAGAAGTTTGTTTTTTTTTTTTTTTTGAAGAGATCAGAAAGAGGAATTTGAAGTGTGTATCTGTTAGGGTTGGTCCTTAATATGAATTTGTTTTTCTTTTTGTGGGCTTGAAGGAGGAGTCCATGTACGCTTCTTCAAGCTTTGGGTATGCAGCATTGAGGGGAAAAGTTTTTTGCCAAAATGTAGGCAACCAACTGAATTGGAGCAGCGTGTGTCAAGATCAGAGAGGAATTTCTTAAGGCCATATATGTCATGTATGAAGTGTGGAGGCTTCATTTGTTGGGCAGAAGAAGAAGGTAGAGGAGAAAGTAGATGAGGTCTTCAATCAGGTAGTAACATGTACAAAGGAAGGTAGAGGGTATGAGGAGGATCCCCAGTTGAAGTTGCTATAAATATGGATAATGTAGCTGAGCTAAAGGGGGAAATGTCCTCCATTATGAGTGAAGTGGCAGAGATGAGACATGAAATGAGGAGCTTGCTAATAAAAATTTATGATTCCTTGAAGGTGGTTATGTTGTTGTGTTTAGGGATTTTTGTTGTATGTCTTGTAATGGTGGTTGTGCTGAAGTGATGATGGTCATATTGTAGCTTGGAAGAAAGTAAGTGTTCAAATGAGGAATTTTATAGCTTTAGTGATGTTGGTTTATGCTAGTAAAAAGTGGTAGCTTTGAGTTATGTGTATGTAGCTTCAGTGATGTTGGAAGAAAGTAAGCAATATATGTAATGAAAATTGGTTTGTAGTATGAGAATTGTATGTGTTTGAACAATTACTGAAACACAAGCAATAATTGTAACATAAACTATGGATATATAACAACCAGTAAGGTGCATAAATACATAAGTTTTCAGCATATGCCCCACTAAAGTTGATTACAATCACACATAAACAACCTAGTACTTAAGTAGTTTAGCCCCAAACTGTGCAAAAAAGGTGGTAGTGAATGGTGGCTGCATAGTGTGTCCAAAAAAGGTGGCCTACTATGCTGTCCAAAAACTATGCAAAACCAGACAACATATGCATATCTTTACAAGGGGTAAGAAGTAACTGTCTAAAAGGGGGGAAGCAACTGTGCAGAGAAGGGAGAGGGAAAAAAGTAACTATCCAAAAGGGGAGAAGCAACAGTCCAAAAGTGGGGAGGTGAGGCATTGTATTCTTGACCTTCCTCAACTTCTTCAACCTCTGTTTTGTCTCGAACACAGCGGCCCTTAATTCATCCAAAGACATGTGTGACAAGTCATGTGAAGAAGATGCATTTTGAGGCCTTTTCTTTGTAGTTGGGTTGTTAGCAATTGCAATGGTAATCCTTGACAATGGTGTGGATGAAGACTCAAAATTTCCTTGGTTGTTATTCTTGCTTGGTTCAGTAGATGCAACCTAAGTAGAACAAATTCAAATAAGTTAATTTCTAAATTAGTGTGCACTAAAAAGAATAAATTCTTTTAGTAAGAGGAGGATCATCACCTTCCTCGGACTTCTCCTAGGCAATTGAGGTGAAGGTGCATTCATGGAGGTACAGTGATCATTGGTTCAGCCATGTTAGATAAGCAAAAAGCAGTGACATAATCAACATACATGCGTAAATATATACCTAACAGAAGAGGGAAAACCTGGGTAGTGCATGTCAGCTCCCTTGGGCTTCTCCTAGGTTGTTGGCTCACACATAAGGCAGTAGACGTAGAGGCAACCAGAGTAGGATTTTTAAGTTGCACTTTTCTGGGCCTCCCAATAGGCCTTCCAGTAGGTGGTTGCTTCTTCCCTGGTATGGTAGTTTACCAGGCAATGTGCAACTTGCTTTGTTGTGGCCAAATTGCCTGCAGTGTGAACACTTGATGGTGGTGGACCTTCCTCTTGTCCTCTTCTTTGGGCCCTCATCTTTATCCCTTCTTCTATTCTTTTTAATGGGGCTTCTTTTTCTATCAACATAGGGTAGGGCTAGAAGAGAAATGTTCTCTAAAGGAGGCTAGAAACATGCATCTCTAATAGAATACATGGTCCCACCATAAGTAGCCTTGTATTTCTCAATTGTATAGGACTCATGGACCCACTCCTCTAGGTTAGCCTTCACATAAGACAAGCATTTCACTGCATGTTTACAAGGAATGCTAGTAACTTGCTAGTAATTGCAATCACAAGTCCTTGTATTCAAGTCAACGACAAACTGAGTCCAGCCATCATACACTTCCCACATATTATCCCCACAAAATCTAAACATGAGCTTCCATGCCTCACTCTCAAACTTTGATAGTTTTTCTTTCACTGAGGGAACAATCCTACCAGTCTAGCCCTTAAGTTCAAGCTTCCTTCCAACAAACCAATCAGTCAATATCTCTTTAATCTTCTTACATATATTAAACACAGGCAAGTCCCTACACTCATCTAACACATTGTTAAAAGATTCAACAAAGTTTGTAGAGTTATCTGGTGCCTTCGTAGTAGCTTCAAAGGTGTGCCTACACTAATGTTCAATTGGCTCTACCATTGCCCAAGTGTAAGCTGCAGGTGATTCTTTCTACAAACATTCAATGGCTTTCTTGTAGTTGACTAATGAGTATGCGTTTGCAACTCTTTACAGAAGCAAACTTAACTTAAGGGCTTAGTGAAGCTTCTTTAAGTTTCTCATAAAGTGTACCAAGTATATTCTCCTCCTAACTGCAGGGAAAATGTCCTTTACAGTAGCTATGACTCCCTACCAATTATGAGAACAGAATACACAATAGCACAATATAAGAAACAATTAGACTTAAGCTAGCAATTTAAAAAAACCCTATAACAACAAAGTGCATTGCTGAAACCCAAAAAGATAACAATGACTTACCTTCAATCTGTTTGCAATGAATGTATACTAACCACTTGAGTCATCTCCTATGATGCCCCTCAAGCAGTTGAAGAAATAAGACCAATTCTCCTTATTCTCAACATCAAAAATTGCATAAGCTAGTAGGAAGTAGTGGTTCTCAACATCTATTCCTATTGCTATCAACAGAACTCCTTGTAGACACCCTTCAGATGAGTTCCATCTACACCTATAAACTTCTTAAACCCACCCAAGAACCCCCTTCCAAGCATTAAAAGACACAAACATCCTTGAGAAAACAGGCCTTGCACCTTCCTTTACTAGATCATGCCATTTAATGTAACATATGCTTCCTGGATTAGAACTTTTAATCATCTCAGTGTACCTTCAAGTAAATTAAAACCATCCTCATTGTTTCCTTTGATCAACCTAAGAATCTTTGCTTTTGCTCTTCAAATAGTGTTATGTTTCTTGTGTAGGTTGAACTTCCACATCAAGATTTTACTCATACCTGCAACTGAGATATTTGGCTTTGCCTTTACATCATGAAATAACTTCCTAGCAATCTAAGAACAAGTGGCAGCTGGGTTATCTAATAGTCTCTTGCAACAGTGTTAACCTTTTATGGTTTTCACTTGGTAAGTCACTCCGTCAAGCATGACAAGGGCATGTATTCTCCAGCTACATTTCTTCCCCTTACACTTCACAGTGCATCTACATGGTTCATTCTTCAAATATCTCATGTAGATACCATCCTGGACCATGTAATCCCTAATTACATCTAGAAATGTAGCTTTGTTAATGAACATATCCCACTACCTTAATGTTATCTTAACACATCTTCTACTTCCTACAATCTGCCATTATACACTCTCTCCCATTTATCATCATCTTCAGAATCAGATTCAAGGACTTGGTCCTCATTACTCACAGACCCATCAGACTCAATGCTTTCTAACCCCTCTGACCCATTGCTCTTATCCTCAAACTCAATATCATCCTCATCATCATTTTCCCCATCCTCATCATTAACCATAACATCCTTCCCATATTTGTCTGCCCTTATTTGAGCTTCAATGAAGTATGTCTTATAGGAGGATGGAGTAGGTAAACTGGAACAAGGGGTATTTAGGTGTATTGAAGCTTCAGTGCTTAAGGGCACATTTAGGACAACTGATAGAGTTGAGTGCAATTGGCTCTCATCAACTCTTGACACAAGTTGGTCCCAGAAGTCATCACCAAGATCATCACTTACTTGACTTTTTTGACCTTCTTGTGTTGGCATTGGTTGACTACTAGTCAATGGACACTGAACAACATTACCATCGACATTCATGCCCCCTAAACGACCATCCAGTTGAAGAAGTAGTTTGTCAACCATTGTGGGGCTCTTCCTCTCCATAATTACAAACTCAATCCTCTTCCTTCCCTTCCACTTATCAAACATTTTCATCAGATCATTATCATTATTCACAGGCCACTTCAGACTTGGTTTGTTTGGGGGCTGTGAGCTTAAGGATACAAACTGAGGTCTCCTCTCAATTGGGGGGCCTATTTAAAAATGTATGTGCATTCCCGACGAAGTCCATGATGCTATACTCATCCCTATCTCTAACAAGTGAAATTGACCATCCTCTATACCTGACGACAACAGCAAATTTTGTGTCCCCCACCATATCTATATCAACCAAGCCAATTCAACACAAAACACATAGAGTTATAACCACTACTCCAATAACCTAACATGCAGAATTAAATTTTAGATGGTTATGACCAAAAAAGGACAACTCACATAATCAACCGTTAGGATCACATAGTATACCTATACCCTTTGTTTTTTTGGCTTTAATTCACACAATAAAAGATAATTCAAACTTGACATGCAATACCAGATCATTCAACTTTCTATTTTCACAAGTGTCAAAATTAACAACAAAAGATAATTCACAATGTACAAGCACTAACATATAATTCAACTCTCTGTTTTTATAAGACTCAAAATTAAAAATAAAACCCTTCATTTTCTCGTTGCAGTTACACAGTCAGCCCTTTCCATAAGTCAACCCTAGGCCACCCATCAACAATACATGCATTTCTTTGAACTAATTAAGCTTTGAATCAGTTGAATAAGGTAAAATCTTACCTCTTTTGCCATCAACTTTAGGTTGTTGCAATGTTGGAGCCACAAAACTCTTCCACTTTAGCTCTGCATCACATCCAAACCATACTCACACTTACAAGATTCTAGATTTTCACTCCTTTCCTCCTCAGATCTTCAATCCTTCCTCTTTTTCGATTTTCAAACCTAGAGCACCATCGCAAAGAGAGAGAGAGAGAGAGAGAGAGAGAGAGAGAGAGAGAGAGAATTTGCAGAGGAATGAAGTCGAAATTGTGTAAATGCAACATATATTTGACACCGCCAAAAATTTGAAAAAGGTGGTTGCTTTGCATTAAAAAAGGGCAAATCGGTCAATCAGTATGCTTTTTTAAACTCCCACCGGAAAACCCTTTATAATTTACCTACCTCAAAATGTAGGGGAGCTTTATTTCAACTAGAAAAATAAAAGGCTGAAAAAATTAATGTGCAAAACCTGAATGGAGCCAAGTGCGAATTACCTGTATAATATGTGAAGTTGTGAACTATCAAACCCCCTCACTCTAAAAAAGGTGAGTACTAAACTATAAAAATGAATTACGTATTCATGCATATGAGTAAGTTGTGATAATATACTAGAAAAATTCAAAATATGAGCTAATTGGTATTAAATTCACCTATAACTCTTACGCATTATATGAGAATGATGTGAGTATTAGTATGAAATAACAAATAAATGTTTGATAAATTTTTAGCTGTAAGCATCTTTTTAGCATTTTGTCTTCTGATGTGAAAAATGTCGTATATCTCTTTCCTTTAGCTTCAACTGTGATGGATGAGAAAATGGATGGAACTTGCATGTATATAGATGAAAACCAAATGAAAATCACCGTATATGGTGGAGCAACTTGCAAGACACCTACTAGACACATACACAGTGTTTGTTAGAAAGTAATGCAATCACTATATAATAGAATCAACTATGTAATGCGATTGTCAATGTAATGGAAAGGGATAATAATTACATTACAATGTCTGGTTACAAAGTTTTTACAATTATAATGGGATGATCTCATTTACAAATAATAATTATGGCTCGTTTGGTTCTATGTAATCAAAGTGGTAATGCAATAAAAATGGTAATGGTGATTCCACTACCATATTTGGTTACCATTAATGAATATAATCAAGATTGCATTGTAATCACATTTACCTCAATATATGCAACTACAATTACTTGACTTTTTCTAAATAATTGTGATTGCTTACCTTTAAATCAAAGTCTATTAAACTATAAGCTATTATAGTTGGGAACTTTCTCTCTCTTCTCTCCATTATCTCTCCTCTACTTCCCCTCTCTTATCACTTTGACATCATTCTTTTTAAAGGTTTGAAGCCCCTGTCCCCCTCACCCCTCTCTCTCCTCCCCATATTAGATAAAGTTTAACTAAACCATGATTGTATTATTATAACTACATTTACCAACTCGCTTCTATTAAATGTTTTCCCATTTAGTGTTTTCTTAAAATATTTCCTCTATAAAATATTTTCACAAAACTAGTTTTTTGTGGGTCTCTTGGAACCAGCCTCTCTACAGGTAGGAATGCTGGTAGAGGCAAAGTTGATTACAGCTGGATCTCCCCAAACCCTGCGAAAGTGAGACCCACACTGGAAGTTGTTGTTGTTGTTGTTGTTATTGTTGTTGTTGTTGTTGTTTTTGTTGTTGTTATACGTTCTAGACATCATCTCTCTCTCTCTCTCTCTCTCTCTCTCACACACACACACACACACACACACACACACACACACATCATCATCGTCATCATCATCATCATCATCATCATCATCTTCTTCTTCTTCTCTTTACTTGGTAAACTTAAACAATATTACATTATTATAATCTAGAAGAAATAGAATGAAGTAACTCTCACGTGAAACATCCTAATCATGATGATAAGATATTAGATGATAATTATCAACAAAGCTATAAATAATTAAAATATGCAAAAATAAAATACGAATAGAATTGTAAATACTTTACTCACGTGTAAAATTAAGTATTGTTTGTAGATGAGTTCATCCCAGTACACTTGTAAAAACTTTGTAACCAAACATTGTAATGTAATTATTATCCCATTTTATTACACTAACAATTACATTACATGATTGATTCTATTGCATAGTAATTGCATTACTTTCAACCAAACGCTACATTAATTTTAGACATGGCGTGAAGTACTTACAATTCGATTCGTATTTTATTTTGTTTACTTTAATTATTTGTAGCTTTGTTGATAATTATCATCCAATATCTTATCATCATGATTATGATGCTCCATATGAGACTTACTTCACTCTATTTCTTTTAAATTACAAATTTATAATAATGTAATATTGTTCAAGTTTAGCAAGTGGAGGGAGATGATGATGATGATGATGATGATGATGACAACGTGAGAGAGAGATATACAATGCCTAGAACATACAAGAAATTTAGTTGCAACAATATGATCATGGTTTGGGTTGAACTTTATCTAATATAGAAAGGAGAGAGAAGGGGAGGTGAAGGGGGCTTCAAACCTTTAAAAACATGGTAGTATAGTCCTAAGATATGGGAAGTAGAGGAGAGACACTGGAGAGAAGAGAGTGAAAGTCCCCAAATATAATAGCTTATGGTTGGGTAAACTTTGATTCAAAGATATGCAATCACAATAGTTTCGGAAAAGCCAAGTAATTGTATTTGCATAGATTAAGGTAAATGTGATTACAATGCAATTTTGATTACATCCCCTTAATGGCAACCAAATATGGTAATGGAATCATCATTACCATTTTGATTGCATTACCACTTTGATTACACAGAACCAAACGAGCCAATAGTTCTACTTGTAAAAAGGGCCTTGATGCTCAAGTTAGGAACTTGAAATGGAAGGAAAGAAGACTAGAGAGATAAAAAGGAAGGTAGGTTACTTCCAAATATGATTTGGTATTATAGAGTAAGGATGGAAGTATTACCCGAATCTAAAAAGTCTGATCAAAACCTTCCCCATTTCGCACCCGAATGAGTGATGAAAATGGGCTTCAAGTAGGTATATGGGCATGGGTATTGTATTTAAAAATGAGTACAAGTATAGGTATGTAATCTTAAAACTTGTACCTGATTGTGTACCCTATTTGCTAGTAAAAGGCGACTTAAATACTGTAAAATAAAAAAATATTGGGCATGAAACTCTAAGTGTATAGTGTTTATTTTTGTAGAAATGAAAAATTAAAGTTTTTTACAATTTTAACTTCCGTAAGTTAATTTGGACATGGGTTTTACTAGCGTCACCTGAAAATCCTTATCAAATATAGTGTGTATGCAAATATGGGTTGAATACGAGTGACACTTTGCTCACTCTTTATACACCCGAGTAAAACTCTTAAACCCAAATTATCTGATAGGGATGGGTATGGGTATAATTATCTAAAACCTGTTGGTTATGAGCATGCGTATAGGTATAATTTTTGAAAACAGGTATGAATATGGGTACGGGTATGACTCAATCGGCCTCGAACCTGCCCCACATCCATCCATAGTATAGACACCTAAAAAGTGTAGTGTCTTTATAAAAGTCCAAAGATAATATTTGCAATCCAATCTCTATGCTTGTGGGCCCGTCAGAATAAAAAGCAAGAATAGAACCCTTTATATTGCACTTAGAAGAGCCCGCGTTTGGGCAGAGCCGAAAACCACCCAGGCTATTTGGGCTAGGACATGGTTTGATTTCCATGTCACCTCACGGTTGTGCCAATATGGCTAGATTCTTGGGTTGCTTATGTTTCTATCTAAATTGCATAGATTCTAGAAAATCGTTGCGTAATTTTGATAAGATTTTCCCAATTGAGACAAAGACATAAAAAAAACGTCTTTATCTTCCCTAATTTTTTTTATCTAAATTGACTATTCTAGATCCTTTCAGCCATTATAAATAGGGGGCCAACCCCTACAATTTAGGGAGAGGAGAAAGGAGACTGTGAGGAGAGATCAAACCAAGGACAATTGAGAGACTGTCTACCAAAATTTGGACTAAAGTTGACCATTACTTTGCTGCGTTCCCAAGCTGATCAAGTGGTTCACTTGAGGATGCTAATTGTTCAATGGTTTGAACTACCTATCATTTTCCCTTTCTTCGTTCTTTTGCATAATTTTATTTGGTTTCGTATTTTCAAAAGGGATGTAATTTTGGCTAATTAGTGTAGCACTCTGATATCCTTTCTTACATATGATGTTGCAATTTTGTGCATTGTCACTATTAATTTGCTGTCTTTTTAATAAAAAAATGTAATTCTCTATTTGTTTTTTCTATATTTGGTATAGCATAGGTTTTCAATAATGACAAGCACTATCTAGATGCACTCTCTTTTGATGTCGTACCTTTGAACTCAAATTTTGGATTTTTTTAACTTATACCAATGAGAAATAGATGATCCCCCAACACCACAGATAATTTAGGGACATTTTGATAACTTTCCATCAAGTATATGTCCCTTCTATGACCTCCTTGGTTTTAACACATGGTAAAAGAAGTGTTTAAGTTTTTCTTTGTTGTTCTCAAATAAAAACTCATCGACGAGACCAGAAAAATAGACTCATGGGTTCTAGCATGGGAATATGGCATTTCTTTGTTGTTCTCAAATAAAAACTCATCGACGAGACCAAAAAAATAGACTCATGGGTTCTAGCATGGGAATATGGCACAGGCCGAGAACCCCTGAAGGCTCAATCTAGGATGGACTTGGTCTGATTTCCTATTCCAAAATATCTCCTTATTCAGGCCGGGGAAACTATGCCGTTTCATGGGACTTAAAGTCCAGTTCTATTGATCCAAGTTTTTTCAAGAATTAGGGAAAAAAAATAAAAATCTAGCAAGCGGCCAAGCACATGCTGACTCGTAGATGAAAAATAATTCATAGCGGATCAGGGATCAACATATATTTTATTAAAAAATTAAAAATCAAGACTGGCACAAAATTTGCATCTCTGTTATTTCAATCAATTAGCTCACCATTTCTTCAGCATTCTAGATTTAATTTATTAGGTTGCAAATGATTTCTAGTTATAAACAATTTTTTAGATTAAAAATAACCTCTCACCAAATAAAAAAGTAATCTCTTAGGTTACAAATAAAAATTATTAAATGCTCAAAAAAAATTTAGACTTTGTAAAAATCATTAATTTCACACAAATACAATACATGAAATTTATTATGAAAAAAGGTATTATTCTCTGATTCCATTCCATTCCAATTTTTCATACCAAATAACCCCTTAAGTAGTTCTCCAACTGTAGTCACTCTCATAATTTTACTAAATGAATTAACTAGGATCAACTTATTAGTAAAATCGCTAATGGTAAATTATTGATCAACTGAAGGCATTACGCATTCAACTCATAAGACGTTGAAGGCCTTGTGTGCCGGCAGTTAACATTTACTATTTTTATGTTTTGGTGTCCGGGGTAGAACAGCGGTTAAGAGTAACAATTAGCATTTGAGCATTTGCTAATTTGAGCAGTAGCATGTGTTCTTATTAAGGGAGATTGTCAAGATCTCATAGCCAAGCTCTAAAAGAAGACATCTATATATAGGTGTTGATATTGGTGTGATCATTCATGATATTTTTACGTCGAGTTCTCAATTTAGTTTATGTGCTTTCCAATTTGTTAGAAGGGAAAGAAATACAGTAACCCCAGTGGCGAAACTAGAAATTTTTGAGGGGGATTGCAATTATCTATGTATTTTTTGACCTGGAATTGAAATTAAACTCATAAATGAAACAAATTTGGTAGTGGAATTGCAAACAAACTCACAAACTAAAACAAGAAAAACAATTAAACATTTCAACTTAGAATTGAAATTAATCCCACAAATTAAACAAATTTAGAATTAAAATTGGCAAATAAATTCACAAATTAAACACGAAAAGCAAATTAGGTATTTTGACCAAGAATTGGGTTTGTGCTTGAAAAAATGTTAAAAATTTTAAAAAAATAAAACAATGAATAAGCATTTTGGCTTAGAATTAAAATTAAACTAAAAAAATTAAACAAATTTAGAATTGAAATTAGCAAATAAACTCCAAAATTAAAGAAGAAAAACAAATTAAGCATTTTGACTTAGAATTGAGTTTGTGACTTGAAAAAATATTGAAAATTTTAAAAATTAAAACAATGAAGAGCTAAAGAGAATGAATCAAACCCATGACCTCGCGACACAAGAGAAGCATACGCACACTACACAACCACTGAGCCATGAGCGTTTCATTATAGCAATTTGCATTAGGTTCTATTTATACTAAATTTCTAGCTTTTTTGGGCTGTATAATTTTTCCTTTTTTTTTGGAGAGAGATGACGGTTGACACCTGATTGGGGAAATGAGATCTCCCCACTGGGCCCTTCTCAGTTGTCTCACAGGCCAGACCCATACTCTTGAAAATGGGCTTCTAGCAAGACCCAAGAGGCTCTTCCCAGGGACCTGTAGACCAAACTGGCAGCCCATTCGAAATAACCCAGGTAAGATTACTGTTTTATCTTTTGTCGCAGGGATTATAAATAGTCATCTACCCACCTTGGGAAAGGGATTGGCAATCTGACTCGTCATTTGACTCATGCTATATTCTCTCTCTCTCTGTGTGCTCACCTTTGAGTTGAACCCTTGACTGACTTGATCGTCGGAGAGGCATTCCCCGGTCCACAACCCGTGGGTGCCTTTTTTGCAGGTTGGACCTCGGAAAAGGAGGACGTCAGGTGTTGCGCACGTGCCGTCTGATAAACTCGTTCTTTCGTCCTACATCATCACCTACAACACACTCCAAGAATATCTGGAATCAGATTGCCGTCGTTTGTGGGGAGAGAGCAGTAACGATGGTTGTAAGTGAAGGTACACGAGCACATACTCGGAAGGACAAGGCTCCTGCGGTCAATACCTCGACACGTCCTGAGGTTCAAAACGCCTCAAAAAGTTCATAAGCCGATCCCCGGCGGGCTAGTTCACATCTTTCTGAGAGAGAGGCTTATGTTACCGTAGACGCCCTGAAGAACTTCATGTCCATCATGATAGATACCATCACACGGCAGGTCTCAGAGTAAGTCCAAAGGGCCATGGAAGCTGCGAACTCGGCGAGGCCACTTCCTCATTTTGACTACATGCCCACCACTAGCTCGAGCCTTCCCATCGATGTGCACACGTACCATCCCCCCATCGTACTGAGAGGGAGCGGGAGGCGTCTCAGTCGAACCGGAGTGGTCGACCCTATACGAAGAACCATGATCGGCAAGCGGCTGCCGCTACTAGGCCGAGCGGTCACCCAGTTTAGGGGCAGACGATGTAGTCCACTACGGCTTCCATCCCCGTATAAGACTCATTCCTGACGGATCGCCTAGCTTGAAGAACAGGAGCAAACCTCCAGACCCCGAGGACAAGCTTCGGGCTAGCGGCGGCAATCTACCCCAGAGCGCCGCTTCCGCTGCGCGCCTACCCAAAGTCCTCCCATGTGGGGTGCCCATGGTCCAGAACCGCGCCGAGGCGACCAGTCCCCACCAAAAAATTCTAAGCGCAGCCTGGGCAGGAGAAGTCCCCCGGTCGTTGAAATCGTGCACCACCTCGAAGCTCCACTCAAAGTTTCACGAACTGTTGCTCGACCAGTAACTTTTCCCTTTTCCACCTCGTTCAGTGCAAAGATCATCAACGCTCCACACTACGGAAAGGTCAAGATACCCACGGTGGACCTATATGATGAAACAATAGATCCTGAAGAGCGTATGGGGGGTCTATAAGGCGCAGATGTATGTTCAGGACGTGGACGACACTGCATACTGTCGTTATTTCCCAACTACCTTGAAAGGGGTAGCGCAGTTGTGGTTTAACGGCCTGCCCCCGATAAGTATCACTTGTTTTCAAGATTTAGCCAGTAAATTTATTAGCCAATTCATCGCAAGTCAGAAGGAAATGAGGACCAGCATCCACCTTCTAAGATCAACAAGTGCCGCGGGAGTCCTTTGCTGAATTCGTCAAGCGCTTCCACCAAGAGGCAGTCCTCATTCTGGATCTGGAAGATGGGGTGGCGTGTACCTCCTTTCTGAACGGCCTGAAAAACAGGCGCTTCAAGTTCTCCTTAGCCAAGCAAAAGGAGACCACATTGGCCGAGGCCTTAAGGAAAGCCCGCTGACTTCATTCGTGCCACGGAGATCTGCGTTGAAAACTTCGACACCCCGAAGAAGGTAAGGATCCCTATGGATATGAACCCCAACCGTGGTGACAGAAATCACGACCCTCGGGATAGGAGGCCACAACTCGAGGTAGTTGACCCTCGATTCACCACCGACCCTAGGAACATCCTCATGGAAGTTAGGGGACACCCCGTGCTCCGGATACCCCCACCAATGATCGGGCCTCCGAAGACCCATAACGCGCGAAAGTATTGCGAATTCCATGAGCAAAATGGGCATACCAAGAGCTGAAAAAGGCCTTCACGAACTGGCGGATAAGGGACAGATCGACCAGTTCCTAAAGAAGGGCCCGCGCTTCCTTCGCGGAGAACGAGAACCCGCACAACCCTAGCCGTAGGATGAAGAGTGTTCTACGGAGGTCGTGGTCACCATCGCCAGGGGTTTTGCGGAGGGTATGATCTAATCATCCTGGAAGGCTCATCTTAGAGGCGCATAGCAGGTACTCACGATTGAGCAAGGGGCTCGTGTGACGGTGCCCACCATGGTGTTCGGTGGAAGGAAAGCCCTGCGCTTCGTTTCTCCACATAATGATCCCTTGGTGGTTGAGATGAAAATAGCCAGCGCAATTGTATGAAGGATCTTGATTGATACGGGAAGCTCCGTGGACATTATCACCTGGGACTGCCTGAAGAAGCTGACATACCCAGGGCGAGACATTGTCCCCTTGGTGCACCCCATCTTAGGCTTCAGGGGACAGGAGGTGAATCCTACTAGTATGATTCCTCTCCCGCTACACTTTGGTGACAAGCTAAAGGCCAGGAATCTAGAGGTTGATTTCTTGGTGGTCGACGTGCCCACGGTCTACAATGTCATTCTAGGACACCCTACACTTCACAAGGTGAAGGTCGTCATCGCCCCATACCTCATCCAGCTCCAATTTAAAGCAGATGATGGAAGTGTGGGGGCCATGCATGGAGACCAACGAACGGCTAGGGAGTGTTACCTGGTGAGTATTCGACCCTTGGTAGAACGAGCAAATGAACAGGGGCCTGACAGACTGTCCCAGACGGGGAAAAGGGTAGAGCCAGACCACCGCCCACGGCCCCCGAATCCTTGGTTATCCGCACCTTAACCTCGGATGAGGCTTCGCGACTACGACCGAAGGCCACAGACAACGTGGAGCAAGTTCCACTCAAGGAAGAACGTCTCGAGCGCATGGTCCAGCTAGGCCGAGATATGACCACCGTCGATCGACTCTCGTTGCTCTCACTCTCGCAAGAGTATAGAGATGTGTTCACCTTCGAACCTGAGGAGATGTCCGACATCGCTCCAAACGTTATGAAGCACCGGTTGAATGTGGACCCCCTCCATAGGCCAGTCGTCCAGAAGAAGTGCCACATGGGCCCAGAGAGAGCGGCCGCAGCCAATGTTGAAGTATAGAAGTTGTTGGAAGTCGGGGTTCATTTGAGAGTGCCAGTACCCCGAATGGATCTCAAAGGTGGTGTTGGTAAAGAAACACAATGGGACGTGGAGAATGTGTGTAGATTTCACGGATTTAAATAAGGATTGCCTAAAGGACAGCTACTCGCTGCCAAAGATTGATATGTTGGTAGACGCCACAGCTGGACACACCATGTTGAGCTTCATGGACGCCTTCTCCGGGTATCACCAAATACCGCTCTCCCCAGATGACCAAATAATAATAATAATAATAATAATAATAATAATAATAATAATAATAATAATAATAATAATAACAACAACAACAACAACAACAACAACAACAACAATAATAATAATAATAATAATAATAATAATAATAATAATAATAATAACAATAATAATAAAAGTATTTTAATGGTTTCAATCCAAACTTGATTATCATATGTTAAAGATTAAGATAAGCTCAAATCTAAATTTAGAACTCGACGTTCCTTTATTTACTTAGCATTTATATCCACTATGATAACTCAGGTAATATTTTGTGCCGCTTAAATAATTAATTGACATTATTGGCCAGCTTAAATTGACATTCGGCCAGTTGGATTTGGATTTTACGTTTTTTAGTCCTCTTGATCATGTTCATGGAGGACTTTTCCCTCCAACATAGTATACACAGTTATTTCCTTGATATTCTCATGATTTTCATCGGCGGCCCCTCCAATAACATGCTTGGCATTTTCTATCATTTCATTGAATCTTCGAATTTTCAAAATTAAAAATACCACACGTCATACTCCTTGCATTTAAGAGCTCCCAATACCTGATCTGCTTCTCGGAGGAGTCTGGCAATAAACAGTACCATCGATTCATAATGTGTAGACTAAAACGATTTGTTCCTTTTTGTTATAAGATATAGTTGTAAACTGTAAAAAAATGTAAAGACTTGTAAGAAGTTATAAAAACGTGTGAGGAGTTGTAAGAACTATAAAGAAGTTATAAGAAGATATAAGTTGTGTCTGTTCTTTTTCGCGATAAGATGTAGCTAGAAGCTGTTAGAAGTGTAAGGAGTTATAAGAAGTTGTAAGAAGTTATGAGGAGCTATAAAAATCATAAAGAAGTTGTAAGGATAAATGTATACAATTGATGAATTATTAAAAAGTTGTATAAATATAATTGATATATATATGTGTGTGTGTGTGTGTGTGTGTGTGTGTGTGTGTGTGTGTGTGCGCGCGCGTGTGTGTGTGTGTGCATAATTATTTGTGTGCAATGTATGATTTATGAAACTATATAAATAATTTCATGAAATTATGTGTACTATGCCAGTAAGATTTATGAAATTAACTTTACACCATCACTAAACATATTATTTTTTAACATTAAACAAATAAATTTTATTTTTGTACTATTACCGTTGTGGGTGAGAAGAAATAATATTTAAATTAAATAATTAATCAACATAAACCTTAAAATAACTCAATAATAAATTCAAACCCACGAATTTATAGAATCAAATGTGGACAAGTCATCCAATGTTCAATTGTACGATGGTCGCAACGAAATTGTCATGGATAAACTTAGCGATCAGATAGTTGAAATATTTTCATTACCTACAGTTTAGCTATTTTCATATATGGTCCACGTCGAAACTCAAACACGAATACAATTTTCGTATTATAATTTTAAAAGTATATGGGTAGGAATATCGGTAGAGGTAAGGTTGCCTACAGTTGGATCTCCCCAGACCCCGCGAAAGCGGGACCCACACTGGGAGGTGTTGTTGTTGTTGTTGTTGTTGTTGTTGTATAATTTTAAAAGTATGTTAACTTATCTTGTCTTTAAGGTTCTATATATAATTCACATCAAAAATAAAATGTAACTGACGTCGTTAAATTTTATTTTTATATTTATAGGAATATTATGTTCATAAAAATATATACATATTTCTCATATTAGTAGTGTATAAAAACATATACATATTTCTATAAATATGAAAAAAAATAAATGACAAGTTAAATATCATAATAAATATATAAGGAGATGTAAGAATATTTAAAGAGATGTAAAAAGATGTAAGAATTCTATCAAAGATATAACAAGTTGTAACAGGATGCAAACTATAGCCTAAGTGCTCATTATGGCGAAAAAGAACAAGCCCAAAGTTGTAAAGACATGTAAAAAGTTGTATGAAGCTGTAAGCACATATATAAGTGGATGTTAAATTATTAAAAAGTTTTATAAATATAATTTTAGAAATTTATGCATAATTGTTGGTCTTTAATGTACGACTCGGGAAATAAATTGTTTCATGAAAGTAAATTACTTATGATATGCCAGTCGTATTTATGAAATTAATTTTTTGCCATTACTAAACAAATTATTTTTGAACATTATACAAACAAATTTTGTTTTTCTACAACTGTCATTTTGGATTGGAAATAATATTGAAATAGCATAATTAATGAAAATAAACCCTTAACTAAGTTAACTAAATAGCAATAATATAAGTCCAAACCCATAGATGTATAGAACCAAATATGTTATGCAATTATGGTGTTTTTTTATTAACATTAGTTTTACCTCCATATGAACAAATGTAAAAAAAAAAACAATCTTTTTGAAATAAAAATTGAATAAAACCCTTAAAATGAAATTCTTTGTAAATTAAACAACTTTGCTCATTGATCACTGTTAAACCAAGAATTATGATATTTTATATCCTTTTATTATCTATTATTTGCTCGAGATAAATTATTAAATTAGGATTTTAATATTATTTTGTTTATTTTATAGGAATTGGAAAAATTGGAGAAAAGATGAATAATTAGCTCAAAATGAAGCCTGGATCAAGTTAGAATAGAAGAAGGAAGAAAATGAAGGGACAAAAAAGGCAAACTAAAGGCCACATGCCTACAGCCCGGCTCAGGTGCCTTCCCCCCAGAATTGAAATTAAACTCATAAATAAAGCAAATTTCGAATTGAAATTGCAAACAAACTCACAAACTAAAACAAGAAAGACAATTAAACATTTCAAGTCATAATTGAAATTAATCCCACAAATTAAAAAAATTTAGAATTAAAATTGGTAAATAGACTCACAAGTTAAACAAGAAAAGCAAATTAGGAATTTTGACCAAGAATTGAGTTTGTTCTTAAAAAAAAAAAGACAATGAATAAGCATTTTGGCTTAGAATTAAAATTAAACAAAAAATTATACAAATTTAGAATTGAAATTGGCAAATAAACTCAAAAATTAAACAAGTAAAACAAATTAAGCATTTTGATCTAGAGTTGAGTTTGTGGCTTGAAAAAAAATTTAAAATTTAAAAAATTAAAACAATGAAGAGCTGAAGGAGAACCAATCAAACCCATGACCTTGCGTCCTTGCGACACAAGAGAAGCATAGACACACTACGCAACCATTGAGCCATGAGCATTTCATTATTGAAAATTACATCAGGTTTTATTTATACTAACGTTCTAGTTTTTTTGGGCCGTATATTTTTTTTCTTTTTTTTGGAGAGAGGTGTCTGTTGACACTATTGCACCAATGCTGGATCCGCCACTGAGTAGCCCATGCTCTTCCTAATTAAGTTCTGACCCTATGATCCGAGTGCTCGGATTTGATCGGATGATATATCAGATGATGTCTTCAATCTGGCTTTGAATGATTTCTGTTGTAATTTGGTCTTGCAGCAATATTCCCTCATGCCCACGATCTCATAGAAAAGCTGGGCTTTATAGCATTTGCTTTATCATTGGCTTACCTTTTTTGTTGTAAAAGATACCCTCATTTGTGCAATCCATTAGACAATATAAAATGAATTGTTTTTAGCGTCTCTTTTAAATTTTGCATAGACACGTTATTTCTAATATTTTTATAAGGTGAGTTCAAAAATAATAAGCCTACCTTATTACTTGAAAGATTAAAAATTGCTTCGGAGAATGTTTTTTGTGCAACAACAACAATAATAATAACAATAATAATAATATTCAATTTATATCTTTTTGTCATTTATCTTTGTTTGATATTGCAACAACTATGTGTTCAGAACTTCTTCTCTTTTTTTATTTATAATCTACATGAAGAACTATATGCTAAAACTTAAAAGAGAACAATTATCGTTACTATCTGCTATTAACATAATTATCAGCTATCCAAATGATTCACTACTATCTAAATTGCTAAATTTGCCTAACTTAGGGGCAACCTAGGGTCATTAGATGCTAATACTTACTCTAATGACTGATACGGATCCAATCATTGGTGCCAACTTTATGGATTACATTGCGCAAAGTCATTCATTGCTGATATATATCTGAATACATATGCACTAAAAGATTTAACTTAGGTGCTCTTGAATCCTAATACTATCCTAAAGTAGCACAAATTATTACCTCTTTTGTTAAAGACGCATCCTTTTTTCTGACTTGATCTGAATAGAAATATCCATTACTCCATCCTAAGCATCCCATTAATTGGACCAGATTCAACCTTAGCTTAAAATGGAGCAATCCCTTATCAACTTTGTCAGAATTAATATGGTAATTAGCCAAACTTATTTAACATGACTTAAAAATATATGGCATTATGAAGCGTGTTGTAGAGGATTCTTAATTGAATTAGTAAGTTGTGGTCCAAAATCAACTCCCTTTGAACACTTAATAAAACAATAGTTCATATGTACAACATCAGGGAAGGATGAGGCACCTTTGATCCACCCATAGCTGAATCAATCTTTAACATTTTACGCTATTTAAATAATTCAATTGGGGTTTTTTTGTCACTAAAAATATTTTAATGGTTTCGATCCAAACTTAATTATTATCCGTAAAAGATTAAGATAAGCTCAAATTTATATTTAGAACTCGACGTTTCTTTATTTGATTAGCATTTATATCCACTATAATAACTCAGGTGATATTTTGTGTCACTTAAATAATTAATTGACAATGCCGGCGCGCTCAAATTGACATTGGGCCAGTTGGATTTGGATTTTGAGTCCTCCTGGTCACGTTCATGGAGGACTTTTCCCTCCATTATAATATACACAGTTATTTCCTTGTTATTCTCATGATTTTCATGGACGGCCCCTCCAATAACATGCTTGGCATTTTCTATCATTTCATCGAATCTTTGAATTTTCAAAATTAAAAATAGCACACAATATACTCCTTGCATTTGATAGCTCCCAATATCTAGTCTATTTCTCGAACGAGTCTGGCAATAAACAGTACGATCGATTCATAATGTGTAAACTAAAAGTCACCCAATGTTCAATTGTACGATGATCGCAATGAAATTATCATGGATAAATTTAGGGATGAAATAGTTGAAATAATTTCATTACCTACAGTTTGACTATTTTCATATATGGTCCAAATCAAAACTCAAACATGAATACAATTTTCATATTATAATTTTAAAAGTATGTTAGCTTATCTTATCTTTAATGTTCTATATATAATTCACACATCAAAAATCAAATGTAATTAACGTCGTTAAACTTTCTTTTTATATTAATAGAAATATTGTGTTCATAAAAATATGTACATATCTCTCATATTAGTAGTATATAAAAACATATACATATACACATTTCTATAAATATAAAAAAAAAGTAAATGACTAGTTAAATATCAGAAAAAATACATAAGGAGATGTAAGAAGATTTAAGCAGATGTAAGAAGATGTAAGAATTTTGTTAAAGATATAACAAGTTGTAACAAGATGCAAACTATAGCCTAAATGCTCATTATGGCGAAAAAGAGCAAGCCCAAAATTGTAAAGAGATGTAAAAAGTTGTATGAAGCTGTAAGCATAGATATAAATGGATGTTAAATTAGTAAAAAGTTTATGAATATAATTTTAGATATTTATGCACAATCGTTAGTTTTTAATGTATGATTTGAGAAATAAACGACCTCCCCACGCAATTAAACTATATAAATCCTTCCCATTAGGCCATTAATCCCCAAAAAACGTACTTCGAAAAAAAAACACACAGAAAAGCAAGAAAGCGATGACTTCTCTTTACACCCTTTTCTCTGTCCTCCTCGTCCTTGTTGTGTTCCCATCCTCGGCCACTGGTGATTTGATCGACCAAACATGCCAACACTCGTCGAGCAACCCGAACATCGACCAAAACTTTTGTGTTTACGCCCTCCAAGCCTTTCCGGCTAGCCGGTGCGCTAACCTAACCCAGCTAGGCCTAATCTCCATAACCCTAGTCAAGAACAACGTGACCGACACCCAGTGCTTGGTGAAACGTTTCTTGGAAGACAAGAAACCGGACAAGGGCACCAAGGCAGCATTGAAGGATTGCTTGGACCTCTACTCGGACTCGGCTTATGATTTATCCGACGCCTCGAAGGACTTCAAGGCGGGGCGGTTTTCCGATGCCAATATCAAGGTGAGCTCAGTCATGGATGCTTCAACAACTTGTGGACAAGGGTTCGACGATTTAGGGGTTTCTTCTCCATTGAAGAATGAGAATGGTTATATTTTCCAATTGTCCGCAATTACGCTTTCGATCATCAAGATGTTGAATTTGGCTCAGGAAGCATGAGATGATACTGAGGGGACAGAATAGACGTCGGTCGATTCTTGAGGGTTGTTATCTATGTATGTTATGGAAAGTACATAGAAAAAGTAACGTATAATCTAAGGGTTTTTGTTTGGTGGTATATATAATTAAGGCATGATTTATGTAACTTTAATCTTCTTTCATTTCTCTTTTGGAGATGGATTACTTTTGGAGATTAGCGGCTTATGATGCGCCAGTATATTTTTATGTCGAGTGATAATATATGTCTTGTAATAAGATACCTCTTAAGTGTGTTGTCTTGATTGAAATTAACTTATTGGATGATTTGAAATCACCAAATTTTCAATCGTTAACCTTAGTTATAAATTATAAAGCCCTAATATTTATTGGATACCAATGAGTATAAAATCAGACCTTATTCAAATCAACTCTGTATATCCACAAAGGTATACCATATGCGTGATTTTTTAATTGTTAAAAAATATGGATAAAAATATGATTTTATACAATTTATAAGTTGTAACATCCTTCTATTACTCAATTATATTATTTTTTTAAAAATCTAGTGTATAATAATATAACTTTTAAGTTCAAACAAGATAATTAAGAATTGTCTTATAGCAAGACAAGTTTGGCTCTGTAAGTTATATGCCCCACTGTCAAACTTTCTTACCCGTTGGTTGCTTCAACTACTTGTGAACAATGGTTCAACGATTTAGGGATTTCTTCTCCATTGAAGAATGAGAATGGTCATATTTTCCAATTGTCCGCAGTTGCGCTTTCAATCATCAATATGTTGCATTTGGCTTGGTAATTATTAGATGATACTGAGGGGAGAGAATAGACGTCGATCGTTCTAGAGGTTTGTTATCAACATATGTTACGGAAAGTACACAGAAAAAGTAACGTATAACCTGAGGGGTTTTTTTTTTATTTTTATTGGTGGAATATATAATTAAGGCATGGTTTATGTAAATTTAATCTTCTTTCAGTTCTCTTCAATGAATATGTATGTTATACATTTTGAACAAAATAATTGGAGATTAGGTGCTAATGATGCCCTGGTCTATTTTCATAGTGAGTGATGATATGAGCCTTGTAACAAAACACCTCTTAAGAGTCTTGTCTTGATTGAAATTAATATGTTGGCTGATTTGAAATCACCAAATTTTCAACAATTAGATGCAATTATGAATTGTAAAGTCCTAGTATTCATCGGCTATGCCAATGAATACAAAATGGCACCCTATTCAGATCAATACCATCAATGAAGGTGTATCATACGCGTGATTTTATAATTGTGAAGAAATATTGATAAAAATATAACTTTACACAATTTACAAGTTGTAACATCCCTCTACTGTTCAATTATATGATTTTTTTAAATCTAATGCATGATAATATGACTTTTAAACTGAAATTAAACATCTAAGAAGTGTCATGTAGTAAGAAAATTTTGGCCTTATCAGTTACGCACCCCATCGTCAAGCTTTATTGCTTGTTGTTGACACGACTTAATTGATTTGATCCTTTTTTTTTGCAAATGATAAATGTTTTACTGCAAGACACTTTTTGAGTGTATTGTTTTGTCTTATAAATCATATCACAATGTTTTTAAATTGAAAAAAAAAAGATATGACTGAACAGTAGAAGTATATTACAACTTATAAACTATGTGAAATCAATTTTCCACATTTCTAAAATATGCATATCATATGCTGTCGTGAATAGGTTGATACAATTAATTTGTTGTCATTGCTGACAAATATCTAAGCTTAGTAATCTGTAACCAAGTATAATCATAAAAAATTTAGTAACTTTAAATTATAAAAAATATTAATTTAAGATGAGACAACATATTTAAGGATTTTTTTTTGCGACAACATACAGATATATATATCACCGGTAGAGGTAAGGTTGCCTACAGTTGGATCTCCCCAGACCCCGTGAAAGCGGGACCCACACTGGGAGTGTTGTTGTTGCTGTATATATATATCACTCTTTTTTTGGATATAAATTGATTAAATTCAGTCATATTGTGCACCAAAACAAGAAAACGAATTCATTCATATTGGCTTTCTTTTTTCCTTTTTCGTTGACCAGATCTCTTATCTGTTTTCTTTTATCCACTGCCAGTATCATGTTAGTATGTAGTTTATCTCAATCGTTAACTTAACAATTTTTAAATTTTAGTAAGAGTTTAGAAATGTAGAGCTGTTTTCCCTTCTAAACATTCTATAAACAAAAGATATAGATAGAAATAGATAAATGAGTTAAATGGGCTAAAATACATTAAATCATTTCGATTGATGTAAAATTTTACATTATTATTCAACAGCTTAGGTTTGACTTAATCCTATTTTTAATGTAAATTACTTTAACATTGGATAAGACTCAATAGATACATACCGATCTTAAGATAGTGATCAAAATTTTAAAAGTACTAGCTTAATAATTTCTGAAACCAAAAAGGGTTTATGGATTAGAAAGTAATAAAAAAATACAATATAAAACATAAAATAATATTCTTTTGATACCCTATAATCTTTAAAAATTTATTTGGTACACATTGTGAAAATAAATATAAATCATTGTAATAATACCCTTCAATTTAAATTTGGTACTTCTTCACTAGACTAGATTTCAAAAAAAAAAAAACAAAAAAGATCAGATAAAAAACTAAAAGCAAGCATGAATTAATAGGTGGTCAACAGGTGACAGTGTGAGACTGAAGGGCTGCTTGCTCAGCTTTAGAATTGGTACGGGCAAAATTGACAAGCCATACTATTATCCATGGAAGGTTTAAACACTTAAATACAATATGGCTATTTGTCAATGAAATTTTCCTTCAATGAAGACGAAAAAGGAAGCAAGCAAAAGTGTACGGCCCTTTTCTACGTTGCCTATTTGCAGTTTTTAGATTTCACCCCCAGGAGCACCAGCCCTGGGACTGAAAATTGACTGTTACAGTGCTCCCTTTCCGTGGAATAAGGGCCTGTTCTTTTTGTGGGAAAATGGGAGTGGGTAAAAGGTTGAAGTGGATTGAGGTGGGTTGAAATTGGTATTATTTTTTGAGGTGGGTTGAAGTTGGTATATTTTTGTTTGTGGTGGGTTAAAGTGGGTTAAAATAATGAAAATGTGTGATAATTTATTAAGTTATTGTAATTTTTAGTGCATTTTTTCGTTGAATGGTAATTTCACAAATTTGTAATTATTTTTCTGGAAGTTGGAGGCCGGTACAACTTGTCAATTATTTTTAACGATTTAGGTTACAAATTATTAAATTTATGAAGGGGTGGATTGAAGTTGGTTAAAGTAGGTTGAGGTAGGTTGAAGTTGGTTGAAATGGGTTGAAGTGGGTTGAGGTTGGTACTTTTTTTTCAGGCGGATTGAAGTAGGTTGAACTGGGTTGAGGCTGGTAAATCTAAAATGACCTACGAAAAGAACAGGGCCTAAGTAGACACGCCTCACCCGTACCCATCCGCTCTCTTTCTCCACCGCATTCTTTCTCTAGAATTTTCATCTTAATTTTTTCTCTTGTACTTTTTTGCTTAATCGAAATAATGGAAAAAAGGTTTCTTTCTTTCTTCTTATTTACTTCCCCAAATTTTCCCCCTTTCAATCCAAATAGAGGGTAAAAGACTTTACACTTAGACTCTTGGATTCGAGTTTAGGACTTACGAATTTTATTGTAGGCACTAAAAATTTATTCATGCCGTACCAAAAGAAAGTTACATTGATTAACTGGGTCAACCTTCAAGTCCAAAAGACTGACAAGTCAAGCCCAAGATGAAGCCCAGATGACTCCCAAATCCAGGCTCAGTCAAAATTTGAGTCGAAGCCCAAACCATGGCATAAGACGACTACCAAGTTAAGTCACACTTTAAAGTCCGAGCGACATCCAAGTCATGGCGCGATCAAAGTCAAAGGTCAAAACCTACATCGACTCACAAGTCAAACGTAAAAAATGACTCTCAAGTCAACGTCCGGTCAAAGTTTGAGGCGACTTCCAAGTCAATGCTCGACTCAAACCCGGGAGACTCCCAAGTCAAAGTCAAAGTCAAAATCAAACAAACGAAAGTCAAAGTAGTCTAGGATAAAGCCTGATTGAAAGGCCCAAAACCTAGGTCAAAACCCAAAACCCAAGTCAAGGTATGTCTTGACTTTCAAGGGGGAGGATTTCCTATAAATAGGTCCCTACTCCTCTTTATTCAAGGTTGGAAAATCTATCCCCAAAAAGGAGAGAGAATCAGAGGATCATTGTATTCATAGAGATAGTACCCATTCAAATCAATTAAATCTATAAAAATTCAATCTTTGTAATTTGTGATTATAAATTTGACACCCCCGCTGGGACAATCTCTACCTCTCATCTCTTTCTCTTAAACATCAAGACTTTCAACTCAAAAGAACATCATCTTCATCGAAGACATGGCTACAAAGAACGTTGCCGCTCCAGCTTCAAAGAAGAAGAGCACAGGATCTCTTTCGCGCATATCCTGTGGAGCGAGCGTCACTTCTAGCTGGCACGCGCACACAATGAAGACCAAAAGTATGGCGAAAGTTGTTGTGCCGACCGCTCCTGGGCAAACTACATTGCCCCCACCCAAACTCCAAGACTTAAAGATGCAGCAAAAGGCGTCCTCTTCTTCGCCTTCACCGAAGGGGACGCGCATGTTAGAGACTGAAGTTAAGTCCTCTAAAACTGTTGTCATGTCAACCATGATGACAGGCAACGACTCTGGAAGACGAGATGGCTCACATGAAAGCCATCCTAGAAAAACTCACCAGGGACAACGAAGAAAAGGAAGCGCGCATTAAGCTTCAAGAAGAAAAGATTGCCAACCTGACCAGGAAGTTAGAAAAATGGCTAGCTTAATCTTCCATAAAAGACTCAGAGAATGAGGATTCAGAAAAAATGTTCATCCACATTAAAGCCTCTGACAGCGAGAAGCAGTCAAAGAAAGCTGCTAACCCTAAACATGTCAAGTCCTCTGGATCAATGACCATTGAGCAAATCCAAGATTTGATAGCAAATGTTGTTAAGGAGCAACTAGGTGAAGGTTTGCGCAGAACTCTTCTATACGCCAAGCCTTACACTAAGAGTGTTGATGCCCTTTGCATGCCCCATGGTTACCAACCCCCCAAGTTCCAACAATTCAATGGGAAAGGCAATCCTAAACAGCATTTCGCGCACTTCATTAAGACATGCAACAATGCTAAGATTGACGGCGACCTTATGGTGAAACAGTTCGTCAGGATATTGAAAGGTATTGCCTTTGACTGGTATACCGACTTAGAACTTGAGTCCATGGACAGATGGGAACAAATGGAGCAAGAGTTCCTCAACAGGTTCTACAGCGCTCAGCGCGTTGTCAGCATGACTAAGCTGACAAACACAAAACAGTGGAAGGACGAGCCAGTTCTTGACTACATCAACTGATGGCGTGCACTTAGCCTTGAGTGCAAGGATCGGTTGTCTGAAGCGTCCGCTGTCGAAATGTGCACCCAACGCATGCACTGAGACTTGTTGTATGTCCTACAAATGAGCAAACCTAGGACTTTTCAAGAATTGGCGACCAAGGCGCATGACATGGAGGCGACGATAGGTAGTCGTCGTACCAACTCCTTCTATTCTACTAAATCAAAGAGGGACAAAGTTGAATTCGAGTAGAATTTTAACTTTTCTAAGGGCATGACCAAAGAAGCGATGTCCACCTCTATAAGTTAGCCAATTCGCATTATGGGAAAGCCAAAATTAGGGGGCAAGAAGAGCTCGTCGTTCAAGGTTGAGACAAAGAAGCATCCCACACTAAAAGAGCTTCAGGAAAAGAAGTATCCATTTCCTGACTCAGATTTGTTAGGCATGCTAGATGACTTACTTGAGAAGGGTGTCATCAAATTGCCCGAGCCAAAGTTCCCAGAAGAAGTTGGGAGGACCGCCGACCCCAAATACTGTCGGTATCATAGAATCATTAGTCACCCTCTTGAAAAGTGCGTTACACTCAAGGAGCGCATCATGCGACTGACTAAGGAAGGAAGAATCATTTTAGATTTGGATAAAATAGTAGAAGTGGGCCACGTCACAGTGCAAGAGGCTGATGAGTTAGATTCTAAAATGGATCATGCTGAAGTGCTAGAGGGCTCGGGAGAAAGCTTCGCAAAAAGCTTCTTTGATAGTTTGGCTGTCTACACAACCTCATGTTTCAAAATTGACGATGACGAAGTAAATGAAGATTCGAATGTCCCTCCTGAAGAAAGTGGTGATGGTAGTATCCAGCAACAACGACGACGGAAAGAAAAGAATAAGATGACAGTTTCAGTCTCATCCGTCAAGCAAGCAAATGTCGCGGCCAATTCAGCTCTGCCAGTCTTTAAATGTACAAATCCTCAAAGTTCAACCAAGGTTGAACGCAAGTTCAATGAAGCAAGCTGGTGCGTTCTGAAAGAAAAGGGTGTGCTTTCAGTTCATAGGGCGAACCCAAAAAAATTGACCAAGGTTTCTCTCCCTGGTTTTGTTGCCTCTTCTAAAGGCTTGCTCTAAGAAGAAAGTGAGATGTCAAAGATGCGCATTAGTGATGGGTGTGATCCTAGTGGGCACAAGTTTGTAAAGAGGTCCAGCCATGACTTCAGCCAACCAACATCTTTGGGGCATGTGATCGAAGCTAAGCCCTACAGACCTGACAGTACGCAAAGTGTCATACAAAGTCAAGGGGGCAACACCGCAACGCCTAAAGTTGGTCTTAGCTACGTACCGCCCCAGCCTGTGAGGATTTTGGGACGACGTAAGGACAAGCAAGCCCTTACGTAATATATCACAACTGAAGAGGTTGATGATAATGAGGGTGAAAATACCAAGACCAACTCCAACACATCGGTGTTCGATAGGTTGCAGTCATCAACGTCACGCCAACGCCCTTCTGTGTTTAGAAGGATTGGAAAGGGTAAAATCCTAAAGCCCTCTGTCTTTCATAGGTTGAAAAAGGATGAGCAACCTAAACCCTCGGTCTTCGCCAGAATCAAGATAGGCAAAACATCGTCAAGCTCACCACCTTCCCAAAAGAAGGATTCAGTGTACAGCTGCCTTGGCAAAAACAAATGAAGTCCAAAGTTCAATTCCTTCACGCATGAAGTGTGTTTCCACTTTGGATGTGAAGGCGGATGATTCGCTGAAGGTAAAGAGACGCGTCCTAGTTCTCACTTGCCATGGGGCTAGGGTCCGCCCAAAAGAAAGAACCAATGAGCAAGCTTCTTCCAGCTGCAACGCATGCTAAGATGTCGGTGACTTCCTTTGAGGAGATGCTCGATTAGCTCCTGAACAAGAGCTTAAACTGTTCATAAAAAAAAAAGACACGCCCAAAGTTCACATTCAAAAAGAAGGTTTTTGAACAAGAGTCTAAACTGTTCACACACATTCAAGAAAAAGAAGACTCTCGAACAAGAGACTAAACTGTTTGCACATTCAAAAGAAGACTCCCGAACAAGAGACTAAACTGTTCGCACATTCGAAAAAGAAGACTCCCGAACAAGAGACTAAAATGTTCACACATTTAAAAGAAGACTCCCGAACAAGAGACTAAGCTGTTTGCACATTCAAAAAGGAAGGCTTCCAAACAAGAGACTAAACTGTTCACACACACATTCAAAAAAAAGAAGGTTCATGAACAAGAGTCTAAACTGTTCACATGCATTAAAAAAAAATAGAAGACTCCCGAACAAAAAACTAAACTGTTCGCACATTTCAAAAAGAAGACGTCCGAGCACAGGGAATTCAATGAGAAGGCTAGATTTGTCATGATATGTGTTCTGCAGAAAGTACCCGACGGAACCATCTTCTGCTCCCTTTTCCATTCGGATAGAAAATTTGGAAGGAAAGGATGATGGCTCTATAACAGGCGCCTGATGGGCTTTCGGCCTTCTCAAAGAATAGTAGATTCAGAAGCAACTACCTGACCAAGGATTGTCGTCTTCCTTATCCACGACGAAAAAAAGAGGCATGCCTTCATGTCGAAACTCCTTAAGATGTACCATTATAAATCACCTGAGAACATAAGCAAACATAAAGTTAATTTCTTTTTTAGGAAAGAAATCACTAAGCAAAGCGGCGTCTAAACAAGATAAATGGTAAAGAAGGGTGAAGTGTGGAGCAAAATCAATCAAAATGTTGGTTGACGGCCGCGCTAGCTGCTCCTCGCTGCTCATACCACTTTCGTGCGTATTGGTTCCGTTCAAGGCCCATGGCCAAGTGGCGAACCGTATCGCAAGTGGTTCTTCAAGTATTCATACCACTTTCGTGCGTATCCGTTCCGTTTGAGGCCCATGGCCAAGCAGCGAACCGTGTCGCAAGTGGTTCTTTAGATTTTCATACCACTTTTGTGCGTATCAGTTCTGTTCAAGGCCCATGGTCAAACAGCGAACCGTGTCACAAGTGGTTCTTCAAATCTGCACACCATTTTCGTACGTATCAGTTCCATTCAAGGCCCATGGCCAAGCAGCGAACCGTGTCGCAAATGGTTCTTCAAGCCTTCATACCAATTTCGTGCGTATCAGTTTCGTTCAAGGCCATGGGCCTAGCAGCGAACCGTGTCACAAGTGGTTCTTCAAATCTTCATACCACTTTCGTGCGTATCAGTTTCGTTCAAGGCCTATGGGCGAGCAGCGAACTGTGTCGCAAGTGGTTCTTCAAGTCTTCATAGTACTTTCGTGCGTATCAGTTCCATTCAATGCCCATGGCCAAGCAGCGAACTATGTCGCAAGTGGTTCTTCAAGTCCTCATACCACTTTCGTGCGTATCGATTTCGTTCAAGGCCCATGGCCAAGCAGTGAACCGTATCGTAAATGGTTCTTTAAATGGCTTCTTAACCTGCACAAGCAACAGTACCAAAGCAAGAAAAACAAAGAGAAAAAGAAAAGGGGTCTTGGCATTAAAAAAATAATAATAATACGATCTACCAGCAAGTGAGCATAAGCCAAAAAAAATGTCATCTTCCAGCAAGTGAGCATGATGTCATGATATGCGAAAAAATGCGACATTAAATGAATTTGATGTTACAACGACTCAGACAGACATGAGAAGACTCGTTAGTCTAATAAAAGGGGCGCCTATGGGTTCATTTCAACCAGATTCGTAACTTTTATTACTCGTGGTAAAAAATGGCAAGCTCTTCAAGGTACGACATTGCAAACGTCAAAAATAGGCCAAGTTGCAAACGACCAGTGGTTCAATGAAAAAAAAAACCTTCCTCATTTTTACACATTATTTGGCCACAAAAAATTCTTACCCCTAAAGATTTGTATTTGACTGTATTTAAGTTATTCGATCCACAAAAAAGAGGAAAACAAAAGGGGAGTCCATTTTCATATTCAAGGGAAGAAAACAAGACAAAGGCAAGGCGTACTAAATAGCAGCAATGGAACCAATTCGCAAACAAAATCAAAAAAGGAAAAGCAAAACAACACTCTAGTGAAATTTGATGTTTAATCTCCATTTCCACGAAGTTGATCGAAGAAAACAGGGGCCAAGCTTCATTGTTTTCCTTCACCCTCTCCCTTCCTCACGCACAAAGCTCTCGAATTTCTGATCCTTTTGCATCATCCAAAAAAAAAAAAAACCCATGTATCTCTCATGACCTACGATTAAACTGATCATTTGCCTCACTCAATCAAATTGCCCCCCCTAACCAAAATCAACAAAACAAGGGGGGAGGGGTTTGCTCTGTTACAACAAAGAAAGAAGGGCAACAGAGCCTTGCACAGAAAATCAAAAAAAAGAGGAAGAAGAGTTGAGAAACCTAGCACCTTCGACAGCCACAAGAACTAAAAAATAATATTCCAAGGTTCAAGCTTTGAAGGGGGAAGTACCCATTGTGAACCTGTAACAGCAACAACACCAGATGGAGTCCTTTTTTTTGGGGTCTCTATTGCGACTGGGATAAGGGAAAGGAAAAAAAAATGGAGGAAGTTGATACCTTTAGTGACCACAATGACAAAAAAATGGTGCAAAGATCAACTTTTTGATGGATTTCCACCCTAAACCAGTAGGCAACAGCATAAGAGCTGCACATTCTCTGTGTGTGGGCAGCAGCAGTGAAGGATTTCGGTTTCTGGAAATCGAAATGAAGGAGGAAGAGGCAAGCATCCACTGTTAATGGTGAACTCGACGTGAAAGAGGAAAGGGAAGGTCTGGGCAAATGGAAAATGTTTGTGCAAATGGGGCTTTGGTTCTGGGTGCATGGAGGTGACCGTGTGCTGCAACGGTGAAGAAGCAAGAAATGAAGCACAAGGGCTGAGTGTTGGTGGCTGGTCGTAGCAGTAAAGAACAAAGGAAGAAGAAAGGGGAACAATGCCCTGGTCACGTGCCGAGCATGTTGCTTAGTCTAAATGAAACAAAGCAGGTCGGTCCATGCGGATGCAAGCAGTCCAGGCCCACTGGGAAATAAAAAAAAAAGAAGAGGAAATGAATCATGGCCCAGCCCAAGCGAAAAGGGGAAGGGAAGAGGCAGTCGGGGTCATGAGCTGCTCATGTGTTCACTTAACTGAAAAAGAAACAGGCCTCAAGCTTAATGAAGCAGGGCCGGGCCCAAGCAACAGAAAAAGAAAAAGAAGTAAAAAGAAGATGAAAGAGCTAATGCTAGTCCAACCCATGCATGGAAAAGAAAGGGGAAGCTAAAATCTGGGCCAGCCCACACAAAGCAAACTGAAGGCAAGGCTGAAGGAGGGCGGTTGTACCGGCTCAACATTGGTCCACCGAGAAACGTGCGGACCAAGCCCACTAGCAAGAATGGGTGAAAATGAAGGTGCAGCTGAGCCCTACCCGATTGGGTCTAGCTTCAACATGATCCAATCACGCATTCAGCAGGGCACACCCTGAAAAAAAAAAGTTGCCTTCACTCAAATCAAATTTTCATGACTTTCAAAAAAAGAAAAATCATCAACAAATGGTGTTGAAAGTCTATTAAATCATTTGTTGTGAGCAAATGTTGGGTACAGATCATAAAGGAAACGCATGTGCTCCATGAAAACAAATCGAGACTTCGGTTGCACTTTTACAACAAAAGTCTCGTGCGTAACCTTGTCTCGAGGGGGCAATTTGTAGGCACTAAAAATTTATTCATACCGTACCAAAAGAAAGTTAAATTGATTAACTGGGTCAACCTTGTTAAGTAATTTAATCAAGCCCAAAAGACTCACAAGTCAAGCCCAAGATGAAGTCTAGATACCTCCCAAATCTAGGCTCAGTCAAAATTCGAGTCAAAGCCCAAACCGTGGCACAAGACGACTACCAAGTCAAGTCATGCTTTAAAGCCCGAACGACGTCAAAGTCAAAGTCAAAGGTCAAAACCTACATCGACTCACTAGTCAAACGTCAAAAACGACTCTCAAGTCAACGTCCGGTCAAAGTTCGAGGCGACTTCCAATTCAATGGTCGGCTCAAGTCCCGGAGACTCCCAAGTCAAAGTCAAAGTCAAAGTCAAACAAATGAAAGTCAAAGTAGTCTAGGATAAAGCATGATTGAAAGGCCCAAAAGTTAGGTCAAAGCCCAAAACCCAAGTCAAGGCTTGTCTTGATTTTCAAGGGGGAGGATTTCCTAAAAATAGGTCCCTATTCCTCTTTATTCAAGGTTGGAAAATATATCCCCAAAAGGAGAGAGAATTAAAGAATCATTGTATTCATAGAGATTGTACCCATTCAAATCGATTGAATGTATAAAAATTCAATCTTTGTAATTTGTGATTATATTTATATGTAAAAAGTTTGTAGGAAGTTGATAAGCTTTCAAGTGAGTGTAGGAAATCTACATAGACCTCTGTTGGGCCTAACTTCATATGGATATCCCACTCTTCTACTAATTCATAGCCCACGACATACCATGCTCGTTGAGAGCCCACCAGAAGCATCATGCATGAAAGGACCTGGTGAATTGACAATTCACCTTTTTCTTTAAAAAACAAAAAAAAGCTAAACATCATAATCAGGTGTCACGGGTTGATAATTCACTCAAACTTAACCCCGTGCGGCCTAGCAAACTTTGCTTGGGACTATTGCTTAGTTTGCTAGTAAGCCTTAAGGATACTTGACTTAGACCTTGAGGGCTAAGTAAGCACACTCACACTCTAAGGGAACTCAGAGAGAGAAAGAGTTTGGGAGAATGCTCTTTGCATTGCACTTTAATGCTTGATGGCTTTTATGGCTCAATTACAAATGGACCCCCTTTGGGGTATGTATACAACTTCCACGTCCTCAATGGACGGTGGAGATTTATCCGATCCTACGGCTATTATTTCACTCCCAGAATATTCTATACAAATATTCTAGATACTACATACAAGTAAAATAGTGTGGAACATTCTAGATGGTAGTGTAGAATATTCTACTATAACCTAGAAGGTTTTAGGACTCTCCACAAGGTCCTAGATACTCTAGAAGCTTCTAGAACAGTCCAGAAGTATCTAGAGTTCTCCAGAAGATTCTAGAAGAGTCTAGAAGATTCCAGAAGGTTCTAGAACACTCTAGAGCATTCTAGAGTATTCCAGAAGATTCCAGACCATTCTGGAAGACTCCGAAATATTCTAGAACTCTCCTAAATGCGGCTCGTGACACAGGGCATTAGGCTGAGTAAGGCTTGTCCCTCCCTCTACGTGGTACGTCAGTCCATTATAATTTTCGTTATAGAAACCTGCATAGAGAGCCCATGAATCAACAATTTATTGTACCTCTATAATAAGGCATCCAAAGCAATATTTAAAAAATAAAAAATTTATTATTATATGAACATATTGAAGCATGATTAAGGGATTGTGGTTTAGTGATAGCTCACTTCGTCCCTTAACCAATTGGCTAGGGGTTCGATCTTTGACCTTTGGGAATGAATTAAGAGCAATTCCTAGTTAGCTTTTTACCCTTAAGTGGAGTTCACGGAGCGAGGCGATTAATCACTACGATCGGCGGTGAATAAAAAAAAAAGATGAACATATTGAAGCACGGCTAGTAGCTCTTTTGAGTGGTCATGGGACCGATTCTCATGGCCAGCGAAGTTTTTTTATGTGGGATAGAGCTATTTAGCCATTGAAACCTTTGGGCTTGAGTTTCACTCCCCCTTGGATTGCCAAGCCCTATTAAAATACCTTGAGATAGGGGGTCCACCAAAAATAATCCGCACTTACTAATCTTTAGAGGGGGTGGGGGGGAAAAATCTAACACAGCTTTGAATTAAAAGTAAAAACCTCGCAACCATGTACATCTTTTAATGTGTCTTTCCAAGGCAGAAACCTAGAATACTATAAGGGAGAAGACCCACCCAATAAAGTCAACTGCCTTTTAGCCGGCCATTTCTATAGTTTGTAGTTTGTACATTGTCTTAACTTGATCGTTGATTTTAAAAATAGGAACCTATTAAACTCTTTGCTTTTTAGAAAAAAAAAAAACTTCATTTCAAAAATGTAAAGAGTAGTTGCATTGTAAGTCACATTAATAAAAATATAGGACAATAATTTATATGACAAATAAACTTAAGAAAAGAAACTATATTTGTGACATGAAAATGCGTGCTCATTAGAAACAGATAATATTCTGCGAACTTTTTGGTCATGACCTCCAAAGCTCCAACTACTTCCATATTAAAATTGTATTGGCAACATCTATACGTGCACCTTAATATTTTCAATGTGGCAATGGAAATACTAACCCCAACTTAACCTGACACTAAGAGTGAGAAATGTAATAGTTACTAAAACGGAGGAGAGGAAGGCCCTGAGACAAAGGTTTCCAACTACTTCCACACTAAAATTACACGAGTCTTTCTTTCTTTCAAGCAACAAGTGAAACTCTTATTGAAGTGATTTTCAAGTAAGGTATCAAAAATTTCTGAGTTAGATTATAGATGCCTCATACACAAATCTCAATAGCTCTTTATTGAATAACTATATCAAAGAGCCTTACAATGAATAAGTGCCTGAGGTAAATAGATTCACGCAAAGAAGCTTATTTGAATATAAGATATGTTCTAGGATATTTAAACCATCAACATAAACTTTTGATTAAGATCCTTTCAATGGCAGAATCAAAAAATAATGGAGCTTCGATTACAGCTAGAAATTAGCCCCAATAGATTATTTTGAACCATTGATAACACCTATAGCCAAGAAGGAGCTATTAGAAATTAAACAAAAATATTCTGTGCATATATATATATATATATATATATATATATATATATATATATAT
>JACYFF010031955.1:102317577-102327621 GCA_017589665.1 Selenicereus undatus
ATAATAATAATAATAATAATAATAATAATAATAATAATAATAATAATGATAATGGCGACAAAGACATGCTTCTTAATAAAATTATCATTCACATAAGCACATCAACAATAATTTGACTCGTATAGTTTATAAAAATACGAATTTTATAACTTAAGGAGGCAATATAATCAGCTTAACGTAATATAATGAATGCGGGTGTAACATTCCCCCCCCCTAAAAAGAATTTCTTCCAAGAAATTCCCAAGCTATGTTCAGTCATGCCTAAAACGCACACACACTTGACACGATCTAAACAAATCATACTAAAATCCAAATCTCGATTACAAACAATTTAAATCGAAAAAAAGGGCACTTGGTATCCAGTTTCCTCATCGCCAATCCTCTTCAAGCATCTACTCACTCTATTTAGGTGCCGAGGGTAAATCGCATCGAAGAGGGGCAAATGAGTTGGCTTGGAAAACCATATTAAATTTGCTTTCAAAGAAAAATCAAAGGAAAAAGGACTTTCAATTATCTAGACTCAGTCCGCATAGTAAACAACAGCTCTATGTGTATGCACCTATGAGTGGGCATCTAAAGGTATGACAACTAGGACAATGGCATCTCAAGGTCATATGCTAGTAGTCTCATCCTAAAACATGAATTCAAGTCACTTTTGGGATCACAATGATTGACATGGGGATTACTATAACAGATTAGATAATAAGAACATCACATAGCACCACGTAGCATCAGTAAAACACAATAGTATCGCTTAGCATCGCGTGGTACCAACAATTTAATATCTTCAAGCCTAGGACTTGTAAGTAGCATGATACCGTCTAACATGCACATAGCAAGCAACTCACAGAACGAAAACATACGCAACTGACATTCCTAGAACTTGTAGGTTATGGTCCTACACGCCTCTGTTGTGCTACTTTGATCGAACCTACAAGGCCAAGGATATGTGAATGCAAGTTTCTAGGGTCGCCCCAACATGCATTTAAATATATGTGTATGCAATTAATTAGTTATAACATGGGGTCAAGGAATCCACGGAATGCAATTAACAACTCAAATGTCACACCATGCCGTACATTACAAAATTTAAATCGCTTACTTAATTCAGCCATGTGCTTATTCAAACTTAAACCAAGGAAACCCCAACAAGGTGCAACAATTCATTCGTAAACCTTAAGAGTCACGCATTCAAATATGATCATGGGTATGCCAGCATGCGATGTGATTAGGCATAGAACACACAATGCAAGCAAATGCCAATGCAACTTATATGGTCACAAGATTTCTAGCTAAGTAGATGAATAAATAGCCACTCTAACAAAACATAAGAATAGGGGCACTTCAGTTCATAAGACAATTAGGCAATTCCCTTACTCCATCCTGTCGATCAACTCATGTAATCCATCTAACTTGATTATATGCATAATCACACTGAAGGATGTACTAACAGCAGGAAACCCAATTACTTGGCACTTCATTAACACAACTTATCAAGGATTGCTCTAAGATGATTCTAAGTAATCATATAAGCCCTTTCGAGCTTACACATAATGTCGTAACTACAGTGTCAACCACATTCACCTTAGTAAGAGGCGTACAATTCTAAAGTTTGTCAGGCTTTCTCTACCTTGTTCTTTCTGGGTGTATTGGGGTTTGATATCGCCAGGACACTATCAATTTCACATAGGATGCCAAGAATATTGTACAGGTGACAACAAGCATCGTGCCAGACAATGAGGGCAATTTTCATGCAATAGTCAAGAGAAATGCACTATTATTGCTTAATTTCTGTCCATGCATATCGAAATCTCACTTAATTTCTTTGGACAACTCGAAATTCACGTATGGGGGGTATCACCTAGTAAGATTCTCAGTCATAAAAAGCAATCTCTAATCACTTGGAACAAACCATCATTAACACATCCGGCTATGCGTACACCTTGGCATGTGGACACTCAAATCATTTGATTATACACAGAAAGTTATGCTCGTAAGGCTAAACCCAGGCATTATTGTAAAGAAAATGTGAGTCTTCAGTTGTAACAATAAGACCCAACCAAACAATTAGAAAGGTTTCTAATGTGAAAGCTCAACCCTAACTCACTAATCGGAAGACTTGACTTTCAAGGTCTTTAGGCTTTCAAAAGGAAATAGTTTAACTATTTGTAACTCTCTCTCTCTCTACCAACCTTTGAGTACGTCTGTCCACCCCACTATGGGACCCGAGGAGCAAATCGTACTTTAGGGGCATAGACAAGCTTAGAGTTAAGACCTTTCTAATCATTTGAATTCAGACCATATGAACTTTAAACTTTCGATTAAAGACGCCAAGGCATATAAGCGAAACAACTTTGATTGAGATAACACTTAACTCATTCATGAGAATACGAGTTATTTGGCTTACACTCTCAGCAATTTGTTCGTTCACTTGATTAGTGAGCTTGCTCAAGCCGCACACAACTAACTAAACGCATCAACGTTCACATAAAACTCACATTTGCACACAGAGCAAGCATATATCACGTCATCGTGAACATGTTCCTAGGCAATTATATGACATGCAAGACTCAGCTCGCGACCTATGGTCACAGGACCTTGCTCTGATACAATCATTATAACACCCCCAACCCCGAGGGTCAGGATCGTTACGTTATCTTACTTCCTACTTAATTTTGGGGCGAAACGAATAGAGTTTCCTCTAAAAACTGACCATTCCTAGGCTAAAGGCCTTACAATAAGTCCCTATAATTAACGAAAGCGTACAGAATTCTAAACACAAGCTCAACGGCTACGCATCGGAGTTCATAACTCAAAGAGTAATCTCGCACGGAGTACATCAACACAAAGATCATTAATAAAGAAGGAAATCAAATATACAACTCAACGGTCTACACAACAGGAGTATTGGGGTTTAACTCCCAAAACACACCTAATTTCAACTAAAAGACATCTAACTAATCAGATGGTTGGCTCACACGGCCATACAGAGGGACTCATAAACAATATGCATTATATGAGCTAGAAAACTTAGTTTACAATAACTACAACTAGGAATACATTATGTTACATCGTTAAGCATATGAATCTACTTCTATATGGCACACATGACTCTCTTTCAAGTGGAGGTAGACTCCAACTCGGCATAAGTGGCTTGGCTTCCACCTATCATAACAAAGCCTGGGAAAAAGGGGGAAAGTGTAATGGGAAGAGCAACCACACGCTCAGTGAGAACCCAACTCCTTAAAAATAAAACAATTGCAGACAATAATACAAATAATAGCCACATATCACGCAGTCATACTTTACTAGCATAATAGGCAATCAAAATTCGGAAGGGAAGATCACCCCCATTAAAACTTCATTCTAACCCCTCAACTCGTTTCTAGGCCCTAAATGGCCAAGCTTCCCTACTAACAAACAGTTAGGCACATAATCAAACAAGCAACAAGGATTGAGTTTGAAGCTTTTAAACATACTTTTGAAAACACAGTGACTATTCATATATTCCAAGAATGGTTTATAATTCACGTCAACTTCTTTAAAGCTTATAATTCTTTCTGAAAGTACTCAAAATGTCTAAATAGGAAAAAGAGACTTGGCAAGAAATATTCTTTCATCGAATATGCACACTGAAAAGCTTAAATCTACGATGCATTACTAGGATGTAACTATACTTCATTTGAAACTTCATTTAAACTATACCTAGAAACTCATTCATAAAATATGTGTAGGGTATGCACCTTTGAAAGCTTTCCTTCTTTTTTTTTTTAAAAAAACTTTAGTTAGGCTCTTGAGGCTCATATTCTTTAAAAGAAACTTCTTTCGAATTGGTCCTCTAATGACCCTATAAGCTTTTCAAATTTCATTGAATGTGGCCTCGTAATGGCCCTTACAAATCTTTTTTTTTAAATACTAAAAATGGCGAAATGCCAACTTCTTTTCTTACTTATTAGAAACTTACTCAAAGTATAAAAATATCTTATTGTGCTGGCTAGGGGAGGTTTATACTACCCTTAAGTGAGATCGTCACTCACAACTCACGTTATCTCCGGGGTATACGTACATAACATTTGCGCAAATTGTGTCTCAGCAGACAAACTCTAACTTCGATATTGTTCTCTATGGGGCAATAGCTCACACCAAGATAATCATATCTTGAGTCCAGTCCCTCTCAAGATTTTCTTACGTGTCACACATCATAACATATACGGGGAATAACTCACACTAAGGTGATTCATATCTTGAGTCCAGTTCCTAGGAACGGCTCACACCAGGACAATTCATATCTTAGGTCCAGTTCCTAACATTTCTTTAGGGGGAAACAACTCACGCTATCTTTGCGTCAAGTTTCCAAGAAGAGCTCACTCCAAGATAATTCATAGCTTGAGTCCAGTTCCTACCCTCTGGCCAATTGCCTAGCACTTTCTTAGCCGTTAAAGTCATAATTCATTTCTCTTTTCCCAATGCTTACTTTGCTGAAAACTTACCTTTTAACAAAACAACCATAATCTTTCTAAATGCTTATGGTTCACTTCACTTTTAGCTTAAAGACTTCTTATAAACGTAGTACGTTTACTAACTCATAAATCGACTTCACTTTTAACTTAAAAGCTTCTTATACGCTTAAAACATTTTCTAGTTCATGGAAAGATTTCGTTTCTAATTTAAAAGCTTCTTATAAACGTAATACGTGTACTAAAGCGTAAAACGATGTCATTTCTAACTTAAATACTTCTTGTAAATGTAATAAGTTTGCTAAATCATAAAACGACTTTGTTTTCAACTTAAAAGCTTCTTAATAACGCAATGAGTTTGCTAATTCATAAAATGAAACCCATTTAGAACTCAAAACACTTAGTTAGTGTTTAACTCAAATTAGATTTGTAACAAAATCTTTAATTGTCATTCTATAACTCGTTTAAATTCCTTTTAAAACCCAAGAAGGGGGTATAACTAACCAAAGGCTTAAAACATTCCCAAACTTGCTTTTATCCAAAAACTTAAAGTACTTGGCTTGTTTATAGGGCAAACAAGGTTTCTTTCTATATTTTCAACATAAATGCTTCTTAAAACCATAATGGACTTACCAGCTCTTTAATCGAAACTCAACAGAGACTTCAGTAAACAATAGCATGCAAATCAGCTAAACTTCATAATTAGTACCTTAAGATGCTCTTTTTCTAGTCGTTTAAATTCTTTTAAACACGAGGCGAAGTCATACACAAAACCATGTCTTAAAACATTTTCGAACTCACTTTTAGTTCGCTTTTGAACTTCCTAAACCTATCGACTACTCAGTCAATTCACTAACTGAGTAGTTCGATGCTTTAGGACCTTTTTAGACTTTAGACATTCCAACAAGCTAATAGACATTCCAACAAGCTAAAAAGTATTTTCAAACACAAAAAACAAGCTTTCTAACGACCCTTTCTTTTTAAAGACGTCTAAAATTTCAAGAATTGATCACATAGTGTCACGTAGCACATCGAGGGGGAAGGAAGGTTCACACATAGCACATTCATACACTTCATATCACAACTTGGCAGAATCTGCCCATTTAGCCACACATGGCCTCGCAATCCACGCGATTGCGGTAATTGAGAACCCAAGCTCCCTCCTTACACAACAATGACCACAAGAACATCAAACCACTCAATAGTTCCACCTCAAGCCATCCAACAACCAAGCTCGATTCAATATTGGCACGCACAATCCGATAATACATAGAACGATCATAAATTGCCATAACATTCATGCTTTGTTGGGTTTCGTGGCTCAAAATCCAAGAAACGACACGGTGGAACTGTGCTAGATGACGCAGACGTGTCAGGGCGAAGAAGCGGAGCGTCGAAGGAAGACAGAAAAATGGCACTGGGGTGTCGTGCCATGTGGCACGGTGTGACCGTGCCACGTGGCATGATCGTGCTGTGCTCAGTTCGGGCGCAGGTTTTCACTGGCGACTAAGGTTCGCTTCGGTGTGTCGTCTTCTTGGCGGCTAGGGTTTTCTTCTAGGGGTAAAACCTTGAACTTCTAGACCCTATATAAAGGGGCCTTACCTAGGATCTAAAATCACTGCTTCCGACTTCAAACTTTTGAATCCCAAAACACATTGAGAGGTGGAGAGACTTTGAGAGAGATTACAAGAGAGGTTGTAATTCTGCTATTAGATCGAATCACTTGTTGTGGTTGTGATCATTTTGTACTCTCGCTACTCATATAGTGGATTAATTGTGCTTGTCGTCGTCCGTGGCTTTTTTCTGCATTGGGTTTCCATGTAAAGCTTGTGTGCCGTTGCTTTGTTTTTGTTATTGTTCTTTAAATTTCTGAATATCTGTTTCATCCTATTGCTTTCACTATTAGTTTCCTCTAATTCCTAATAAGTGTTATCAAAGCTTTGGTTTAGGATGTCTTCAATTATGAAGGTTGATATTCAGAAATTTGATGGGGAGATTAGTTTTAATCTCTGAAAGGTGCAGATGAGAGCATTTCTTATCCAGCATGGGTTATAGAAGGTTCTGTGAGGACCTCACGTGAAACCCAGGAAGATGACTGATGAACAATGGGCAACAGACCAAAAGAAGAGGCGTGGATTGTTGATAGACGAGGAATGGGAGGAACTGGAGTTGAAGGCAGTTTCAGCCATACAGTTGTACTTGGCACCACATGTCTTGCGAGAGGTTCTTGGTAAGACAACTGCGGTGGATCTTTGGGTTCGGCTGGAGGAACTCTACATGATGAAGAGTCTCACCAACAAGATCCGTTTGAAGGAAAGGTTGTACACCTTTCGTATGGCTGAAGGTACCCCTGTTCCAAAACCCTTGAATAAGTTTTACTCTATTCTTGTTGATTTGGAGAGTCTGGATGTAACGATTGAGGATGAGAATAAAGCTATTATGCTTGTTGTGTCTTTACCCCCATCCTATAAACACTTTAAGGAGATCATGCTATATAATAATTCTAATACTATATCATTTGAGGATGTTAAGTCAAACCTATTGTATAAGGAGAAGTTTGATATTGAAATTCATGCTGGTTCTATTAAGGGATTAGTAGTAAGGGGTAAAACAACTGAAAAGGGAAATGGTAATAGGAGTAAGAACCGTTCTAAGTCTAAAAATCCTCACGCAGGTAAGACCTGCAATTACTGTGGTAAATTGGGTTATATTGTTGCTAACTGTTGGCAATTGCAAAAGAAAAGGGAGAAAGAAGAAGAAAATTCTGGTGAGCCTGCTGAAACTTCGTTTGCTAAATCTAATTCTGATGGTGACGTTTTGTTTGCTACCTCTACTGAAAGGGGGAGCGATTCTGATTGGATTCTTGACTCTGGGTGTACCTATCATATGTGTCCTCACTAGGATTGGTTTTCAACATATGATCCAGTTGACTCAACTATTATTCACATGGGCAATAATGCCCAATGTAATGTAACTGGAATCGGTACTGTTAAAATCAAGACCCATGATGGTGTTGTCAGGACTTTATCGAATGTTCGTCACGTTCCTGACTTGAAGCGTAACCTCATCTCTTTGGGCACCCTTGAATCCAAGGGGTGCAAATATTTAGCTGAAGGTGGAGTTCTGAATGTCTCGAAGGCAGTCGGATTCTATTGAAGGGTTTGAGGCATGGAAGCCTCTATGTCTTGCAGGCATCTACTACGACAGGTTATATGAAGAAAGGTTCATATAAGTCATCTCCCAGAGCTAAGTTCAAGCATCGCTTGGACTTAGTTGGCATTCATAGTATTTGAGCGCCCTTCGGGGCATAGCCCCTTGAGGGGGGGCATCACCTTTCGGGGTGCGATGACGGTGTTAGAGAATTGGTAATTGTTAGTGATTTTGGTCCAAGGTGGAGATTGTTGGATTTCGTGGCCCAAAATACAAGAAACGGTTCGGTGGAACCGTGCTAGACGACACAGACGTGTCAGGGCGAAGAAGCGAAGCGTCGATGGAAGACAGAAAAACGACATTGGGTTGTCGTGTCATGGAGCATGGTTGTGCCACCATGGCACAGTGTGACCGTGCCATGCTCAGTTCGGGCGCAGGTTTTCTCTGGTGGCTAGGGTTTGCTTCGGCGTGCAGTCTTCATGGCGGCTAGGGTTTTCTTCTAGGGCTAAAACCCTGAACTTCTAAACCCTATATAAAGGGGCCTTGCCTAGGATCTAAAATCACTGCTTCAGACTTCAAACTCTTGAATCCCAAAACACATTGAGAGGTGGAGAGACTTTGAGAGAGATTACAAGAGAGGTTGTAATTCTGCTATTAGATCGAGTCACTTGTTGTTATTGTGATCGTTTTGTACTCTCGCTGCTCATATAGTGGATTGATTGTGCCTGTCGTCGTCCGTGGTTTTTTCCCGCATTGGGTTTCCACGTAAATCTTGTGTGTCGTTGCTTTATTTTTGTTATCGTTCTTTAAATTTATAAATATCTGTTTCATCCTATTGCTTCCGCTATTAGTTTCCTCTAATCCCTAACAGCTTAATAACCAACATAGTGTTTAAGTGTATCAACTGATGCAATCAAGACTTTAACGCAACACTTTGTTTCTTAGTTTGCAAACCAACGTCCGTAGGCATAATATTTCATTATAATTACTACGAATAGACTATTAACATGCCCAAACTGAATTAGCCATAACCTTTAGACATAATTCTGCTTATTCCTTAATTATTCCAACCGCCTAACTATCATCCCTAAGCGTCAAATAGAATTCAAGTCCGACAAACTGATATTATGACAGCCCGATAACAACATTCTGCTTACTTTAAAATTCTCAATCGATCGGTTCATTCAACCAGGCCTCGACTCAACATACGATTAACCCAAAATCAATACCATGTTCGTGATTTCTCAACTTTGACTCCAATTTCACCCAAACTGATTTCTAATCTCATAATTAACATGTGCTAACTAATTCAGTTAAATTCATCGAAAATAATAGTAATTTAGGAGGAAAGGAAACCTCACCTCGATTCCAAGCTTAAGGTTCGTTTGAGGGTTGCTGGGCTCGGCTTTGAGTGCTGGAAAAACCCGATTCCTTGACCCTTGCTTGTTGACTGCTTGACAAGACCCCAAACCGTACCCTAACTTGTGAAAATCGAACCCCAATTTCAACCCAAAACCTCACTCACGAACTTGAATTTGAGATGGATTCCTGAGGCTATAAATTCGTCCCCAATTTATGGTGGTTTCGAAGCAATCAACGACTAGAATGCCTGGTTGAACCTTTATAGATGTCCGCACTCTTGAATTTGGGCTCAAACCTACCGACAACGCGGTGGGTTCTTCCTACTTTTGCCCAAAATTCACACCTGATGGAGGCTAGTTCGTTGGGATATCGAATGGGTATGATTTGCGTTTGTGGATGATGAATGTTCTCTGCGAAATTGGGGCATGTAGGTCGCGAGCATAGATGAGATGAGAGGTAGAAGAAGAGCAGAGGAGAGAGAGAGAGGTGTCAGGGTTCTGGGGGGTCGTGACAGGGAAGAGAGGGGAAAGGAGAAAAGGGGTTAGGAAAATTACAAAAATCCCCTCTTATATATTTTTTTCCCCCCAAACTGTTCGATACTCGATACCACTTGCCTAATCCGTAACCCGAATCCTAAACTCAATAGCTAAAATGACCCTCCATCGATTATTCGTTCCCAAAAATATCGAGGTTCGATTTAATAACAAATGAAACGAACTCTAAGGTTGACAACCTAATCGTATTCAGGTTCCCAATCGATTTAGTGCTCGCTAATAACCTATATTAACGCTCACTAAAAATCATCAAAAGGTTTTTGAAACTAATAATAATAATAATAATAATAATAATAATAATAATATTAACTGCAATAAAGGCATTCTTTTTAATGAAATTATCGTTCAAATAAGCACATCAACAACAATTTAATTCGTACAACTTATAAACATACGAATTTTATAACTTAAGGAAACAATATAATTAGCTTAACGTAATATCACGAACACGGGCATAACACACACACACACACATGTGTGTGTGTGTGTGTGTGTGTGCACATATAAATGCAAATATATAT
>JACYFF010031955.1:102342621-102368085 GCA_017589665.1 Selenicereus undatus
ATATATATATATATATATATATATATATATTTGTAGGTTAACACAGAAGCATATGTATGTTAATATCAAATGCAACGCATCACACTCTAAATTAGATTAATTATATTTGTCAAGGCAAAAGTCATAATTTTAAGAAAATAACCATTTATAGACTAATGAATTTCATTTCTCTTTCTCAGGCATAATTAGATATGACAAATGAATTAGAACTTATGTTCGGTTTAATAATTGAACATGTACTAAGCTAGATTGTACCGAAATTCATAATTAATCAACTATAATTAATTTTGAAAAGTATAGTATGTTGGTTCCAGTCATTTTTATTTAAATTTACATTTAGGTTGAAATAAATATATATTGAGAATAAAAGCATGCTTGCAATGTACATTGATACTATATAATTGAATTTTTTAGTTGAATAAAATAACATTTAAAAGCATGTTAATTTGAAAAGAGAAAATGTTATGTTAACAAAATAATTGTGAAAAAAATATGCTTCATTTCTGCTTTTCCAAAATACTCTCCTATTGAATAGAAAATTAGTATAGCTATTCAAAAAAAAAAAAAAGAAGAGAAATGGGATTTTAATATAACGATGGTGCGCAATTTGCGGTAGGCCACCATCATCCCCAAATTCTATGCGTAGAGCCTTAATTACACTAGTCATGATCTTGTTCTCTCGCAATCTTGTCACTGGGATTCATGTCATTCCGACAAACATTCTCCCGCCTTGTGTCACCACGGGCAATGGTACCATCGCCATCAACATGCCGATTAGAACTCCTTCTTCAGTGGCCACTTCTGTATTGAGTGGAATCTTATCCTCAGCAAAATTAAATCGAAAGTTGAGGATCTAATTTTCATTGATTAAAAAACCCATTGTCGCGTTCTCCATTAAACATGCGCCAATTAGGTTTCCAAAGGTCTAGCCGATGGTGGGCAATCGACCTTAATGATGGCTGTCAGCCACTGATTGATTTCCGAATTCATGACCATTGGTGCCTTCTTCTCAGGCATAATGGCTAAAGGAAGAGATATTGAGAGGGGGAGGGGAAGGGGAACAGATGGACGAAGAATTGGACCTAAAGAAAGAGAGATTGAGCGAGCATAGGGCCAGGGACGAAAGTGAGGAAGAGTGGGTGTGTCAATGAAGGGGGTATGGCAAAAGTGAGAACGAGAGAGGGATTGGGCTCCTAGGGGAAGGGGTCTTCTCTATTTATGGGGAAAGAGAGAGAGAGAGAAAAGCAAGGAGTATTTTCGGGCAAGCAACGCTCCAACTAGGCTAGAGGGACCCTCACAAACAACAACAAATTGAAAGAAAATGTCCAAAATGAAACATAATTTTAGTGCACCGATGATAGGGAAATTTCTCATTTTAAAAATTGATTTGGTAGTTATAAGGTGATTAATTTAGTATTAATAAGTCAATTCAATTCCCTGATTCTGCTACAAGTTTTGTGCCATTATAAAAGGGTGGTAATTAGATTAGGGAAAACACACAGCTAAGAAGAAACTATTCCTAGTTCAATATACTCTCTGCCCTCTTCCTCACACTAAATCTAGCCATCACTGAGATTCGGGCTTGCCATGTGGACTCCTTCATGACTCTAGTAGCTACCAAATTCATGGGTTACATTCAGCAGACAAGATCTGGGCCAAATCTTCCGCATCAAGGTGAGTCCTAATTTCCTACAGTGGTATCAGAGCCTTGTCTGTTTGATGCTACCCTTGAAAGATTCATGTTTGATAAATCTAGGTTCGAATTATGCTACACTAAGAATGCTAATCTGTGTGATAACAGAACATGAATCTCACTTCACATGCTAACGCTTACCTGCTAAAAATAGTAGGCTATATGATAATTATACTATTCTGTGTGACTAGACAATATGCAAAACCAAGACTTATGCTAACCGACTAATAAGAATTAAAAACATTATGCCTCGTGTTATCATGAATCAAGATAATGTTGATCTATATCGAGATAACATGCAATTATGCTCGTCTATATAATGATCCAATACGATTGTATAAGCATCAAAATGATTACCTGTTTAAAAAAGTTAAAATTATGCAGTGTCCTTCACCGAGTCTCTAACAACTCACAGACTTGGAACTTAAACCTTGAATGAACTCCCCACGACTCAGATTTGGACTCAACCTAACCTAGAGACTCTCGAATCTTCCCTGATCTCGGCGCTTGACTGTTAGATCTCCTTCCCCCTTAAAGCGGCCAATGCTATCTCTTACATCCACTAACCCAGAACACATACACAAAAAAAAGAGGGTTAAAAGACATACCAGAAACCCATTATTGTCGCCAGAGGGGTAGCGCTTGTTGGCCATACGCCACCGAACAAGACGACCTTGGTCGTTTTCTTCCTCCTAAACCCCACAAAAGCCGCTGATCTACACATTTTAGCTCAAAACCAAGCAATCCAACTCCATGTGGCTGCTCGTGTGTGTCACACACTGCCACTATTAGTGGTGCGTTATGTGAGTGGACTGTAATAAACCAACCCTAACTCATATTTATTTATTGAAATCATCTTTATTTATTTCATTAATCATGTTTATTCATTGACTTTATCATGTTTATTGACCTAATCATTCATGGTTATTTGTTTAGCCAAATCATGTTTATTAAATTCAATTACACTCAATTTATTTATTTAGCGAATTCCATTAAGTTATTTAAAATTTTCACCTTCATTTATCATATTTAATCATCCCGGTTTGGAGATATTTCATTTTGGGTACCATTTTGCAACTCAAGTTTCATTGATTGATTAAATATCGGGTGAATCGATATTAGGCCTCAGTGAGTATAAATTAATGATTAATTATTTTTTTATCTTCGCTAAAATTTAATTCCGCGCAATACAAATTTTTATTTTTGTTCAACAATCCAAATAATTTTTCAAGCCCCAATTTAGCCTTTTGGGCCCAAAACAAAAGCCCAAAACCTTACTAACTTTTGTTATTTCACTAATTACTCATTTTAGCACCTAATTTTAATTAGCAAAAAGCTAATTTTTGGGTGAATAATTTTCAACCACATGTAGCTATTAATTGGCAATTTATAAACACAAATATTCACAAACCCATCCCCCATTTTCTCTCTCTCCTTCACGTCAGAACAGGGGTAGCAGCTGCTGCCCCTTTGTGCTGCCAGTTCTGGTGGTTCCGGCCACCTCCCAGCTGCCCCGAGTTCCCCTTACTACTAGCTATCTTGTCCAACCCCTCAAATCACTCAAAACAGCCTCCTTCTCTCTCTAATTCAAGCCTAAAGTGAGGTATGTCTTCAACCCTAACTTATTTTATTTTGAATTTTTGGGGTTGTTTTGGTTGTGATTATTGTTTATATGATCAAATTAATAGTTATTGTGTAATTTTTATTGAGTTTGGAGATGTTTGGAGTTATGGGTATTTGATCAAGAGCATGATTTTATGATTTTGTAATTGTTGAACTGCCATTGTCAAAAATTCTTGAACTTATATGATTGTCCAAAAATTCTAAAATTTTTACTATTATATTATTTGGGATTTTCTGACAAAATGTCATGAATTTTGGACGTGTAATCAGTGAGTTATGGAATTTTGAAGAAATCTACCCTGTTTTGGATACGAATTTAGTAATTATGTATTAATGAAGTTGTTTAGAGTTTGGATATATATATGAGGCCTTAAATGATCTCTTTGTATCTGATTGTGGTGATTTGAAATTATTTCAACTGATTTTTATGTGAAAAAGGAAGAGAAAGTTAAATCAGTGAATGGCTGGAATTTCAGGAAATTAGGGCTGAATTTAGGATTAAACTGGTAATGAATGGTCCAGTAAAAAATTATGATTTTTGGTGTGTAGATAGTTCAGTGGGTTATCTTTCGAATGCCTCTTGAATCGCCTTAATCCAAGGTCTGTGGAAGACGTTATGGTCGTTTTACCAAAACTGCGCAGAATGAGATCAAAACTGATACACTTGTGTTTTAGTTCCATTTTGGGAATCATATTGTGGGAATAATGTTTTGAGTTGCAAATGAAAGTTTTTGGGGACTTCTTAATATTTTCATATTGGGATTTTAGGTCTCCATTTGTGGTCTAGAATGAATGTTATGAATTTTTGAAGTGAACTGACCTGCTTGGGTGTAAATCAGGTTGTTATTACAATTTCTGTGCAGTGTATACTTGGAAAAAAATTCTGAAAATTTTATTGTAGATTTTTCATATTATTTTTGAATTTATTGTAAGATCTCATGAATTTGGGTTGAGTATTTTGAGTTTGGTGATTTTTGGAAGCATTTTGAGTAACTGTATAAAGAACAATAATAATGATTAAGTGAGATTGATCATGCACTCATTTTGTGTATTTCGGGCCAAGTCATTTATAGGGGAAAATAAATATTCATGGACTTTTATGGAGCTTTCATCTTGTCTATGAGCTTTGAGTCAATTATGGATTGTACAAATAACATACCAAGTTTAGTGAGCTAGTACTTGTGTGGTATGGAATGTGAGTTAGTACATGGTACGGTTGAACTATTATGGACTTCGATATTGAAGTGTTTCAGTTTACTAGATTTTGTGATTGTAAGCACGAGTTGTAAGATTAAATGGTTTTAGTGACCCTTGTCCTTATCAGGATGGCGGTAGCACCTTCGTTTACTGAGTCTTTCGCTGCAATTATCAGTAATCATGTCCTTAGTATTTTGGGGGCGTTACATGGACAATGTGAGTGGACTCATCGGGCAGCTGATCTATTCATTTGTGGAGTCTTTTGGCCGATTGGCTGGTAGAAGAAGCCGTGGGCTTCGTTTTAGGCGGCGGAGGGGTTATGGGGACCATCATCTGGGTCATTTTAGATGCACAGTGGAATCAGGTAATAAAGGTTACACTGACGGATGTCTGAGACAGTTATTAGTGTGGTCTGAGTATGACGAGTAAGAGCTCGGTGAGAGAACGAAAGCTCTTGAACAAACAAAGTGAGCCATCGAGAGTTTAGAGAGATAGAGAGTCTCCAGGGTTAGTGTAAAGAGAGAGATTGGGGACTCCAATAATGAAGTGAGCTAGGGGGGCTCTCGAGTTCATTAGGGTTTTTATTCAAAGTTTTTAAATTTTATGTTATGATTTCGGTTTTTTTTTTTTTGTTTTCCTTTAAGAACAATTGTCAAGGTTATTAGTCATGGCATGTAAATAATTCTTGAGCTGAATCATAATTTTGACTACATACAAGTTCATATGATATAATGCATATAATTAATTCTTAAGATGAATTAAAATTTAAAATTAGTTTTGATTAAGAATGCTTGAACTTATTATTAGAGCGTTAATGTGTTTAATGTAAAAATGTTGAGTATTACATGCTCATTGGTTATATAAATTTGTTTTATATTTCAAATAACCTGAACTCATAAAAGAAAACAAAAAGGATTGCACGTTAAGTGATTGATAAATAATAATTTGTATTGAAGTTATATGAATTTGTGTTATATATTAAATTAGTTTTAATATTGTAATGTAAATTAGTTTTACATGTATTTAATAAATATCTCTATGATATTCAAATGAATGTTAATTTGTTTATGGGTAATATGAATGCGTTTCATTATGGGAATGTTGTAATTAAACTATTTAAATTTTTAGTTCATGATTGCATGAGACGATTATGAGTTTAGCGAAATTTTCAATCATATGACATGAATGATGGGATTTTAATAAGTTAATTGCTGAATAAAATGTGTCTTATGTCCATACTTGTAGATATGGCAATGAACAATGCAGTGATTGATGAATTATCCACTAGTCAGAAATTAGATGGCGCTAACTATGACATGTGAAAATAGAAGATTCAGTATCTTCTAAATGAAAGAGACTTGCCAGAACACTTGACGGTGGACAAGTGTCCTCCATCAGACAAAGACAAAGATGGTATGTCCATTGATACTACAATCGTGCAATATCAAGAAAGCCTCTAGCCTACCAAGATTGGTTCAAGAAGGATCGTAGGGCATGCTTTACTATGTTGTACTGCATGCACGATGATCTGATTGGAGAGTATAAGGCATTTCCCATGGCCAAGGACATGTGCGACCAACGCAAAATCCACTTTGTGCAAACATCCGAGACAAGGGTTCCTAATTTGTTATTAAAATGGATGCAGTACAAAATGGACTCTAGTCATACCATGGATGAGCATCTATGAACCATAAGTGCTATGATTCATGATCTCAAGGTCGCAGGTAAGGAAATCTCTAAGGGGGAGCATGTCCTAAATGTGATTCAAGCTATCCATGACGAACCTGAACATTGGGTTAATGTGAAGATTATCTTGACCTATTCAGATCACTTAAAGACCTTCGCATAAATCCAAAGTCATATCGGTGTTCAATACTCCTAAGGTGGGTCATGTTGCTAGGGAAAATATGCTGAAAGGAAATAAGAACCAACAAGCTACGCTATATAAGAAAGGTTTTTATCCTCCTGAAAAGGGTAGGCCAAAGGCTTGTGTTGCTAACAAGTAAAAGGCTAAAGACAATGGAGAGACAACTATAGAGCGTATGAAGTGCTATAACTGTGGAAAGAAAAGCCATTATGCTTGGGATGTCCAGAGCCTTCAAAGGTACCTTTCTCCACTCATTTTCCTGAATTGTATGTTTGTTCCAATGCATTAGTTGCTAATTCTTTTCCTACTTGGATTGTAGACACGGGAGCAAGCAAACATATAGTTCAAGATCGAGCTAGCTTCGTGGACCTTCACTGCTACCTGGTGGGTCCACAATCTATCGTGCTAGGAAATGATAGTGAGGAAGATGTTTTAGGTGTTGGAATGTACCAGCTTAGATTACAAGGAGGAAATACATTGCTTCTCTTTAATGCTTTCCATGCACATGGGATGTGAGTTTACCTTTTGTATTTAGTTTTTTTTATGAGGTTTGGATTTTCTTTCAATTCTTGTACTGATGTTTTGGACATTTTGTATGGTGGCAATGTGCTTGGCCATGCTACTTTGAGAAATGATTTTCTTGTGCTTGATTCGGATGATTCTTATAATAATTCTTCTTCTGTCTTTGTCTCACATTTTGATTTTGATTTCGTATCAATTAAATGGCATGCTAGACTTGGCCATATTGGTAAGATAGAATGAGTAGACTAGTTAAAGAAGGTATTTTAGACCGACTCACTAAGGTTAAGTTACCTAGATGTGAGTCATGTCCAGCTAGCTAGGCAACCATGAAGCCCTTTGGTAAGGCTTCATTGAGTCAAGCTCTTTAGAGCTCATTCACTTTGATATTTATGGACACATGAATGTGAAAACATGCCATGGAGCTTTCTATTTCCTCACTTTCATAGATGGTTATTCAAGATATGGGTATGTGGACACATTTTGTACGAGACACTTGATGTGTTCAAATGTTTGGTAGCCAAGGTGGAGACCTAGTTAGAATAGAGAGTTAAGACTCTCCGAACTTATCATGGTTAAGAATACCTCTCACACTTGTTCAAAGAGTTTTGTGAGGAAAAGTGCATGCGAAGACAACTTATGATTCCTAGCACTCCACAACAAATTGGCGTTACAGAGTGAAGGAATCAAACATTGCTTGACATGATTAGGTCAATGATGGCGTATGCCAACCTCCCGATTAGTTTTTGGGGCGATGCGTCGCTCATGGCAACATATATTCTTAACCATGTGCCAAGTAAGAGCTTGTCCCCCACTCCATATGAGTTACAGCATGGTAGAAACCCCTCTTTGGAACATTTACACGCATGGGATTTGGCTAGTTATGTACACAATCTAACCCACAAATATGAAAAACTTGGTCCGAGGGCCACCAAAATGGTGTTCATAGAGCATCCTGGACATTCTAAGGGTTATGTTATGTTTGGAGAACATCCTAATGCTGGTATGATAAAAATGGATTCCTGCAATGTTGAGTTCCTTGAGGATGAGTTCCCAAGTATTGATGAAATCAAAAAGGGCCTAACGTTGTATAAGTTACAACAACATGATCCGCTATCCCTCAATGAAGGGAAGAATTTAAACACTCACCATATCATCGAGGATAGTACTCATCCATTATATGGAAGAGGCGATGAGGTTTTGGTTCTCCAAGAGCATCAACCTAAGAATAAGGTTCATCCTCAGTCTTCAATTCCTAAATATAAGCTTACTCCACTTATTCAAGATCTCACCTATCCTAGGGATAATGGGAGTGATTCTTTATCTATTAAGGATCCTATACCTCCTAGAGATAAGGGGAGGAATAGCTCAGTGGGTCAAACCAATGAAGTTTCTAGATGGAAGAATTCCTCGATGACAGTTTCAAATCGAAGAGGAAATATTCCTGTGCAATCATTTGGAAATAGAAGATCCTACCTCTTTTCAAGAGGCTATTGATTCACCAAACCACAAAGAGTGGATGGATGCCATGAGGGAAGAAATGAACTCTATAGCGAGCAATAAGGCTTGGAAACTTGTTGATTTTCCTCCCTAACGTAAATCGATTAGAAACAAGTGAATTTTCAAGATAAAATACGTGGTTGATGGATCGATCAACAAGTTTAAGGCCCGTTTAGTGGCGAAGAGGTTTAGTCAAATTAAGGGGTAGACTGTGAAGAGACTTTTTCTTCTATAGTGAGAATTACCTCTATTCACCTACTTCTGGCCCTAGTTGCCCATTTGAATTTAGAATGGTTTCAAATGGACATAAAGATTGTTTTCCCTAACAGAAATTTGAATAAGAGATCTACATGGATCAACATGTTGGTTTTGTATCAAAATATCAAAAGGATAAAGTTTGTCTTCGTAAAAGGTCTATTTATGATCTCAAGTAGTCTTCCAGAGCATGGTATTTCACATTCCATGAAGTCATTATATATTTTGGTTTAAACATCATTTCTGAAGACCACTATGTATGTGAAGATAATTTTTGAGGGGATTGTGTTCCCATACTTTTTATGTCAACGACATACTATTGGTTGGAATCAACATGGAGATGATCCAAACCACTAAGTAGTGATTATCCTCCATCTTTGAGATGAAAGACATGAGTGAGGCTAGGTATGTCCTAGGTGTGGAAATAACTCAAAACCATTCCAAGAGGCTTTTTGGTTTAAGTCAAGAAGCATACATTAATAAAATCTTGGAATATTTTCATATGCATTATTCTAAGCCCATGGACACTCTAGTTGAAAAGGGTATAACCTTAAGTCTCGACCAATGCCCTAGATCAGATAAAGAAAAGGAGAGAATGAGCAATGTGCCCTATGCAAGTGTAGTAGGAAGCTTAATGTATGTCATATTGTATACACACTCGGACATTTGCTTTGCGGTTGGTTTGGTAAGTCGTTACCAAAGTAACCTAGGACCTACTGATTGGCAAGCCATTAAGCGAATCTTTAGTTGCCTACGTGGTACAAGTGACCTAGTCCTGTGCTATCGAGGTGGTGACCTTAGGTTAAAAGGATACTCAGATGCTAATTGGGGTGGTGATATGGATGCATATAGGTTAACCTCAGGATATGTATTCACGGTAGATGGGGGAGCCATATCTTGGTGTAGAAAGAAACAAGACTGAATAGCACTTTCAACTATGGAAGTGGAGTATGTTGCTTGTTGTCTTACCATTGAAGAGCAAATATGGCTAAGGAGTTTTCTCCGGGATCTCAATCTCACTCCTAAAGTTGATGATCCTGTAGAAGTGATGTGTGACAATATTGTTGCCATCAGGTTTGCTAAAGATCTGAAGTTCCACATGAAAACTAAGCATATCAACAGGTATTATCATTGTGTTCAAAATGCTGTAAAAGAAAAAGAAGTTGCCATGAAGTATATAACTACAAGTAAAATGATAGCTGATCCTTTAACTACGCCTATTCCTAGAGACACTTTTAAAGCTCATGTGATAAGTTTAAGTTTGCGTGAGACTTAGTTTTTGGATCTATCTAACATGTTTTTCCTTGTATTAAGTATTTATGAAATAAAGATTGATGTTTCTTTTTGAAACGTTCATAAATATGCAAGTACATTATAAGACACATTGAAATGTTACCAATCTTCAGGTTGGCTTAGTCACACAGGCAATCACCCTGCTATTCGAGAAGTTGGCAAGATTAGACTTTTCAATATTGACACTAGGTGTGTGTAATATTACAATTGTGTAGTATGAATGATAAGTTATAAATCTGGTAGTCGCCTTAGTAAGTCTAAGATGAGACTTATGAAAGTCGAACATAAAATACAATGATTTCACATCAAAGCCTTATAGCCGAATCTGGATGCCAAGGTTAACATTCGGTATGTTGATCTAGTAACTTATGTTCATTTTTTAGGTAAAAGTCAGACTTACGATTTGCATGGCGTAGAAAAATGATATGCCAAACTTAGTGGGAGCTATGCTGTGACACACTTTCATACTATTTGTGCTAAATGTCGATCGATTGAGTGACATGCAAGTTCTCTTTCCTTGTCACTATGTGACCCTCATTGGAAATACTCTTTGACTTAGAGTTATAATATGAAGTCAAAGCATGATGTTATTGCCTTAATGTGTTTTCTAAAGGCTAAGATGTATACGGTCTAATGGAACGCATTAGGAAAGCAGTTATGCTAAGATGGAATATTTTTAATTGTCAACGGAAGAATCATTTCCTCATGACCACATCAAACCCAGGTGTTTATACTCAGTATATAATCAATTGATATATCGATAAGCATAAAGGGACAGTATATGCCATTGGTGATGTTTGAATGATTCGGGGTATTGATATTTTATGAAAGTATTATGTCAATTAAATGGTGACTTAATATAACACTACTGGTTTGTTTTTGTTCGCATGCTCTATTACTAGTATAAAGCGTAAGGAGATTTGCTAGTAGAGAGATATAAGATTTGTGATTTATGTGATCGAGGACGAGGAGGAGGAGTTGTTGACTAGAGAATAATGGCAGCTTAATCCCACATATAACTACACCATAATCACCATTGTTTTGGCAGTTACAAGGTGATTAATTTAATATTAATCAGTCAATTCAATTCCCTAATTTTGTTACAAGCTTTGTTCTATTATAAAAGGGGACTAGTTCGATCAAGAAAGATACAGAGCTGAGAAGCAAACATTCTCAGTTTAATATGCTCTCTATCCTCTTCCTCACACTAAATCTAGCTGTCACTAAGATTTTGGTTTGAGGTGTGGATTTCTTGGTGACTCTAGTAGCCACCTAATTCGTGGGTTTATTCAGCGAACAAGATCCGTGCAAAAGCTTCCACATTAAGGTGAGTCCTAATGTCCTATAATAAAAAAGCATTACATGTGATAGCCCAAGTTGATCTACAAACTCGAGACTAGTGTATAATATGTGAACTATCAGACCCCCTCACTCTAAAAAAGGTAAGTACTAAACCATAGAAATGAATTACGTATTCATCCATATAAGTACATTATGATAATACACTAGAAAAATCAAAATATGAGCTAATTAGTATTAAATTCATCTTTAACTCTTATGCATTGTATTAGAATAATGTGAGTATTTGTATGAAACAACAATCAAATGTTTGACAAATTTTAGCTATAAGCATCTTCAAAGCATTTTATCTTCTGATGTGGAAAATGCTATATATTTCTTTCCTTTAGCTTCGGTTGTGATCGTTAAGAAAAAGGATGGAACTCGCATGTATATGAAAACCATCATATGCAGTGGAGCAACCTGCAAGACACCTAGACAAACAAAGCTACCTGTAAAAACGGCATTGATGCTCAAGTTAGTAACTTGGAATGGAAGAAAAGAAGACTAAACAGATAAAAAGGAAGGTAGGTTAATTCTAAAGATAATTTGCTAGATAGACTAGGGATGGAAGTATTATCCAAACTCAAAAAGTCTGATAAAAACTCACCCTATTTCGCACCCAAATGGATGATGAAAATGGGTTTCAAGTGGGTATGGGTATATGGGCATTGGTATTGCATTTGAAAATGAGTATGAGTATAGGTATGGATTCTTAAAACTCATAATTGATTGTGTACTCGATTTGCCAGTAAAAAGAGACTAAAATACGGTAAAATAAAATAAAAAAGTTAGGCATGAAACTCTAAGTGTATAGTGTTTATTTATGTAGAAATAATTTATTTTTTTTTTACAATTTTAACTTCAGTGAGTTAATCTGGACATGAATTTTAGTAGCGTCGCTTGAAAATGCTAATCAAATATAGCGTGCATGCAAATATGGGTTGAACATGGGTGACACTTTGTGCATTCTTTATACACCCAAATAAAACCCATATACCCAAAAAATCCAATGGGTATGGGTATGAGTATAACCATCCAAAACTCGATACTTATCGGTATGGGCATAGGTACGATTTTCGAAAATGGGTATGGATATTGGTACGGGTATGGCTCAACCGGCCTTGAACCCGCCCCCACATCCATCCATAGCATATAGAAGTCCAATAATAATATTTATTTGCAATCCAATCTGTATTCTCATGGACCCATCGGAATAAAGAGCCAGAGTAGAGCCCTTTACATTGGACTTAGAAGAGCGCAAGCTTGGGCTGAATCGGAAACCAGCAAGGCTATTTGGGCTAGGACATGGTTTGATTTCCATGTCACCTCCGGGCAGTGCCAATATGGCTAGATTCCTAGGTTGCTTCTATTGCCATGTAAATTGCATGCATTCTAGAAAATATATGCCCAATTCTGGTAAGATGTTCCCAATTGAGAAAAACATATTAAAAATGTGTTTATCTTCTTTAATTGTGATCAAAATTGACTGTTTTATATCCTTTCAACCATTATAAATAGGGGTCCAATCCCTACGACACAGGGAGAGGACAAAGGAGATTGTGAAGCGAGATCAAACCAAAGATAATTAGAGACTATCTGCCAAAATTTTGACTGAAGTTGATCATTACTTTGCTGTGTTCTCAAGCTGATCAAGTGCTTAACTTGAGGATGGTAAGTTTTCAATGGTTCAACCTATCTATCATTTTTCCTGTTCAAGAACTATCTTAACCAAAAGTTTAAACTGATAGTTGAATGTCTAGAAATAGGGTTATACTCTAACATGCCCCCTCACACGAATGCCCTTTGAGCTCAAAGCATGAATGCTACAAAGGCTCGCCTTACCTTGCGCAATAAATCAATATAGAGACTGCTGAGATTCGAACCTGAGACCTCTAACTCAGAAAGACTCTGATATCATGTTCAACAACTATTTCAACCAAAGGTTTAAGCTGATGGTTGAAGGCCTAGAAATAGGTCTATACTCTAACATTTCCCTTTCTTCGTTCCTTTGTATAATTTTATTTGGTGTCGTATTTTCAAAAGGGATGTAATTTTGGCTAATAATTTGGCACTCTAATATGTATTCCTTTCTTTCATATGATGTTGCAATTCTGTGCATTGTCAATTGTCACTATTAATTTGCTATCTTTTTTTATAAAAAAAAATGTAATTCTCTGTTTTTTTTTTCTAAATTTGGTTAGCATAGGTCTTCAATGATGATAGGCACCATCTAGATACACTCTCTTCTAATATCGTACCTCAGAACTCAAATTTTGGATTTTTTAAACTTATCCTAATGAGAAATAAACAACACTAGAGGTAATTCAGGGACCTTTTAAAAACTCTATCAAATATAAATCCCTTCTATGGCCTCCTTGGTTTAAAACATTGTAATAGACGTGTTTAAGTTTTTCTTGGTTTTTCTCAAATAAAAACTCACCGACAAGACAAAAAATAGACTCATGGGTTCTAACATAGGAATATGGCACAGTTTCCAGGCCGAGAACCCTTGAAGGCTAAATCTAGAATGGACATGGTCTAATTTCCTATCCCAAAAGATCTCCTTATTTGGGCCGGGGAAACTATGTGGCTTCATGGGACTTAAAGTCTAGTTCTATCGATCCAAGTTTTTTTCAAGAATTAGGAAAAAAAATAAAAATCTTAGCAAGTGGCTAAGCACATGCATAGGCATGCCAGGTACATTAGAATTCAAAGCAAATTCGATCCGATCTAAGGAAAAATTATCTGATTCGAATCCAAAACAAAAAAATTTGAGTCCAAGTCCCAAAACAATAATCCGAATCCGAGTCGGATTTGGATTGGATTTGGATGAAGGGTAAAATTCGATCCGACTTTCAATCCGATCCGACTAGATTTTTAAATATTTCAAATTTAAAATTTAAGTTTAAATTTTAAATTTTTTAGAAATAAAACCTACTTAATATACCCACCCTCCCCCTACCCCCAAGATGCCAGCCTAGCACAGTGTTTTTTCCTTTTTTGTCAGCAAAGTTTTTTTTTTACTCTCTCTCCCCGTATTATAGTAAGTAAGGTTTTTAATATTAAATTGTGTTTACTTTTTATTGTATCTTTTGTCTTTTATTTGTATTTGTTATACCTTCTTTAAATATTTTTATTTCTATTTTTATTTATTCCTTTGTGTCAAAATTGGCAAACTTCTTGCTGGGAATTGAAGGAATTAGGGTGATTTATTCTGTTCACTTTTTGGTATAAATTTTTTTTAAATTTTTGGTTTTATTATCTTGCATAGTAGTCGTCTTTGTTTGGGGCGAGCTATGTAGCAGCTTCAGCCGGTCCTCCGGGGGTTAATGGGGTTAGGAGGGGGTAGGGTTGCGGAAGGTGCACCTAGCGTCTTGGAATATTGGGTCTCTTATGGTTAAGTCGATAGAATTAGTTAAGTCTTTGCGTAGGTGTAAGATTAGCATAGCGTGTGTTCAAGAGACGAAGTGGGTGGGAGCTAAAGCTAGAGAAATTGATGGTTACAAGCTTTGGTACTCGGGGTCCATTAAGGCGAAGAATGGAGTTGGAATCTTGGTTGAGAAGGAGCTGGCGGAGTTCGTGGTCGAAGTGCGGCGTAAAAGCGACCGGATCATGGCCATTAAGGTTTTGGTGAGTTTAGTTTCGTGAATGTGGTTAGTGTTTATGCGCCGCAAGTAGGCTTGTTGGAGGACCTTAAGAGGCTTTTTTGGGAGGATTTGGATATGGTCATCCAAGATGTACCTCGGAGCGAGAAACTCTTCATAGGAGGGGACTTTAACGGCCATATTGGTGCGGATTCAATTGGGTACGATGCGGTGCACGGGGGTGGTTTCACAGAGAGAAACACCGAAGAGGTTTCTGTACTGGACTTTGCAGTGGCATTTGATTTGTTGGTGGTCAACTCCTTTTTTAAGAACAAGGAGGATCACTTAGTGACCTTTAAGAGTGGCTCCTGCAGGACCCAAATCGACTACTTCCTAACGAGGACAGATAGCCGGAGATCGTGTAAGGACTGTAAGGTGATCCCTAGCGAGTATCTGGGAACGCAACATAGGTTGCTGGTTCTGGATGCAGAGTTCAAGTGTTCGAAGAGGAAAAAGAGAAGAGTAAGAGACCCCAGAGTTAAGTGGTGGACCCTCATGAAGGAGAACGCGGGGTTAATAGCAGAGAGAATTACTGAGGAAGGAGCTTGGAGGAGGGCTGAAGATGCAGATTCAATGTAGGAGGTTATGGCAGATTGTATTCGAAGGTCGGCTAAGGAAGTCCTAGGTTTTTCCAGGAGAGGTGGCAACAAGATGAAGGGTGCCTGGTGGTGGAACGAGGAGGTAAAGGAGAAAGTCAAGGAGAAAAAAAAAAAGGCTTACGCGGAAGTCATGAACAGTGGCTCTGATGAAGAAAGGGAGACTAAGAGTATTAGATATAAGGCGGCTAAGAAAGTAGCCAAGAAAGCTGTGGCGGTAGCTAAGAGTCTGGCTTTTGATAAACTGTATCATAGATTGGCGACCAAGGAGGGAGAGAATGAAGTTTTTAAACTGGCAAGGGCTAAGGAAAGGAAGACTAGGGATTTAGGTGTGGTGAGGTGCATCAAGGACAAAGATGGTAAGGTGTTGCATGAGGATGCTGAAATCAAGGAGAGATGACAAAGGTTCTTTGCTAGACTCCTTAATGGGGAGGGGATGGAAGAAGCCTGTAGTGGGGGCGAAGAAGGTAGTGATAGGCGTATTGATCCACGAGTGTATGACCATATAACAAAGGATGAGATTAATGAGGCCTTGAAGAACATGGCGAATAGGAAGGCAGATGGTCCGGACCAGATTCCGGTGGAAGTTTGGAAGTGTTTGGGGGAAGCAGGTTTAGAGTGGCTATCGGAGCTTTTCAATGTCATTTTTAGGACTGCTAAGATGCCCAGAGAATGGAGGGCTAGTACAGTCATCCCTTTGTACAAAAACAAAGGGGATATTCAAGACTGTAATAATTTTAGGGGTATCAAGTTGCTCAGCCACACTATGAAGCTATGGGAGAGGGTGATTGAGAGAAGGTTGCGAAGAGATGTTGCAATTTCAGATAATCAATTTGGTTTTATGCCAGGCAAGTCAACCATAGAGGCGATTTACCTTCTCAAAAGGCTCATGGGTTTGTATAGGGATAGAAAGGAAGATCTCCACATGGTGTTCATTGACCTGGAAAAAGTATATGATAGAGTCACGTGGGAAGTGTTAAGGAGCTGTTTGGAAAAGAAAGGGGTGTCGCCCGTGTATATTCGTGTGATTAAGGATATGTACGAGGGAGGGCGGACAAGTGTTAGGATTTCGGGAGGGGTCTCAAATGACTTCGCTGTTAGTATGAGTTTGCATCAGGGCTCAACCCTAAGCCCCTTCCTTTTCACCTTAGTTTTAGATGAACTTACTGAAGGGATTCATAATGAGGTCCCATAGTGTATGCTTTTTGCAGATGACATTGTTCTTATCGATAAGACCAGGCAGGGGGTGAATGACAAGTTGGAGAGTTGGCGGCTTACGTTGGAAGCTAGAGGTTTCAGATTAAGTAAATCGAAAACGGAATACCTACATTGTTGTTTCAGTGGAAGGATAGAAGAGGGGGGAGAAGTCACCCAGGATGGGAGACAGATACCTAAGGTAGATAAGTTTAAATACCTTAGCTCGATCATCTAGCAAAATGGGGACATTGACGAGGATATTAACCAGCGCATAAGAATGGGCTGGCAAAAATGAAAGTCTGCCTCAGGGGTGCTGTGTGACAAGAGGGTGCCCTTAGGATTGAAAGGCAAAGTCTATCGAATGGTAGTCCGACCGGCTGTCCTATATGGATCGGAGTATTGGCCTCTAAAAAAGTCGTAGGTTCAGAGGTTGATGGTAACTGAGATGAGGATGGTCAGGTAGATGTGTGGTTTTACGAGAATAGACAAAGTTAGGAATGATGTAATCAGGGCCTTAGCTAAAGTGGCCCCCATAGAAGAGAAGATGAGGGAAACAAGACTCCGTGGTTCGGCCATGTGAAAAGAAGTATGGCCGCCCCAGTGAGGAGGTGTGAGTTGATCGACCTCCCCGGTGGTAAGAGAGGAAGGGTACCGAAGAAGAGTTTGGACGAGGTGATTAGAGAGGACTTGAAAGTAATGGGTTAGACGGAGGACCTGGCTCAGGATAGGAGGCTGTGGCGGAATAGGATTAGAATCTTAGATGGCAGATAAGCGACTCTGTAGTTGTCAGTAGCTGTAGTGGCTTGGGGTTGGTAGGGGTATGTCGTGCTCGTATGCAGGTTGTGCTTTTTTCTAGGAGTGACGGTAGCTACTTAACGTGGATTGTTGAGGTACGTTCTTTTAGCTTCAACTTCTTTGGCACTGATTTCCCTCTTTAAATGCTTCGCAGTCACTTTTCTCTATAAAACTTTTTCACAAAACCTTTTTCGTGGGTCTCTTGGATTCAACCTCTCTATGGATAGGAATACCGGTAGAGGTAAGGTTGCCTACAGCTGGATCTCCCCAGACCCCGCAAAAGCAGGACCCACACTGGGAGTTGTTGTTGTCTCATCATCTCCCTAGTCGCTCTCAGTCTCGCTACTCGCTAGTCGGACTATCAGAGTAGTAACTCCTTCCTCAGTCCTAGGTTCTATCGCTCCAACTCCCTACTCTCTGTCTCTCTCTCTCTCTCTCTCTCTCTCTCTCTCTCTCTCTCTCTGAGCCTCTATCTTCTCACTAGTCTCTACAACGTCGATGCCAAGCATTTCATTGTCCCTTTCTAATCTGTCGTGAGTGCACATCTCCTCTTTCTCCTTAATTAAACAGTTCATACAATAAAATCTAAATATATATTTTTATGATTAGGAGTGTTGCTTAGATTTTTGGGGTATAGAACAAGATAGGTTAGAATTTGAGTTTTGCCATTTTGAGGTTTGAGAAGATTGTGTTTTTGATCGTTTTTTAAGGTTGATCAAAATTATATTCTAACACTTAATTATGTATGGAATTACGGATCAGTTATATGATCAAAATTATATTCTAACACTTAATTCTAATGTAAATCTCATCACCATGCAATTAATAATCATAGACATCATTATATATACCCTTAATCAAAGACCAATAGAGAAGAGCTAAATAGTGCAAGTGGAGGATTTGTACTCTTAATTTTTTTTTTCTTTTTATGAGCAGGACATGCTATTTGTGATATTTCATATGTATCTTATAGTTGTTAAGACTTGTAACCATTGGAGCATGCTGTCATTTTTTTGAGCTTGAAATATGTGTCGTCTTTTATTCTTTGTTTAGCTTAAATATTTAGGATTTGATTAATACGATGTATGAGCGCACATCATCGCATCAATCGGTGGGTAAAATATAAAAAAACTTTATAAAGTTGTTGCATTGTGAAAGGAAATTATTTCAGATTGGATTAAATCCGACTCCGATTCAATCCAAATTGGATTAGATCGGGACGTTCTCCTTCGATCCGCCGGATCGGATTCGGATCGGATTTTTGGATCCAAATATAAATCGAATGCGGATTCGGATGTTCCAATATTCTATCCAAATCCGATCCATTGACATCTTTACACAAGCAGATGAAAAATAATTCATAGCGAATTAGGGATCAACATATATTTTTATTAAAAAAATAAAAATCAAGCCGATGGAACAAAATTTGCATCTCCTTTATTTCAATCCATTAGCTCACCATTTCTTCAGCATTCTAGATTTAATTTCTTAGCTTGCAAATGATTTCTAGTTATAAACAATTTTTTAGATTAAAAATAATTTCTAATCAAATAAAAAAGTAATCGCTTAGGTTACAAATAAAAATTATTAAATGCTCAAAAAAAATTCAGACTTAGCAAAAATCATTAATTTCACAAAAATACAATACACGGAATTTATTAGGAAGTATCAAAGTTTTCTTTTTTTATAAAAACAATATTAAGTTCAAAAATAATATAACTTACAATGGTATAAAACAGTTTTAACGTAAAAACAAGTTTTATTCTATTCTATAACTATCAACCAAATAGTAAAGAGTGGAACTTGACTCCATTCCAATTCTCTACCAAACAACTGAAAAAAGGACCCAACCCTCTTCATGTTATTCTCTGATTCCATACATTCCAATTTTTCATTCCAAACAACCCCTTAAGTAGTTCTCCAACTGTAGTCACTCTCATAATTTACTAAATGAATTAACTAGGATCAACTTATTAGTAAAATCGCTAGTGGTAAATTATTGATCAACTGAAGGCATTACGCATTCAACTCATAAGATGTTGAAGGCCCTGTGTGCCGGCAATTAACCTTTACCATTTTTACATTTTGGTGTTTGGGGTAGAACAACGGTTAAGAGTAACAATTAGCATTTGAGCATTTGCTAATTTGAGCATTAGCATGTGTTCTTATTTAGGGAGATTGTCAAGCTCTCATAGCCAAGCTCTAAAAGAAGACATCTATATATAGGTGCTAATATTGGTGTGATCATTTATGATATTTTTACGTTGAGTTCTCAGTGTAGTTTCTACGCTTTCCAATTTGTTAGAAGGGAAAGAAATAGAGTAACCCCAGTGGTGAAGCCAGAAAATTTTTGAGGGGGTTCACAAATATCTATGTGTTTGTTGACCTAGAATTGAAATTAAACTCATAAATAAAACAAATTTGGAATTGAAATTGCAAAAAGCTCCCAAACTAAAACAAGAAAAACAATTAAACATTTCAACTTAGAATTGAAATTAATTCCGCAAATTAAACAAATTTAGAATTAAAATTGGCAAATAAACTCACAAATTCAACAAGAAAAGCAAATTAGGCATTTCGACCAAGAATTGAGCTTGTGCTTGAAAGAATGTTGAAAATTTTTTAAAAAATAAAACAATGAATAAGCATTGTGGCTTAGAATTAAAATTAAACCAAAAAAATTAAGAAAATTTAGAATTGAAATTGGCAAGTAAACTCAAAAATTAAACAAGAAAAACAAATTAAGTATTTTGACCTAGAATTGAGTTTGTGGCTTGAAAAAATATTGGAAATTCAAAAAAATTAAGACAATGAAGGGCTGAACAGAAGGAATCAAACCCATGACTTCGCAACACAAGAGAAGCATACGCACACTATACAACTGAGTCGTGAGCATTTCCTTATAGCAAATTGCATTAGTTTTTATTTATACTAAATTTCGAGCTACTTTTTTTGGGCAGTATATGTTTTTTATTTTTTTTTTAGAGAGATGTCGGTTGACACCATTGCATTGACGTTGGATCTATCACTGTAACCCATGCTCTTGCTAATTACGTTTGGACCCTATGATCCGAGTGCCCGAATTTGGTCGGATGATGTATTAGATGATGTGTTCAATCTCGCTTTGACTGACTTCTGTTGTAATTTGGAATTGCAGCAATATTCCCTCGTGTTCCCAATCTCATAGAAAAGCTGGGCTTTTATAGCATTTGCTTTATCATGTCATTGGTTACCTTTTTTGTTGTAAAAGACACCCTCATTTGTACACTCCACTAGACAGAATGAAATGAATTGTTTTTAGCTTCTCTTTTAAATTTTACATAGACACGTTATTTCTAAAATTTTTGTAAGGTGAGTTCAAAAATAATAAGCATGCCTTTTTACTTGAAAGATTAAAAAGTGCTTTGCAGAATGTTTTTTGTCCAATAAAAAAGACAAACAACAACAACAATAACAAAAACAACAACAACAATAATAATAATAATAATAATAATAATAATAATAATATTATTATTATTATTATTATTATTATTATTATTATTATTAAATTTATATCTTAATGTCATTTATCTTTATTTGACATTGCCAAAACTATTTGTTCAAAATTTTTTTTTTAATCTGTAACTTACATAAACAACTATATGCTAAAAGTTAAAAGAGAACAATTATCATTACTGTCCGCCACTGACACAATTACCAGCTATCCAAACAATTCACAACTTTCCAAATTGCTAAATCTGCCTAACTTAGGGGCAACCTAAGGTCATTAGATGCTAATACTTACTCTAATGACTAATACGGATCCAATAATTGGTGCCAACTATATGCAAAAATAGCACAAAGCATTGCCTCTTTTGTTAAAGACACATCTTTTTTTCAAACTTGATCTGCATAGAAGTATTCATTACTCCATCCTAAGCATCCCATTTATTGGACTAGATTCAACCTTAACTTGAAATAGAGCAATCCCTTATCAACTTTGTCATAATTAAACTGGTAATTAGCCAAACTTATTTGACATGAATTAAAAATATATGAAATTATGACGCGTGTTGTAGAGGACTCTTAATTGAATTAGTAAGTTATGGTCGAAAATCAACTCCCTTTGAACACTTAATAAAACAATAGTTCCTATGCACAACGTTAGGGGAGGGTGAGGCACCTTTGATCCACTCATAGCTGAATCAATCTTTAACATTTTACGCTATTTAAATACTTCAATTGGCATTTTTTCGTCACTAAAAATATTTTAATGGTTTCGATCCAAACTTGGTTATCATATGCAAAAGATTAAGATAAGCTCAAATCTAAATTTAGAACTCAACATTCCTTTATTTAGTTGGCATTTATATCTACTATGATAACTCAGGCAATATTTTGTGTCACTTAAAGAATTAATTGACATTGGGTCAGTTTGATTTGGATTTTTAGTCCTCCTGTTCATGTTCATGGAGGTTTTTTCCCTCCAATATAATATGCACGGTTATGTCCTTGATATTCTGATGATTTTCATGGGCATCCCCTCCAATAACATGCTCGGCATTTTCTATCATTTCATTCAATCTTTGAATTTTCCTTGGTATAACTGTAAACTGTAAGAAATGTAAGGACTTGTAAGAAGTTATAAGAAGGTATGAGGAGTTGTAAGAACCATAAAGAAGTTGTAAAAAAATATAAAAAGTTGTGTCTATTCTTTTTTACGATAAGATGCAGCTATAAGCTGGTAGAAAGTGTACGAAGCTGTAAGAAGTTGTAAAAAGTTATGAGGAATTGTAACAACCGTAAAGAAGTTGTAAAAATTTGTAAGGATAGGTGTATGCAATTGTTGAATTATTAAAGTGTTGTATAAATATAATTGATATATATATATGTGTGTGTGTGTGTGTGTGTGTGTGTGTGTGTGTGTGTGTGTGTGTATGCATAATTATTCGTCTTCAATGTATGATTTATGAAATTAAAAAAACAATTTTATGAAAGTAAATTATGTGTACTATGCCAGTAAGATTTATGAAATTAACTTTACACCATCACTAAACATATTATTTTTTAACATTACACAAATAAATTTTATTTTTGTACTATAATTGTTTTGGGTGAGAAGAAATAATATTTAAATTACATAATTAATGGACATAAACCTTAAAACAACTCAATCAAATAACAATAAAATAAATTCAAGCCCACGAATTTATAGAACCAAACATGGACAAGTCACCCAATGTTCAATTGTACGATAATCGCAACAAAATTATTATGGATAAACTTAGGGATGAAATAGTTGAAATACTTTCATCACCTGCAGTTGGACTATATGGTCCACGTCGAAACTCAAACATGAATACAATTTTCATATTATAATTTTAAAAGTATGTTAACTTATCTTATCTTTAATATTTTATATATAATTCACATCAAAAATCAAATGTAATTTCTGTCATTAAATTTTATTTATATATTTATAGAAATATTATGTTCAGAAAAATACATACATATCTCTCATATTAGTAGTATATAAAAGCATATATATATTTTTGTAAATATAAAAAAAAACGACAAGTTAAATATCATAAAAAATATATAAGTAGATGTAAGAAGATTTAAGGAGATGTAAGAAGATGTAAGAATTTTGTTAAAGATATAACAAGTTGCAACAAGATGCAAATTATAGCCTATATGCTCATTATGGCGGAAAAGAACAAGCCCAAAGTTGTAAAGAGATGTAAAACGTTGTACGAAGCTGTAAACATAAATATAAGTGGATGTTATATTATTAAAAAGTTTTATAAATATAATTTTAGATATTTATGCATAATCGTTGACCTTTAATGTATGACTTGAGATGTAAACGAGTAAAGCCTCCCTTCCCACGCGATTAAACGAGTAAAGCAACATCCAAACTCCACTAATATGAGCGAGTATTAACCGTTACACCTGTTCCCCTCCCCCCTTTCTTCCTAACTATATAAATCCTTCCAATTACTCCCCAAAAAAGGTAACTAGAAAAAACACACAGAAAAGCAAGAAAGCCATGACTTCTCTTTACACCCTTTTCTCTGTCCTCCTCGTCCTTGTTGTGTTCCCATCCTCGGCCACTGGTGATTTGATCAACCAAACATGCAAAAACTCGTCGGAGGGGAACCGTAACATCGACCAAAACTTTTGTGTTTACGCCCTCCAAGCCTTTCCGGCTAGCCGGTGCGCTAACCTAACCCGGCTTGGCCTAATCTCCATAACCCTAGTCAAGAACAACGTGACCGACAGCCGGTGCTTGGTGAAACGTTTCTTGGAAGACAAGAAACCGGACAAGGGCACCAAGGCAGCAATGAAGGATTGCTTGGAACTCTACTCGGACTCGGCTTATGCTTTATCCGACGCCTCGAAGGACTTCAAGGCGGGGCGGTTTTCCGATGCCAATATTAAGGTGAGCTCAGTCATGGACGGTTCAACTACTTGTGACCAAGGGTTCGACGATTTAGGGGTTTCTTCTCCATTGAAGAATGAGAATGGTTATATTTTCCAATTGTCGGCAATTACGCTTTCGATTATCAAGATGTTGAATTTGTCTCAGGAATCATGAGATGATATTGAGGGGACAGAATAGACGTCGGTCGATTCTTGAGGGTTGTTATCCATATATGTTATGGAAAGTACATTGAAAAAGTAACGTCTAATCTAAGGGTTTTTGTTTGGTGGAATATATAATGAAGGCATGATTTATGTAACTTTAATCTTCTTTCATTTCTCTTTTGGAGATGGATTACTTTTGGAGATTAGCTGCTTATGATGCCCCGGTGTATTTTTATGTTGACTGATAATATATGTCTTGTAAATTTGTAATAAAACACCTCTTAAGTGTGTTGCCTTGATTGAAATTAACATGTTAGATGATTTGAAATCACCAAATTTTCAATAGTTAGACTTAGTTATAAATTGTAAAGCCCTAATATTTAGGCCATCCCCAGCCACAAGGCTCGCGTGAAGGGGAGGGGGCAACGCAGTGCACGCGTGGAGGAAACGGGGCACGGAACCGCGCACAGGTCCGTCCCGCGTTCAATTTTTTTTGTCGTTTTCTGGGTCCAAAACGCAGCGTTTTGTAGGGCGGGGCAACATGGAGCGCTGCGTTTTGAGCGTGTTCTGCCAAAATCAAAAAATGCCTTGGAAATGGGCGTGGGCTGGGAAGTTGGGCCATTAATTTTGGTATCCGTTGGAGCAACGGTTAGGAGGCTGGGTTTGCATTGAATTTTTTTTTTTTTTGATTGTTAAATGATTAGTATAAATATGAATGTTAATGTTGTAAATCAATTATAATTTTTATCTCTCTCAATTTTATTTGAATCTAAAGTATTATTTGCTGCTATTTGAAGTGAAGAGGAAAAAATTGTGGTAAGTTGTAAATAATTTTATTATTTAGTTATGTTTATTGATTTAATTAAATTAACTAAGTTTATTTATTTAGTTGTAATTTTGAACTAATTACTTTTCTTTATATGGTGTTGCTGTTTAGATATTTGAGAGGTGGATTTGTGAGCTTGAGAGGAATCAAGATAAAGTGAAGTGAAGAAATTTGTAAGTATCTTTTGTTGTACATATTTTTTGTTCTTAGATGTTATGTGAAAATTTGATTAATATTTACTACATTTATGTAAGTAAAGATAATGTGAAAATTTCAAAGTTTAATTGTTAGATTACGTTTATGTTGTTAGATGTATGTGTCGTAGTTAATAGAATTTGGAATGTGAAAAAGATGAAAATTTGTAAAATTAATTAGTGTGATTTATTTTTGAATTTAGTATGTTGTGATTTATTTTTGAATTTATTTTTGTAAGATTACGTTTATGTTGTTGGATGTTATGTTTAATTTTTAATCTAAATTCGTAAGTTCAATATTTAAATTATGAACGAAGGTCATGATTTAATGGGAATTTAAATTTGTCAAGTTCAATA
>JACYFF010031955.1:102368095-102390035 GCA_017589665.1 Selenicereus undatus
CATAAAGAAGCTAATGTGAAAGTTTTAAATTTTATTTGTAAGATTACGTTTATGTTGTTGGATGTTGTGTTTAACTTATAATCTAAATAATTAGATGTTAATATCACGCGCGTAATTGGTGAATTAGTTGTTCAAACTAAAAATATGGTAATTATGTATTAATATTTGATTTTCTCTGAAAAATCGAAAAATTGAATTGAGTAGTTTAGATTGAACTTTGAACTTAAACTATAATGTAGGTGAACGTTGAAATGGACCCGAATGATACACAATCATTTATGCACCTACTTAGCGGGGACGAGTCACAAAGTGAATTTGGGAATAGTTCAAGCCTTCCCCCACGACCCCCGAATTGGCAACACTATCCACCACCACATAATCCCCCACCTTATTCCCAACAATATCCGCCACAATACCCTACAAATTGGCAACATTACCGTCCACCACCAAACACCCCTCCACAAACTTTTACCTATGGAACAATGCCCCTTCCATGTTACCCACCTCAACCTCCTCATACAACCTCACCAATACCTGAACCTCCTCATACGACCTCACCAGCACCTCGTCCTTCGCCAAGTAATAACCCCAACAACAAGGAAGGTGGCGTGCAGCCCCCTAAGTGGACATTAGAAGAGGATCGCCGCTTAGTGAAGTCATGGATTAATGTGAGCACCAATCCAATCACCGGAGCTGATCAAAAGTTAGCTGGTTTTTGGACTAAAGTGGCCAACATCTTCAACCAACATGCACCCGACGGTGCTTCCAAGAGAACGGGGAAGGTGTGCAATGCCCGATGGAATCGAGCAGCTCCATTAGTTTCTAAATGGTGCGCTTGTGTTGGTCAGGCTTACCGAGCGAAGCCAAGTGGTGCAAATGATGACGACATAGTGCAAAATGCCCAAGATCTTTACGTTACTATGGTGGGAAAGTCTTTTGACCTCATGCATTGGTGGGTCTTACTGAAGGACCAACCAAAATGAGAGACCTTCTGTGATCAATCCGCCGAAGCGTTTTCGAAACGGCTCAAAGTAACTGAGGTGGGTACATGCTCTGAGAGTGACACCCCTGGCACCCCTACCACCCCTGCAACTCCTGCTAGTGAGGGTACACCAACTGAAGTAGTTGGTGGGCTTATTTGCCCCATTGGAACAAAAGTTGCCAAGAGAAAGGCGAAGGAGTTAGTTCTAGACCCGGTGTTGGATATCGTGACAACATAAATGTCGACGATACGGGCAACAAATGTGAAGAATAGCACCATGTTTGAGCGATATGTCCAAGCCCAAGAGAAGAAGGCAGATGCAGCTGCTAAAGCTGTTGAATTAAGAGATAGACAGCAATCCTTGGAAGAAAGGAAGCAGCGCCTTAAGGAGATGAAGTACGAGGACAAAATTTTGAAAATGAACATTTCGGAGATGTGCCCTGAAGATCAAGCTCGATATGGCCCAATTCAAGAAGAAATTAGAAGCCGCTACCGTGGAAACTCGTCCTCCTCTGATATTGACCTTTCTTTAGATTGATTACTTAGATGTAGTTTTTGTTGTTATTGTGTTTTCAAGAAACATTAGTTGTACTTCAAACGTTTACATTTGTTTAATGACATGTTTATTGCCAAGATGTTTCTAAGTTCATGCATTACATATAAATTCGCAATTAGTTGTTTCTAATTTTTTTTAAGTAAATGTCACACAATGTTACTTTCCTAATACAAAAATTTTATTTGACTAACATTCATAACTTTAAGTTTATATGCACAGGTATACAACAATGAGTAATTCATCATCGTCCTCCACAACGTCAGCCTCAACAGATGGTTTGACTTTCATCCTAGAAGAATCTAGCGATGATTCACCGATATTGGAAAATATCGTCAACAATGAAAATGCCCCGAAGTTGTTGGAGTTGTCCCTAAAGATAAGACACATTAGACAACAAAGTAGGACTTCATCATCATCACAAAGACCCAAGAAAAAGAAAAGATTTGTGAAGAGAGATCGACAAGAAGCACATGATCGCCTCTATAAAGATTACTTTGCTGATGACTCCGTCTACAATGAGACCCATTTCCGGCGTAGATTTCGAATGCGAAAGCACTTATTCCTTCGCATAGTTAGCGCCTTAGAGAGTCGTTTTGAGTATTTTCAATTGAGGCACGATGGTCTTGGTAGGCGTGGGTTGTCACCACTCACCAAGTGCACTGCAGCCATGCGCATGTTGGCTTATGGTATATCGGCTGATTGTGTCGATGAATACTTAAAGATTGGTGAAAGCACAGCTATGGAGTGCATGAAAAATTTTGCAGCTGGTATCATTCAAGTGTTTGGGGAAGAGTACCTAAGAAAGCCAACACAAGCTGATGTTGATCGTTTATTGCAAGTGGCAGAAGCCCGAGACTTTCCGGGTATGTTAGGGAGCATCGACTGTATGCATTGGGAATGGAAGAATTGCCCCACGGGTTGGAAAGGAGTATTTGCGAAAGGAGTGTACAAAGTTCCGACTTTGATTCTTGAAGCTGTTGCTTCCTACGACCTTTGGATATGGCATGCATTCTTTGGATGCCCGGGCACCCTCAATGATCTAAACGTCCTCCACCGATCCAATGTTCTTCAAGAGGTGTACGAGGGTGCGGCTCCAAAATGTGAATATGTTGTCAACGGTCACAAGTACAACATTGGATACTTTCTGTCTGACGGTATTTATCCGAGGTGGGCCACCTTCGTGAAGACCATCCCCCTTCCTCAAGGAGCGAAGGCAAAATTATTCGCTGAACGTCAAGAATCTGTTAGGAAGGATGTCGAGCGAGCATTTGGGGTTCTACAAGCTCGCTTTGCCATCATCTGTGGTCCTGCACGAAACATGGACAAGGCTGAATTGGGTATGATAATGAAGGCATGCATTATAGTCCACAACATGATCGTCGAGGACGAGCGTGATTCGTATGACCTCAGTTTCGAATATGACGATGTGGACAACAACACCCCGCAACCTAATGTCGAACGGAACCACCATCCATGTTATGTAGCCTACCTTCGTAGAGTACAACAGGTTCATAACTCAGACTTACATGCACGTCTTCAATCCGACCTGGTCGAAGAAATATGGAGGAGACACACGGCTCGAACAACATCGCGAACGTAGTTTTTTCTGTTATTTGGAGATATTTGGCGATGTAATTTTTTTTAAAAAAAAATAGTTGAACATTCGTGATGTGTTTATTTGAAATTTTGAATGTGTCCAATCTTCAATTGTAATTTGTTTTCAATTGCGATCCTTCATTTGCATTATGTTTTAATTGAATTGTACTTCCAATCATTTTTTTTACTTGTTCGAAAAAAAATACAAACAAATAATAATAGGAAAAAATAAAATCAATTTATACATTTTTATGTCAACATAATAAATATTCCTTGCTCTCAAAAAATAACAACATTCACACATGTTAGAAAAGTTAAAACTCAAACACAATAAAAAAAAAATAAAAAGTAATAAGTTAAGTTTAAGTTGTGGGCTCCATTACAATTAATTGTCCTGGAATGAGTTCCAGTGGTTGCAAAATTGAATAAAATGCAGGTGGAACTCATGCTGACGTGGCAGGCCTGAGTTCCAAAAAATGGAACTTGGGTTGGGGATGCCCTTATTGGATAGCAATGACTATAAAATCAGACCTTATTGAGATCAACTCTATATATCTACAAAGGTGTATCATATGCGTGATTTTTTAATTGTTAAGAAATATGAATAAAAATATGATTTTACACAATTTATAAGTTGTAACATCCTTCTATTACTCAGTTGTATTATTTTTTAAAATCTAGTATATAATAATATAACTTTTAAGCTCAAACAAGATACTTAAGAAGGGTATTATAGTAAGACAAGTTTGGTTGTGTTAGTTATGCACCCCATAGTAAAACTTTCTTACCGGTTGGTTGCTTCAACTACTTGTGAACAATGGTTCAACAATGGTTTATGTAAATTTAATCTTCTTTCATTTCTCTTCAATGAATATGTATGTTATACATTTTGAACAAAATAGCTGGAGATTAGGTGCTAATGATGCCCCGGTCTATTTTCATATTGAGTGATGATACGAGCCTTGTAACAAAACACCTCTTAAGTGTCTTGTCTTGATTAGAATTAATATGTTAGATGATTTGAAATCACCAAATTTTCAACAGTTAGATGCACTTATGAATTGCAAAATCCTACTATTAATTGGCTATGCCAATGAATACAAAATGGCGCCCTATTCAAATCAACACCATCAATGAAGTTGTATCATAATTGTGAAGAAATATTGATAAAAATATGAGTTTACACAATTTGCAAGCTGTAACATCCTTCTGCTGTTCAATTACATGATTTTTTAAAATCTAATGCATGATAATAGAACTTTTAAACTGAAATTAAACATCTAAGAGGTGTTTTGTACTAAGACAAAATTGGCCCTATCAGTTACGCAACCCATCATCAAGCTTTATTACTCGTTGTTGACACAACTTAATTGATTTGATCTTGTGTTTTTTTTTTTTTTGCAACTAATAACTGTTTTGCTGCAAGACACTTTTTTGGTATATTGTTTTATCCTATAAATCATATTACAATGTTTTTAAATTGAAAAAAAGATATGATCAAATAGCGGAAGCATATTACAACTTATAAATTATGTGAAATCAATTTTTTACATTTCTAAAATATGCATATCGTATGCCGTCGTGAATAGGTTGATACAATTATTTTGTTGTCATTGCCGACAAATATCTAAACTTAGTAATTTATGACTAAGTATAATCATCAAAAATTTAGTAATTTTAGATTATAAAATATATTAATTTAAGACGAGACAACATATTTAAGGATTTTTTTGTGACAACATATATACATATACATACTTACATACACACATACATATGTGTGTGTGTGTGTGTGTGTGTGTGTATGTATGTATGTATGTATGTGTGTGTGTATATATATATATATATATATATATATATATATATATCAATCTTTTTTTTTAATACAAATTCATTCATATTGTGCACCAAAACAAGAAAATCAATTCATTCATATTTACTCTTTTTTTCCTTTTTCGTTGACCAGATCTTTTATCTATTTTCTCTTATCCACTGCCAGTATCATGTTAGTATGCATTATTATTCTACAGCTTAGGCTTGACTTAATCCTATCTATATAACTATATTTAAAATTGAGTGATCATACCTTAATTAGACACTTGGTAATCACTCATTGGACGTGAATATTGTTTTCTTCTCTCTTTTCTGAATTATTGATTTTAGATATTAATTGAGAAGTATTAGCAAGAGTAATTATATCAAATTAATGTAGCAATTCAACTCATAGGTTTCACTTTGTATTGAGAAAGTTACTAAGTTTTCAATTTTATGTTTCATCTTTTCTTCTTTTTTTTAAAATTAAGTGTTAGTATCTTTTCAAAACCTATGTAAATTTTATATTCATAATTTTAATATTATGAGTATAATCATAAAATCATAGATCAATAATATTAGAAATAGCATTTTGAAAAATTGTGATTTAAAGTAAAATTATTTTATTATAGTTTCATTAATATATATTTTACAAATATTTTAGTTCGCCAACTTAATAAAAAAATTAGATTTTAGTTGTAGTCTTAATATTAATTAAGAATATACAAGATGGCTATCGACACTCCATTTTTCCTTAACGCTTTAATACTTTTCATATTTTCATAGGGAAGTATATCTAATTAATAATATTTTAATTTTTCTTTGAATCAAACGTTTGTAACTAATGGATATTTGTAATTGGGGCTTCTTCATTTAACTTATTATGTATAGATTAATTTCATTATGTTAACCTTAATTAATTGTAATAATGTTTTTCCTTTTAAGAGGAAGGGTGGTATAGTTATTATCAGAGAGTGATAGAGTAAGGCAGTAATGAAATCTAGAAGTTATATTTCACAATTCATGGATAAAGGTGCATTAATAGCTATATTAACTTTGTATGCTACAATTGGTAACTTAAAATATATAAGGCTCTTAGACTATTATTTATCAAAATAGTAAATTTATTTTGATGAAGGACAATAAGAGATTTGCACGATAATATATTTATTACGTACATATTGACTTAGTAGATAGAAATATGTTAAAGTAAAAAAACTATACCAATCCATGCGAAGCATGGATTTAACACTAGTTTTTAATAGATAAATGAGGTAAATGGGCTAAAATACATTAAATCATTTCGATTGATATAAAATTTTACATTATTATTCAATAGCTTAGGTTTGACTTAATCCTATTTTTAATCTAAATTACTTTAACGTTGGATGAGACTCAATGGATACATATCGATCTTGTGATAGTAATCAAATTTTTAAAAGTACTAGCTTAATCATTTCCGAATCCAAAAAGGGTTTATGGATCAGAAAGTAATAAAAAAATACAATATAAAACATAAAATAATATTCTTTTGATACCCGATAATCTTTAAAAATTTATTTGATACACATTGTGAAAATAAATATAAATCACTATAGTAACACTCTTCAATTTAAATTTACAGAACACAACTCTATTTTCAAGTTGGGTACTAACTGAATTTATTAAAAGTATAAGGATACCAAATAAAATATCACAAAATAAGTATACAAAGAATCAAGGGAGACACCCCACAACCCTAAAATAGATTGGTCCGAATCATTGGTACTTCTTGACTTAGACAAGGTTTTGAGTTTGAATCTTACAAACTTAAAAAAACAAAGGATTTATTAAAAGAGCTTTGCCTCTTATGAGATGATAGTTTGATTTCAGCTAAAGAAAGCTCACACATATGTATGTATTCGCTATTGGACAAATAGTTGTTAGCTGTTTGTGTTAGACATAAGATGTTAGTTATTTGAATCATTTATTTGTACTAGCTATTCAAATTACTTGTTCATAGAAAAAGTATTTGGTGTTATTAACTGTTTCTTGCATAGTTGTGAGACAAAAAGTTAATTTTTTTAAAAAAAATTTAGAAAACTTATACAATTAACTTTTTGAAATTGACTTTCGGACTCAAAAAATCCTTCTAAAAAACTATCTCACCAAACATGCATCCAAATTAATTTTTTAACTTGATCAAATAACTAATTTTGATCTAAAAAGTTCTTTTGATTAAAAGCTTTTCAAAAAATTATTTACCAAACACCCAATTACCTAGAAGAAAATTACAAGACTTGAGGGGAAAATTTCAAAAACAAAAACAAAAAAATCAGATAAAAAAGGGAACGGTAATGTGGGATTCGCATTATAGGGTTAAAAAACTGAAAGCAAGCATGAATTAATAGGTCGTCAACAGGTGAGAGTGTGGACTCAAGGGCTGCTTGCTCAGCTTTAGAATTGGTGCGGGCAAAATTGAGAAGTAGTCCCTAGGCTTACCAAAGAATGTAAGGAAAAAAAATTCAAGTTTTAAAGTACGAAATTTAATGACCGAATGAACTTGAAGAAGAGTAAAACTTAGGTGCGTGATCAGAATATAATGTATCATACTTCCTTAGATATAATCTAATTTTCAGCATATTTTCATCTGGATAAGTCTACCTCATTCTCAGATGATCTCCTCTCCTCACTCGTACCTAATAGTATACAGAGGATAATAATGTAACTTTTGTACTCCCTGAATGTTATATATACATAGTTAGGCTCCCTAATTAGGTCAGAGTCGTGACTTACATTCACATGGTATCAGAGTGCCAATTTCAGACCTAATGTTTTGTTTTCTTCCTCCTCAAAAAAACTCAATTGGGCTCTTCTCTCTCCTCACCAAAGCCCTATTCCCTCCTCCACCTTGCCACCACCGCCTCTCTTGCCACCCTTCCCTTCGTCGCTGCACCACTGCCATGTGTACCGAGGCGTCTACCCCGGTTACCCTTTTGCATCTTTCCGGCGGCTCTTCTCCTCTTGACTCTCATCGTGTCACAACTCCCGTTTTAGTGACTGCTTCCACACCCTTCCCGCCACCATCGTTGACGCCACCGCACATCGACCCTGCATTGCGGCTGTCTATTCTGTCCAACCTTGCTATGTCATATTTCAGGGTGTTCTCTGGCGTTGGCCTCTCTTACTCCTCAGTCGTGCCTTCGCTTTTGTGGCCCTCGGTGATCCCAACTCATGCCCCGTTCTCTACTGTCCAACCCAGCTTCCCTTCTGGTGGTTTCGGGACTTCTCTGCCGTCCCAGACAGGGAGTATTCCTCTTGGTAACCCTCCTTCCATGGATGAGTCTCCATGGTTGACCCTCATATCTAACTTGCCTCCTATTCACCCGAGTATCTTTTCTATCAATATCAAAAATTTTGTTACCATTGTTCTCACTACTGTTGAGAACTTCTTATTGTGGTGCACTAAGTTCATTGCCTTTCTTGTGACAACGCATTGGTTTTTTTGATGGTATGATCGATACTCCTCCTTCCTATATACTTGATTTTAATGGAGTGCGGCACCTGAATCCGTCCTATTCTGTTTGGTTGCGTTTGGATTAACTTATTCGATCTTGGTTATTCACTACAATTTCACCTGAACTATTAGCTGAGGTCCATGACTTGATTTGTTCTAAACAAATTTGGGACTATCTATCACACTGTTTTAATACTGCTAGCCTTGCCCGTGTTATGGATCTACGTCGTACCCTATCCACTTTGTCTAAAGATCCTAAACAATGCATGAAGGACTGTTTGCAGGGTACTGAACATATTGCAGACTCTCTTGCTTCCATTTGAACTCCGATTCCGGATCTTGAACTTGTTCAACTTACTTTGAATGGCCTTGATGAGGATTATCACAATTTGGTCACCACTCTCTCTTAGCTTATGCTACCAGTTTACTCATGTTTGATGATCTTCGCTCCAAACTCATTTACTATAAGCAACGGTTGCAGTTTCTAAAATCAAAGGATTTGTTTCAAGTTTATCATCCTGCGTTGGCTACGATGGTTTCTTCTTCCGAGTCTGGGAAAGCTACGCAGTCCTCAAATTATGGCAATGGGTCTGGTGGTAACAAAAATCGAGGATGGAACAACAACCGTAAAGGTAATAAGCAACAAGGGGGCGACAATCATAGTTCCAATCAAAATCAGCAACAATCTGCCAGCAGGAGTGTGCCTATAGGGACTGGTTATGGTAATACTATTTTTTCATGCTCTAGTATTCAATGTTCATCTCCTTCTTGTACTAACTGTGTCTTTGCAGGTAACACTTCGTCTGAAGGGGTATTAGGTTCTCATCCTAATACTGTTTGCCAAATTTGCTTTGCCCTGGGCTATACAGCTGTAGGTTGCCCACAACGCTAGACTCCTTTCCAACCTAATTCTGTCCCTGCTTTTGCCACTTTCAATCCGGTCGACGCCAACGAATCAATTTGGTGTCTTGATTCGGCTACCGCTTCCCATATGACTCCTACAGAAGGTAATTTACTCTCTAAAACTCTTTACACTTGCAATGATAAAGTTCGGGTTGGGAATGGTTCTCTTCTCTCAATTAAACATGTTGGTGCGCTTACTATTCCTACAGTCACTAAGCCTCTTGTCCTGAAAAATATTTTGCATGTTCCTATATTAAAACACAATTTACTGTCTGTCAAACAACTTTGCGAAGATAACAATTGCATTGTTGTATTTGACGATTCGCCTGTTTGTGTCAATGACAAAATCTCGGGTAAAGTTCTGTTGCATGCTTCCTCAACTGGCAATGTTTACCCTCTAGTTGTTCCTGGTTCTTTCCCCTCAATGCTTGCTACTCTTATTGACCTTGCGACTACCTGGCATCGTCAACTTGGCGATTGTGGAGTTAGGATTTTAAATTTTCTTAGAACTAAAAATTTAGTTTTTTTTTTCCAAATACATTTCATGATTCATGTAATTCTTGTCGACTTGCTAAATCACATTGATTACCTTTTTAATTAGTGGAACATCATTGTTACAAACCTTTGGAATTCTGATTTATGGCAATCTCCTATTCTTTCTAATCATGGTTTCCGGTATTATGTTTGCTTTGTGGATGATTTTCTCGTTACAGATGGATTTATCTACTTAAACGCAACTCTGATTTTCTACCCACTTTTTGTCCTTTCCAAAAGTTGGTGGAAAATTTGTTTGATACCAAAATTAAAATGTGTGGGTGGGCGTGAATTTGATAATACCTCTCTTGGGGCTCATTTCTCAGATCATGGGATTTATTTTCGAAAATCTTGTCCTGAAACTCAATCTCAAAATGGCGTTGTCGAACGCAAACATTGTTACCTCAAGGAGATTGCTCGTGCTCTTCTTATTGAGGCACATATGCCTGCCACTTTTTGGGTTGATGCTATTCAAACTGCTATTTTTGTTGCTAATAGGCTTCCTACACCTAATCTTCAAGGTTAGTCTCCTTTTGAAAAATTGCTTCATAAATCACCTGATTATAGTTTTCTCAAAACATTTGGTTGTGCCTGTTATCCCAATTTTTTAGCTACTTCTGCTAATAAATTAGCCCCAAGATCCGCTATATGTATTTTCCTTGGTTATGCCCCCTATTACAAAGGATACAAGTGTGTCAACCCTCTCCAGGGTCGGATTTTTATAAGTCAGCATGTTATATTTCATGAACATGAATTTCCTTATTTGGAATTTTTCAACTTACCCAACTCCATAATTTTCCGGGCTGATCATCCTTCCCCCACTTGTCTTCTTGAGCTATCTCGGGCTACTCTCATTCTTGCCAAGCCTTGTGACCATTCTGCGTTGATCCAGTCCAGCATCCCGTTTCCTCCATCCAATTCAGGCCCCCTCCCCTCAGCTCCACCAAGGCTATTCCGTGTCTGGGCCAATCCCCTGCTCCAGTCCAGGTCGCGCTTTCACCCTCCCCTTTGCCTTCTCCTACTGTTGGGCCCTCCAATTCACCCCTGTCGGTCCAACCCACTACCCAGGTGCCGGTTTCCCCCTCCCCCTTGCCTTCTCCTGGCCAGCGCCCCACATCACACGCTAGCCCAACCCTTCCCTTCCTTCCTCAGTCCATCTTCCCACCCCAATACGGAACCCATTTTGCCCTCTGTTTCCCAGGCCTAGGCCACCCCTATATCCATTTCTCAGCCTCTCAACTCTCATCATATGGTCACTCGAGCCAAAAGTGGCATTCGCAAGCCCTAAGTGCATTTTGTCTCTTAACACTACTATTGTGGGTCTCAAACCAAACTTTTTTCAAATAGACTTCTACTGATTCTAACTGGCAAGAGGCTATGACTAAGGAATACAATGCGTTAATTGCTAATGATACTTGGGAGTTGGCTCCATCTCAATTTGGACAAAATCTTGTGGGATGTAAACGGGTTTACAGAGTTAAATTTCATTCTGATGGATCTGTTGAACGGTACAAGGCGCGGTTGGTTGCTTTTGATAATCATCAACAGGCCAGGATTGATTATCATGAGACTTTTAGCACTGTTGTTAAGCCTCCCACTATTCACTTGGTTCTCTCCTTAGCTCTGACTTTTGGTTGGCCTATACGACAGCTGGATGTTAAAAATGCTTTCCTTCATGGCATCCTTACTAAGGAAGTTTACATGCACCAACCACTCGGTTTTCTTCATCCTCAGTTTCCTCGTCATGTTTGTGCTCAAGCAAGCAATCTATGGCCTAAAACAAGCACCTCGTGCCTGGTTACATAAATTTAGCAGCTTCCTTCTATCTCATGGTTTCGTTTGTTCCCCCTAAGACACTTCCGCGTTTGTTTATTACCATGGTTCTACCACTGTGATCTTACTTCTTTATGTTGATGACATTATTCTTACTGGTAGTTCCTCTTCTGTCCTTCATAATTTCATCATTGTTCTCTCTTATCAGTTTGTTAATATAAGTTTGTTATGAAGGACTTCGGTGACTTATATTATTTTTTGGGTGTTCAGGTGGTATGAACTTCTTAGAGTATATTTTTGACACAGCAAAAATATGTCAATGATCTTATTCAAAAATTTCACATGCACACTGCTAAAACCTGTTCGTACCCCATCTCTTTCTAGAACCTCTTTGATCCTTACAGATGGAGATTTACTTGCTGACCCCACCGAGTACAGAAATATGGTAGGTGCATTGCAATATTTGACTATGACTAGACCTGATATTGCCTATGCAATTCATGTAGTTTCTCAGTATATGCATGCTCCCCGTACTACTCATTTACATGCTATCAAGCGTATTTTTAATTATTTGCAGGGTACCTTGGGTTTCGGCTTGTAGCTTCGTCCAGCTTCCACTCCACCTGTCATTGTTGCCTATTCTGATGCTGATTGGGTAGGGTGCAAAGACTCTTATCGGTCTACAACGAGCTACGCAATGTTCTTTAGCCTAAATCTTATCTCCTGGCGCTCCAAGAAGCAACCTACGTACGGTTTCCAAATCATCTACTGAAGTTGAATATCGCACTGTTGCTTACACAGTTGCTGAAACCATTTGGATTCGCAAGCTACTTGCTGACATTGGCATCTGTTTATCTTCCCCTACCAAGGTCTACTGTGATAACATTAGTGCCTCCTATATGGCTGTTAATCCGGTCCAACATGATCATAGCGAACACATTGCGGTTGACTACCATTTTGTTCGTGAGCGTGTTGCTTATGGGGATTTAATTGTCCATTACATTCCTACTAAGCTTCAGTTAACTGATATTTTTACCAAAGGATTGTCTTTTAAGTTGTTGAATTTTTTCAGAGACAATCTGTCAGTACGTTCCTCCCTAACAGATTGAAGAAGCGTAATAGTATACAGAGGACAATGATGTAATTTTTATACTCCCTGAATGTTATATATATACCTCTAGGCTCCCTAATTGCGTCAGAACCTTGACTTACATTCACATTATCCATCCGCTTTGTTTCTCCGCCCCGTCTTTTCTCTAAAATTTTCATCGTAATTTTTTCCCTTGTACTTTTTTCGCTGAGTCGAAATAATGGAAAAAAGGTCGCTTTCTTTTCACTTATTTTCTTCCTCATTTTTTTCCCCTTTAAAGTTTCTCTCCCTCGTATTTTCTTCAATCCAAATAGAGGGTAAAATATTTTACCGTTGGACTCTTGGATTCGAGTTTAGGACTTACAAATTTTATATGCAAAAAGTTGGTAGGAAGTTGATAAACTTTCAAATGAGTGTAGGAACTTTACGTGTAGACCTTGTTGGGCGTAACTTCACATGGATACCCCACTCTCCTACTGATTCATAGCCCACGACATTACCCATGCTCGCTGAGGGCCCCCATAGAAGCATCTGGCATAAAAGGATATGGGCTCTGTTTGCCAATCAGCTGTTAGCTGTTAGCTGTTAGCTTTTAGCTGATTGCATTAGCTGTTAGCTGATTGTATTAGCTGCTTGACTTAGCTGATTGCATTAGCTGTTTGTGAAAAAAGTGTTTGGTGAAGTTAGCTGTTTCTAACAAAGTTATTTGATAAAATTTCACTTATATCCATTACTCAATTTCATTATTTTTCTAACAAAATAATTTTTCATTGGATATTTATTTTTCTTTTCGATATGAATTATGAATTAAGACTTATATGACATATAAAATTACATTTATACTTTTTCCTAATTTTAGTACTTATAATCAAAATATATTTTTAATGTTAAATGTTTTCTTTTTTAATAGAAATTGAAATTATGTGATATAAAAAATATTTATATATTATATAAGACTAACTAACATAAATTATTTGTTAAATTAAGAAAGCGTTAAAATTAAAAGCATTATCTTCAACATCATGACCATCCACAACTCTTGTCTCAAAAAAAAAATTGAAAATTTAAAGTATAAGCATCCAACATTCGGGAATATCATTTGTGAATGACATGTAATGTAAATTTGTCCAAATTATAAGGTTAGTATGGTCATTATAATAGTCAACATAAAAAAAACTCTTTGAAAAAGCTATCCCAAAGAGCTTTTTGTAAAAGAGCTTTTTGGGTATAAAAAGCTAATCTAAAAAGCTAATCAACCAAACACCCTAAAGAGCTTTTTGACCAGAGTCAAACAGCTAATACCCCAAAAAGCACTTTTTGCATCCAAAAAGCTCTTTTTGCATCCAAAAAGCTCTTCACCAAACATGGCCATGGTGAATTGACAACTTATCTTTTTCTTAAAAAAAAAAACTAAAAAACTAAACATCATTGTCAGGGCATTAGGCTTGTCCCAAGCCTGAGTAGGTCTTGTCCCTTCCTCTACGCCGTACGTCAGGGCATCTGTCATAAAAGGACCTGGTGAATTGACAACTTATCTTTTTCTTACAAAAAAAAAAACAAAAAAACTAAACATCATAGCCAGGGCATTAGGCTTGTCCCAAGCCTGAGTAGGTCTTGTCCCTTCCTCTACGTCGTACATCGGGGCATCTGGCATAAAAGGATCGGGTGAATTGACAACTTATTTTTTTCTTAAAAAGAAAAACAAAAAAACTAAACATCATAGACAGGGCATTAGGCTTGTCACTTCCTCTACGTCGTACGTCAGGACATCTGGCATAAAACCTGGTGAATTGACAACTTACCTTTTTCTCAAAAAAAAAAAAACAAAAAAACTAAACATCATAGCGAGGGAATTAGGCTTGTCCCTAGCCTGAGTAGGTCTTGTTCCTTCCTCTACGTCTTACGTCAGTCCATCATAAGTTCCGTCACAAAAACCTGCCTAGGGAGCCCATGAATCGACAATTTATCGTACCTCTATAATAAGACATCCAAACGAATATATCTTTCTTTAAAAAAATAAAAAATCTATTATTGTATGAACATATTGAAGCACGGCTAGTAGCTCAACTGGCACCATAATTGGCACCATAATTGTTTTCATAGTATGAAGCTGTGTGCGTAGCTAGTGAAACCTTTGGGCTTGAGTTCCCCTTTCTATTGCGTTGTCAAGCCCTATTGAATACGCCTGAGATAGAGTTCAATAACAATAATCCACAGTTACCAATCTTTAAGGGGAAAAAAAAACTCTACCATAGCTTTTTGAATTAAAAGTAAAAACCTCTCAACCTTGTACATCTCTTAATGCATCTTTCCAAGGCAGAAACCTAGAATACTATATGGGAGAAGACCCACTCATTAAAGTAAACTGCATTTTAGCCGACCATTTCTATAGTTTGTCCATTGTCCTAACTTGATTGTTGATCTTAAAAATAAGAACCCACTTTATGCCTGATAAAAATTAAACTCTTTGTTTTTTTTTAAAAAAAAACTTCCTTTCAATTGGAGTAATTTCCATAAAAATGGAAATTTAAGAAGATAATTATTTCCAACAAAATGGTTACGGAAATATATTTTTGAATTATGCCTAAATGATAATTAATTATCTTGATAATTAATTATTGCAATGAACCTTTTGATAAATAATTAATTTGATTAATTATTTATGCAGAGGTACAAGTTAGTTTAGATGATTAACTAATTTATACCTTTTAATGAAAGGGTGTATCTATGAAGGGACATGCCCTTTTTAAATTGGTGTTTGATGAAAGGTTGTAATCCTTTCATGAAAAGGCATGATGAAAGCTATAAATATGGATGACCTCGACATGCATTTGTAATGCCTTGTTAGGTATGATCAAGAAAGTTATACTATCACCATAATCCCTAGAATTTCTATCATGTCTTAGACACTTAAGATCCTATCTTCGTGAGTGCTACACGCAGATAGGGGAGTCTTCTTTGTATTCCAAAGACCTATTCAAGTAGCCCTGTTGCGCATGGGGATGAACAGAGTTTTTAGGAAAAGAGTAATTGCACATGCCTAGAAGCCTCAGTTAATTTAACACTGAGTTTGTCTGTGATAAACAAATATATATATCCATCAAACCGAATTTTACACCAACAATCTAAAGACTATAGTATGTCTAACACAAAGAAGCCAATAATTCTATGTGTCAAATTGAAGGTTTGATGGAAACAAAGACATGTTTGTAAAAGAAATGAGTTTTCTTGGACTAGTATAGTTGTTTCTCTTGATGTAATCAATATTTGTTGATTTGTTGTACAATAAAGTACGGTAACAGTCGTTAGCCTATTGTATTTATACTTTTGATTATGAGATCTAAAGATATCTATGATCGTATATATTTATAATGGCTATTGTATGGGAAAATTCTGATGTTATATCCAAATAATGTATTATAGCAATGTATTTATGCGGTAAATAAATTGTGAAGTCCATGAAGATAAGTGCTTTATTTGGACTTGATGGCTATAATATGAAAAATTGTCATGAAAAAACCCATGAATGCGTTCAACTGTATTTTTTTTACATTGTCTTGATGGATGAATTTATGCAATGGCGTCAATACAAAAAGTTGGAGTCAAATTGACTACAAGATAAGTGTCATTGACTTTGTTGCTTTTAATTTTCTTCTGTTTTTGTTTTCAATTTGGCTTAGTTTAACACTCTCAAAATAGCATGTAATATCTTGTGAGTAGATTTGGCAAAAATTAACCCAACTCGAAAACCCAACCCAAATCCGCCCGAAAATTTTGGGTTTTGAACACGATTTTTCTAGACCTGAACCCAAAATAAACCGAGCTCAAAAAACCTGTAAATTTTTGGATCAAACCTAACCCGAACCCGAATCTACCCGCTCAACCCGAATATTATATGCTTACTTTTTATTTTCTTTAATTTTTTTCCTCTTAATAATAATAGTTTTTTATTATAACGAATTGTTGAGAGAGACGTTATACAATTATCACATCGCTTTGTAAATTAGAGAAAAGTTCCCATTTTTTCTCGTAAAACGTCATACACAACTTATAAATTGTAAAATTTTAGAAAATGGCCATGAAACAACTCTAATATTAAGAAAAATAATTTAAAATTATATAAGTATTGAAAATGTGCGAGTCATACCATTATACTCTTGATAAAAAGAATACGTCTCATCGCATTTTAAATAAGATTATTCTATAATAATCTAAAATTTTAATTTTATAATTAATAGATAATTATGATATCTTGTACGTATATAGTATTTTTTCGTTTGGATTCCTTTTAATTGGTCCCAAATCTGATGCAGTGTTGGGCAATGGACCAACTTATGTTCGTATTAGGATCGACATACTAATAAAGCATTCCTGATTAGGTAATGCTAGGTTAATTAACAACAACAACAACAACAACAACAACAACAACAATACCTCCTAGTGTGGGTCCCGCTTTCGCGGGGTCTGGGGAGATCCAGCTGTAGGCAACCTTACCCCTACCGGTACAATTACAATGCTAGGTTAATTAACGAAACATCAAATTATTAAATGGGCTATTAACGGGTCGAACCGCTCCAACTTGTTAACATTCTTTAGATGGGATGACCTATGAATGACCCAACCAATTATTAATATCTTAATATACGGGCCAACCATCTAGACATGACTCATTGTCCACCCGCACATGAAGTTCATACATCATCTTGAAAAACTTGGATATTTGAAAAAAGTACAATTACAATGCTTGAACATTAAATACAGACAATTTTAAGTAATAAATACGCCGAATTTTTCATTTTAACAAAAAAAGAAATAATTCACTAAAAAGGCGCTCCAAACCCATTAGGTTGATCCGAAACCCGTAAAACCGAAATACGCCCGTTTGTATTTTACCCGAACCCGAGATACACCCGATCCGTATTTTACCCGAACCTGAATACATCTGACCCGTATTTTACCCGCTCGCCTGAATTGACAGGTCTACTTTTGAGTATACAATTGAAAAGAATCTAACATTATTGTTTATTCTTTTCTGAACTGTCAACCCTTTACTATTATCATCTTACCATTGCATTGTGAATCTATGCTGGAGTGTCAGTAATCGTATGTGATTGATCAAGTGATCAAATATTGATCATGATTATCATGACAATGCATATCATGATGGAAAAAATGCAATATTTGTTATGGAAAATGAAAATCAAGCCCATGGGATTGAGATGATAAATTACAACATCATTAGATATTCTTATGGTGGAAGTAATTTAGGGAGTAAAATTATGCATAATTTTCATGGTGTTGCATGAGATGGTCGCTAAAGATGATGAGAGCAAAATTATTTTTTCTATGCCACTAATATTGCTAATCCATTGGCTTGAGCATGTTCACAATCAATATAATTTTGCTATGATGACAATAATTACCGCTATATGGTTCATATGATGGGAATTTAAGAGTAATTGTATAAATATTTGCACTATTATGTATGTGCTCTAACTTAATATGCTTTAAGAATAAATACTTTTATTCTTGATGGGAGTATGCTATTTCCTTGTTTTCTTGTAAAATAGATGTCCATATATTTAGTTGGATATTTAAATGCCATTTGGACAAAATATTCACATGATATTTATGATTCATAAAATATGGTTTATGAATCGGTGATTAGTGTCACTGAGAGGGTAAATGATTCATCTTTCATATAAATAAATGTGAAATATAATTTATTTATTTCTATGTAATTCTGATTTGCTAAAATATGTATAAGTTCATGGATGTATTGTTGGACTTGTTAATGCATTTGTTTTAGCATGGTTTTAAATGCCTCTATTTTTTATGGACATTTGGATGTTATTTCTTCTAGTTTTGGAATTATTCACATGGTATTAATGATTCATAAGGTTATTATGATTTTATGCTTTGATGTGAATGGATCTTAAATAGGATAAAAGTTTTATCCTTGATGGAAATAAATATAATGTTTTATTTATTTTCATGAGATTTTATATATATACTAAAACATTATAAGTCCACAAGGATTTCTGATAATATTTTAGTATGATTAATTTTAAGTTCATGGACATAAATTCAACTTATGGACTTGTTTACGACCATAAGATTCTCATTATGGTCAAAAGAATTGGATGCATACGGATGGAATGTAAATGAGTACATATTTACATTAATCCATGAACATACATATGATGATCCTATAGCTATTTACTCTAGCTAGGAGTAAATGGTGGGGGTAATTTATACACATATGGTGATGTGATATGTTTTTAAGTCTATTAATTGAAATTATGATTATAATTTCAAGTTGGACTTAGATGCAAATATAAAATTATTTTCATGTGTTAAACCTTGCTGGAGAGGTTGAAATGTCAAAGTTTAAAAATTGAAATTTGTTATCATTTTAGTTGACTTTGTGAGTCTTGTGCAAACATAATTAAGACTTACAAAGACAATGGATTCGGATGGACACGAAAATATACACGTGTGTTTAATATGATAACTTCAAGTATTGATACGTTTATAAAGTTATTGTTATCAAAGTCATAGAATGCATTTAATGACTTTGAAATGGATGGTGTAAAGCCCATGCTAAGTCACTCATTGTGGAACCTCAACTTAGCGCTCGTGGAAACATTGACTCTTAAGTTCAATGAGTCAAAGTATACCATCTTAGTGACTTGTTAGCACTTACCATCATAATTACCATCTAAGTGGGGTGCTTAATAACCCATATTTTAAACTGAGGGTGAGTTTTTGCTCTTAATGAACCTCAATGGAGAACATTTGAATTGGTATAGAAATAAGTATTTGATTAAGTTGTTTCTACGTAATCAATGGAGTGACTTGTTTCTTGTACTCAAATGATTCCATTAATACTTTATGGGGGTATTGGTGAGGTTTACCTAGTAAGTGTGAAGTTTGGCCACTTCTGCCAAGCTTGGGCTTGGCTTTAGAGCGCTTACAAAATGAATACGGAACACATGGTCGTTAATAGTGTCAAATTACTAAGTGATCTGGGACGGAAGTATTGTGTGCGGCTTAGATGCAAGTGGTCAGAGCGGATAACTGGTTCAAAGCATAGCCTACCATGTTATCCTGATCATTTGACGGACCGATCACTAAGATGGGGGTTCAATCGCAAGACACGTTCGTTTATGCACGAGATCTCCATAAATTTGAAAAACCTTTTTGTTATGGAAATGGTGGGGGATTGTTGGAGTAATTTCCATAAAAATGGAAATTTAATAAGAAAATTATTTCCAACAAAATGGTTATGGAAATATATCTTGGAATTATGCATAAATGATAATTAATTATCTTGGTAATTAATTATTGCAATGAACATTTTGATAAATAATTAATTTGATTAATTATTTATGAAGATGTACAAGTTAGTTTAGATAATTAACTAACTTATGCCTTTTAATGAAAAGGTGTATCTATGAAGAGACCTGCCTTTTTAAAATGGTGTTTGATAAAAGGGTGTAAGAGCACCTGCAATGCAAGGCTTGCGAGCCAAAAATTTGGCTCACGGCCCAAAAAACACAATGAATCAGTGATTCGCTTCGCTCGCTCCACGGTCAAGCTTACGGCTGTGATCTACCCCCACACATTTTTTTTTTCTTTTCGCCAACAAAGCTTTTAAAAGTCTACAATCCAATAATATGTTAGTGGTGGGTCCATAAAATATTATCTTATTTGGTGATCCAAGTCGATGATCCATAAGATATAGAGAAGAGAAAAAAAGCTGACTTGTGAGATAATGTGAAGGGTGTGAGCCCCCATTTGTGATCCAAAAGTATGGATTACTATTATATATGCTCTAATCCTTGCATGAAAAGGCATGATGAAATCTATAAATATGGATGACCTTGACATGCATTTGTAATGCCTTGTTGGACATGACCAAGAAAGTTATACTATCACCATAATCCCTAGAATTTCTGTCATGTATTGGTCACTTGGGGTCCTATCTTCGTGAGTACAATACGTAGATAGGTGAGACTTTTTTGTATCCTAAAGACCTATTCAAATAGCCATGTTGCACGTGGGGGCTAATAGAGTTTTTAGGAAAAGAGTAATTGCACATGCCTAGAAACCTCAGTTAATTTGACACTGAGTTTATCTATAACAAACAGAGATACACATCCATCAAACCGAATTTTACACCAACACTTTCAAAAATGTAAAGAGTAGTTGCATTGTAAGTCACATTAATAAAAATATATGACAATACTTTATATGACAAATAAACTTAGGAAAAGAAACTACGTTTATGACATGAAAATGCATGCACTTAGAAACGGATAATATTCTGCAAACTTCTTGGTCATGACCTCCAACTACTTCCATATTAAAATTATACTGCCAACATCTACAAGTACACCTCAATATTTCCAATGTAGCAATGGCAATATTGACCCCAACTAACTCGCTAATAGTGAGAAATGTAACACTCACTAAAACGGAGGAGGGGAACCCCTTGAGGCAAAGGTAGACTCTCGATACGAGAAGAATTTCTCTGTTAAACAAAAAATAAAAAGTTTCCAAGTCATTTTAGACTTTTATCAAAATGAAAAGAAAAAAAAAGTGTCAAAGTATAAAAGTCTTCCTTTATTCCAAGCAACAAGTGAAACTTTTATTGAAGTGATTTTTAGGTAAGGTATCAAAAATTTCTAAGTTCGATTATAGATGCCTCATATTCAAATCTCAATAGCTCTATATTGAATAATTATGTTTAAGAGCCTTATATAGAATAAGTACCAACACAAGTTGGTTCAACTGGTTGGACATATACTTGCTCCCCTTAAGCGAGGTCTTGAGTTTGACTCTAATGAATGGAGAAAATCTATACTAGGAGAGCTCTACCCCTAATTGGGCCAACAGCAGCCCGATTCCTAAAATGGTGGATTCAAGACAACAACAACAACAAAATTGAATAAGTATGTGAGGTAAGGAGCTTTATGTAAGGAAGCTTATTAGAATACAAGAGATATTCGAAGGTCCTTTAACCATCAATTTAAACTTTTGACTGAGATCCTTTTAAATAAAAAAAACAATTCAAAATTTGGATTACTAAATGTAATAATAATGGGGCCTCGATTACAGCTAGAAATTAGCCGCAATAGATTTTGAACCATTGATACAACTTATAGATAAAGAGGAGCTATTAGAAATGAAACT
>JACYFF010031955.1:102418243-102458295 GCA_017589665.1 Selenicereus undatus
GTTTGTTGACTTTGATCCCAGATCAGTCGAAAGTGAGTGAGTGTGTCCTAGTCGTGTGGACTTTGGACGTGTCCAATCTGGTGAGATTTGGACGTGGTGTAACCTGTCTTAGAGAATGAGGTTATGTGGTTGCAAGTTGTAACAAGGTGGGCTAGAAGTGTTTTCCACGTAAAAATTGTGTGTGCTTTATTTTCCGCATTTATCTTGGTGATTTTCGCATTTGCAATATTTGAGAACACCCTCTGCAAACAAGTTACAAGGGTGTTTGTTATTCACAATGCGAAAATCAGACACCACAATTCACCCCCCTCTTGTGGTAGAATACTCACGAACTTAACACCCTTGACAGTAGTATGTATCTAAGCATCCATAATCTCATGGAATGATGTATCATCAGACCATATCTCACAATATTTAAAAGAGGGTTTGGCTCTATGACTATTAGGGACGGACAATAGTAATAGAGTATGATCAGATAAGGATTCATTCAAGTATTCTAAATGTATATAGTTAGAAACACTATACCACAAGTTATTAACAACCACTCTATCAATATAAGACTAAATAGATTTATTTGTCCACAAGAAAAAAGCCTATGTACTTCTCAACTTATGCAACTTATAAAACTTTAGGCAATTGGAAAAATCCTTTAGCTTAAGGTCATCCAGCTCCACACCCTCCAATCTCTCATTTGGGCATAAGATAGAATTAAAGGCACCTAACACTTCCCAAGCATCATCCATATTTTGTGCAATATTGTATAAATCCTCCCAAAGTTGCGTTTTGAGTTGACTCTGATTGTAACCATAGACAAAAGTAACAAAGAATTGATTATGTGTAGATTCTTGACAGGCCTTAAAATGGGTCATTTGATCAGTGCCAACAATGATGTTCACTCTACACGCTAAAGGTCTCCAAGGAACCCAAATACTATTTGTTTGGAGCATGTTAGTTTAGCACTGCCAGTTACCAAATAGTCTAGTAGCAACTTCATGCTCATTCTCCAATTTAACTTTTGTTTCTAAGAGGCCCACAAAACTTACTTTGTATATATTCAAGAAACTTTTGACACCTTGTTTATTAGGGCTAGCTATTAAAACCCCTTATGTTCCAACTGGAGATATTATCCATTGGAGGAGATTTTGGTTTCTAAATAAGCAAAATCGGTTTCTAATAGCCATTAAAAACCTATTTGAAACCAATAGTTGTCCGTTTCTAGAAGCTTGGTTGCAAAGCAATTTTGAAACCGAAGTTGATTCGGTTTCTAAATCGAAAACCAATATTTGAAACCAATTACAAATCGGTTTCAAATATTAGAAACCGAAGACAGACATCGATTTCTAATATCAAAAACTGGATTAAGTCATCCATTTCTAATATATACAAATCGAATTTGTACATTGGTTTCTAATATTTGAAATGTTCGGTTTCTAAAGTTTGAAACCAATGATATTAATTTTGTTTCTGATCTTGGAAACCAATCTGTCAATTCAGTTTCAAATATTAGAAACCAAGTATAGTCTTCAGTTTCAAATTTGTAAATTTATGAGTGTCATGTTCTTTCGGTTTCGAAAATAAAAGAATGGTAGTTTTCAATAATAACATAAACTTGCCAACTTCAATCCCTGTCGTAATTATACACCTCTTCCAATAATACCATAACAAAACCAACACAACTCAAAGTTTAATAACGAAAATGCATAATATGTATATATATAGTTATAAGAGATTCTACAATAATGTTGACTCCAAAAGGTGGAACTATTTACCAAATTTACAACCCCATACAAAAGTTCAAGCATTGGAACTCCATAAGAGAAACCTATATAGATCCTTAGTAAGGTAGCTGGGATTTACAAAAGTGAAGATATATGCATAGCAGAAATCCACAACACCCAAAATTAGAAGGCATGTCTCTGTGCATATGTTTATCAGCAATCTACTTTTTTGAATCATGGAGGTCTGATAGATGACTAAGCAAAGTGGACATGAGTGCCATTCGGAATTGTATACTGAGCAGGGCTAATTTTTGATCCTCCATTGTCTTAATTGTGCCTTTAGTATTCGTTGTTGCTCCTCCATTCTTCATTTATGCTCCCCTATGAATCAATGTTTATGACTGATTACGAATATTTAGGCCCTGTTCTTTTCGTGGCTCATTTTACATTTACCAACCTCAACCAACTTCTACCCACCTGAAACAAAAATACCAACCTCAACCCACTTCAACTAACCTCAACCCACTTCAACCCACTTCAACCCACCCCTTCATAAATTTAATAATTTGTAACCCAAATCATTAAAAGTAATTGATAAGTTGCACCGGCCTCCAACTTTCAAAAAAATAATTACAAAATTGTAAAATTACCATTCAACGGAAAAATGCTCTAAAATTTACAATAACTTAAATCCTGTTCTTTTTAGTGGGAAATGAGGTGTGTGGGATGGGTGACTGTGGGAAATGGAGGGAAGGAGTTGGTGAGTATGGTATTTTCTTTTTAAGTATAGGAAGGAGTGAGTGAGTATGGGTGAAAGTTAAATGTAGTTCAATGAACTTGAAGTATATTATTATTTTTTTGTTTTATAATGTAATAATTTTATTGTGATAGTAATTAATGATGATGAAATTTTTTAAATTGTTTTAATTCTTTTTTGTTGTTTTTATTTTGTTTATTTTTTAATTTTTAATTTTTGTATTTTTGTATTTTTATTTTTGAACTTTTGAATTTTAATTTTTTTTTAGTTTTTTATTTTTTTATTTTTTAAATTTTTTAATTTCAATTTTTAAATTTTTAAAATTTTAAACTCTTAATTTTTATTTTTTAATTTTTTAATTTTAATTTTTTAATTTTTAATTTTTTCAATTTTTAATTTTTATTTTTTAATTTTTTAATTTTCAATTTTGTAAATTTTTTAAATTTATTAAATTTTTTGAATTTTTATTTTTATTTTTCTTAAATTGTATAAATTTTTTTAGTTTTAATTTTTAATTTTTTTGTATTTATTTTTCATTTTATTATTTTTATTTTTTTGTATTTGATTTTTATTTTTTATTCTTTTGGAATTTTCTGTTGGTTGTTTTTCTAGAATAAAAAATGAAAAATAATAAATAAAAAAATACAAAAAAATATAAAAATAAATACAAAAAAATCAAAAAATCAAAAGAAAAAATAAATGCAAAAAATTAAAAAGTTAAAAAAAATAAAAAAATAAAAAATAAAAATAAAAATAAAAAAATGAAATATAAATATAAAAAATAAAAATAAATATAAAAAATAAAAAATAGAAATAAAAAATAGAAATAAAAAAATAAACAATAAAAATAAATACAAAAAAATTCAAAATGTAAATAAAAATAAATAATAAAAAAAATACAAAATTTTTAAAAAAAAATGAACAATAAAAAATAAAAAAATAATGCAAAATTAAAAAAATAATGAAAAACAAAAAAAATAAAATTGTTCCATAACATTCGAAAAATTAAAACTGCTCATAATTACTATCAAATTATTCGTACACACGATTATGTAAATTATAAAAATTTTCAGAATATGAGAAATTATTGTTTTATGTTGATGTGGGAAGGAGTTGGTGAGTGTGGGAAGGAGTTGTATTGTTTTTTTTTAAGTGCGGGAAGGATTGGGAAGAGGTGGGAAGGCATGGGTGAGTGTGGGTTGAGTTGATTTTCCAAGAAAAAGAACAGGGCCTTAATAAATTATTACTCATTCTCATTATTTTAACTCAGTTCAACCCACCACAAAAAAAAATATACAAACTTCAACCCACTTCAACCTACTTTAACCCACCTAAAAAAAAATGTCAACTTCAATCCACCTCAACCAACCTCAACCCACCCCCATTTACCCACGAAAAGAACAGGCCCTTAACATCAGAAAATAACAATATTATCACAAAACAATAGAAATTCGTTGCCAAACGACAAGATAAAACTGAAGAAAGTTGAGGAAATAGCAATCACAATTTGGGTATAAGAAGACCAATAACATAAACTGATTAGTTGTATGCCAACTTCCTCCTGACGTGAAGTCCCTCGTATTACATTATGCACAGGCCCAAAACTGCGGGTTTTCAAAAGAGGGCAGAAGTTAACATGCTTGTTAAGACTCTTACAGTCTGTTGGTTGAACTTTGATGGAAGCTCATGGATGTAATATAATTCTATTAGTATCCTCTCCAATTGGCCATTTCAATCTCCTCATTCATCACCAAACACTCTTTGAGGGTAGTAGTCACACACACATAGGCATAACAACAACTCTAGAGATAACAACATCAATGACCAGACCCAAGCAAAGTTCAGTCAAGAAATTAACAGGAAGTCCTGCATATCCTAGAATCAATGCAGCTCTAGAGATAACTACAATGCTAACAGGATACCTTTTACTTGAAAATGAACAAGTTTGCACAGAATTCATCCTAATTGGCAACGTAACTAGAACTTTCATATTGTTTGTGCTTGTTTATGATGAGCATGTAATAGTTTGACTTAACGAAGGAATTCTATTATCCTAGCAAATACACTAGCACCAACAGAAATCCAAAAATTAAGTCATTAGCTTGGCATAGCAATGTACAAACGAACAACAGTGCAGCTTTACTGAAACCAAGGAAGCTCCTGACTCCAACCCCTAAAAAGCTAGCTTCCATACCTTCTTGTTTTTTAGATTCCTCCTAAAATAATATAAAAGGAATTTGGCATAATGTATGCAATTTCACCAACTTTCTTACATTGATCTTTACATGAGGAAAAAGGGTTTCAAAGTTGAAGACAGAAACAGAGAGTTCAAGACCATCAAAACCTACACTTGAAACTTTCAGAAAAAGGTCATACATTATGATTTAATTTTAACTTTGACTTTCTGCTTTTCAATCAAAGTACATTGGAATTGATGTGTCTTCTTTTTTTTTTCATATGTTATACTAAGCTTCAGCATTCCATTAAAAACGTTCAAATCAAAGTCTATGATATCTCAACAAAAAAAGCTCGAAATCATTGGCCATCTGAAACAAAGCTCGACAAGCCAGGGCTTCATCATTCTTGGTTGGATCTTATTCTTTTGTGAAATTGATGCATAAGGAATTGCAAACCACAAAAGTAGTAATCTAACACCTCCCTCCCCCCTCCCCCAAATTTTTTTTAAAAAATTTTCTAAACCTTAGCATTTGCATAACTAATTTGGTATCAACAAAGCTGCAAGTGCCTGATACACTAGCACCTGCATGAAACCCTCTATATTGACACCTACTCTTATCATCTATCAAAGACAAAGCTTCCATCAACTCACTCTCAACCATTAAGCCCTGACATTGTCACATCAAGTAAAGAATCTCATTTTACATATCACTTTAACAGACTTCAAGAGTAGCATTCAATACTGGCAATGCTTGTGTGACTGTCAAACCCTAAAAATGGCCAACAATAACCTCAAAAGTCCTCCTTATCAACAAGGCCAAGTGATGAAATGAATAAATCAAATAGGTACCTCTGTCAATCCTAAATTAGGGATATGAGACATAATACTACAATAAAACCATATTCAATTAATCTCCAACAAAGCAAAGCAAATATGTAGTTACCTGTAGATAAGCAATTGAAGTATTAAACTGGATATGAGATACTATCCACCTCCTCAATTTCTCTCTCCTGTGCGTCCTCCTCTTTGCCATTTCTACTGACAACAGACAAAGCAAAGCAATTTAATCTCATTTTCAGATTTTGCATTTCAAGAAGAGTAATTAGGGAACGAAGAGAATTAGACAAAAAGACAAACAAAAAACAAGAGTGAAAATCTGAAGCACAAGCCCCATCATTAGCATGAATTACCCAGAACTTGAAATTAAAAATCCCTAAACTGAAATCGTGCAACAAGAGGAATAGAATCTTACAATTTTCAATACAAATGCAAAAATTACCAACTTAAGCAAGCAAATACGGATCAGAATTGAAAAACTTACAACCTAAAGTAAGATAAATGAAAACCAAAAGCTAGGGTTATGGATCGGAAGAAATTACATAGGGTTTTTGGTGTCGGTGTTTACATAGGGTTTTTAGTGGAGATCGAGCGAAGATTACAAAGTAACAGAGTACAACAAAGAGATAGGGGCGTTGGTCTTCTTCACCACGAGAATTTTTTCTCTCCTCACTACCTTCAATGGTCGAGCGAAAATTATGATGTACCGGGCAAAGGGGAAACAAGGATTATGATGTGCCAATCTTCTTCGCCATGTAAATGAAAATGATGTTGACTGGGGTTTTTGTGGTTGGAGAAAGGAAGATCTGCCAGGCGAAGGTGAAGAGATAGAGGGGTGGAGTGTGGAGTGAGAGAGAAAGAGGGGGAGGGGCCAAGAATGGGTGATGTGAACCAAAATGGTGGGAAAGCTGAAATTTTTGGGAGTATTTCACTCAGATGAAGACGTCCAAAATTAAATCATGATTTCAGAAATTGAAACCGATTGATAAATCAGTTTCATGCTAGAATCAAAATTAGTGCTGGTTTCCAAATTTTGAAACCTACTACTTAATGTGTTTCAAAATTAGAAGCCACGAAAAGAGTTTCTATTTGTGGTTTCAAAATGCGCTTTTGGAAACTGAATTATATTCAGTTTCAAATTTCGGTTTCTAAACGCGAGCTTTTTTGTAGTGGGAGGCTCTAGGGAGCCTTGAATCATGTGCCATTATATCCAATAGCTTACTTTCCATCAAAACTCTGTAGTAATTAGTTGATGGGGAAACTACTTCTTGGATTGCCATTGGTGGTTGTCTTGCTACTGATCTTTTAGGTACATTAGTAAATCCTTCCTCGTTAGGTTGTTCTTGTCACTTCAGTAGTAGGGACCTCCTCCTCTGGCCTCTACTGAACAACGCTCCATTCTTTCCTAGTACCTTGCTTATTCCTACAATCATTTACCTCATGTCCATACAGATGATAGTGAGTGCACTTGGTAGACTTCCATTCAAGCTTCACTTTTTGCCTAACCAAGACGCCAGAATCATGTATTAACTGCATTATGTCAGGTAAAGGTCCATCCAAAGGGGCTTCAATTTAGCATTCTAGCATAATTCAAGAACCCCTTTTCCTTGATATATTTATCAATTTTGATAGGGATGCCTGTTAGGCGACCCAACTTACTCAAACTATCACACCCCCAATATATAATGTCTAGATCAGGAAACTATACCCCAAGTGGGAGGGACTTAATAACATTTACATTGAGCACCATCGCCTCATTCCAAGCTTTCACCACAAAAGGCTTTTGTTGGAGAAATATATGCCTTGTTGTAGAGTTGATAATTTGTCTTGATCATTAGCAAACCTAACAATAAACAAAACGTTCCTCACCGTAACTACCCTTGCAATTGTTAAATGCTTCCAGATTCTCCTAATGAACCATTCCATAACCTCAAAAAAAGGGGTAGCACCAACAACACTGCGCAACACATCAGTTTACTTATACTCAATTTCTGAAGCAATATCTCGTTTATCAATTTTTCGCACATTTAACCCCTTAATAATAATAATAGGTAGAAATTTAAGTACCAAGCGTTTATTAGAGTCTACAATCGATGCACAGACATCTAACCTTGGACTGCTATGCATTGAATTTGAGCTCAAAAGCATACGAGGCCTACCTCTCTTACCCCCTCTTGCCATGGCTGAGCCGTCTGGAGATCGCCCCATAATCGCCCCAGGGAAGAAGACAGGTTTTTGTAATAGTTTTTTTTCCTTCTTTTACACACACAAATGTTATGTGTTTGTGTGTATGTATATATATAAATTCTACTTTTCTAGGTGTAAATTGAGAACTTGTGATGAACATATTGCTTGTCAAAGATCAATGTTCAATGCCTTGGGCATTCAAGTTCAACCTTCAGTGCAAAAAGTAAGCATTTATGTCTTAATTTTGCGATTCAGACATTGGGCATCTGTGTCCAGGCAGAATCAGGCTTGCCCGAATTGTAAATGAAACAAGGTCCCGATATGATACGTTTCAAACAAATGATCTGTTTGTCTAAACTTAGAGATTTTTATTGAGCTGAGCATCAGGATTCGCCTCCAACACTCTAGTATTCCATACGAACCAACCACTGTTCATGAGCTCAAAAATGAAAGTCATCGACCAATCGAGAAGAGGATGCGGACGAAATATCATGTAGGTGAAGTGCGATATTTAAAAACAAGTAAGTACGATGATAAATGCATTGTATTGTGGCAATCGTTTTTCAAAACAATAATGGGTAAAGATATATATCTTAGAGTAAGATAGTTTTTAACTGTTTTATTTTCACTGATATTAATATATTATGTGATTTAAAATTATCAAATTTTCTATAGTTGGACTCAATTATGAAGAGTAAAATTCTAATATTTGCCGGCTATACTGACATATACAAAATGACACCTTAATCAAATCAATCATATCAGCAAAGGTGTATTATACACGTATACTTTTTATAATTTATAAGTTGTAACATACTTATACTATTCAATCATCTTATTATTTAAAAATCTAATAAATAAAAAGTTAACTTTTAAACTCAGACACGGCACTTACACTATGAAATTTATCATTTTGTAAAAATAAAATAAAATAAAACCGGGTATCAATTGAAAGAGGCGAGTTCATGCATGAACTCCTCCAGCATCCCATCCATCGTGCGTGTACCTCGCCATTTCAATTTACACCTTTCTCTCTCCTCTGCCACCGCCATTCTCTTACGCTTCTCCTTCTGTTCTGTTGCCCTGTGCTCATCTTCGGGTACCACTCTCTCTCTCTCTCTCTCTCTTCCCGATAATTAACGTGAAAATGGGGTTGATTTCGTAATGTTTGATTTCTTTTTCGACGTAGGTATCTCGACAATCATCGACACTATTGGAATTTTTCAGCTCTGCTTTCAATCATTCTCGCCTTTGTTAGATTGAATTCGGTGAATACTTCAATTTTTGCTTAAAAATTTGAATCTTACTCGTTTTGATACATTATTAGTGTCCAGATTTTTTAGTATGAACTGATTTCAATATGTTAGGGTTTTGTTTTGCTTCAATTTGAATTCAAGCGGCAATCGTTTAGTCATTTTATGCAAGTTTCATCTAATTAATTATTCTTTTCTATCTTTCTCAGATAGATTGTGTGCAGTTCGGTCTTATAGCTTACAGCTTGGACAGTTTACTACAGCGTCTAGGCAAATATTGGTACTCTAATCCTTTTTTCATTGACTTTAGGGGACACACTCGGTGTGATTTTTTTTTTATTTTAAGTAAATCAATTGGTCAGTTAGAATTTTGGAAGTTTCCTGAGCCAAGTTGGGTCGAATATTTTATTCACATGGATAATTCATCTGTTATGATGATGCCTTATATTGGCTTTCTAATATATCTTCCAGGAAATTTTTCTTTTTTGAGATTTATTTTCACTCACTTTCTTCTCTATTTTAGTCCAAATTCTGAATCTTTCTTATGTAATCCAATGATTCCAATCCGAATGCACGGCCTCATTAGTTACTGGCTATGGAGTAAAAATTTTGCATGCTTTCTAGCCCGCTTTGTTGTATCTTGTTGAATCAAATCCATTCTAGATTTCCCTAGATGAGTCTATATCATGCTGAGTTTAGTCTAGGTGCTTGCATAATTTTGCTTGCATTTGTTATCTTTGGCATTCACTTTGTAGGGTGAGCTTGTATGCTGCAGCAGCTTTGCTCTGGGTGTGTATGCATCTTATAAGAATCACTTGCAGCTAGATTCATTGGTCATGAGCTTCTGTGATATGCAAAATCTGTCATTTCTTTATTTGCACTAATCAAATGAGGTGCTGATTTAAACTTACTTAATCCAGTCGTGTAAAGCTGATTTCAACCGAATCTTGGCCACACCAGCCAAGTTGAACATGAGAATTCGTAAGAAACTCAATTGCCACCTTTTTCCCTACCTATCCTCCCTAGTCCTCATAAAGGAGGCCACACATTATTTTCTTTTAAATATTGAACTTTGTTGAAAACAGGCCTATGTAACTTCTAGAGCCATGAGACATAGAGTTAAGCAAGTAACAAAAATCAGATTCCCAGATAGAGAAGAGGGGGCCTGCTTGGGGAGGGTGGTCCTTTTCCTCCTCATTTCTCTTGGGAATGGGGGAGGATGGATGAAAGGAGATGATCATAATGTATAGTGGGTGTTTTTGGTTGGATGCTGGAGTAGCAGCTTAGTACCCAGTGAGTGCTCAGCCGAAGACTAAGTAGGGAATTTCTTGGATTTGATGTGGGAAGGTATATAGTTAGTTTGTCCACTGCATTGTAGTAGTCTTTTGATGAGATAAGGTAACTTTTAGGCTATTTATAGTCTTCATTGTTTTCAGCATGTACTCTGATTGTTTTATGTTTGTTGGTCCCATATGTATTGTCAAAGCACTTACTTTGTATGTCCTATAAGACTGTCAAAGTTTAATTTTCAATAATTTTTCAGCTCTTGTAGTGATTAAAAAGTTATTTTCAGCATACACCATTAAGCACATCTCTGTTGTGCTTTCTTTTTTATGTGTTTTTCAGATGTTCCTAGCTAGAGTTGAATATATATATGGGGTAGAGGCAGTATTGATTATTTCCTAAATTCCACGGTAGTTATACCTTTATGATGGACTCCTACTGATGGGGCTGGCCTAAAAGAGTAACCAAATATGTGCTAGTATTCATAGGCTCATAGCAAAATGACAAATCATATCATTAAAATCTTTGTCTAGTTGTCAAGATTAAGGCTGTAGGTACATAGGTCTCATGTTATGTTCCGTCCCCGTGTATGTAATGATATCGTACTAACCTTAGAGTGTCTTGTAAACCAAAGGCATGGACCTTGGGAACAACTACCAGGGGAGGGTGGGAGGCCAATCATGAATTTGAGAATAAATACACTCTGCGCAGATTGTTCATTGCGAGTAACTAATTATAGTATTTAATATCGGCTTCTAATGGAATCTACTTAGAAGTTAATCAAGATGATCAATAAAAGAAATCGAGCTGTGCAGTTTGAAGACTTGGGTAAATACCAGTACAGCTCTGAGGAAGAGGGAGCACAGGGGAAGCTGTAGTAGTCCTTTTTCCAGTGTTAATTTTCTGAACCACCCATTGCTCTGTTCTGTTTGCCTGGCCAGAGGAGACAAGGCTTCCTGAACTAGCTCATGAACTACTGCATGGACAATCATCCGTTCTGGTGTTTGTATTTGGCTACTAATAAATTTAGGGAAGCATTATTCAAGCTATCTTTTCCCTAAAATTTTCGAAAAACTTATGAGAAGCTCGTACTAATAATTTTTTGTTGGTTGTCCCTGTATTTCTGGGTCCCAATTATTCCATGAAACTGAATATTTTCGTTAAATGTTAAGATGAGGTGCAATGGATGCTGGAGGGAATTGGAAGGTCGAGCTGTTACGACCACCTGTGGTCATCTCTTGTGTATCCAGGGAGCTGCATCTTTTTCAGTTTCTTATCCGAAATACTGTTGTTTTCCGTAACCTTCTCTTCTCTTTGTTTTTTTCCACCTTTGCATCTGGCCCCCTGAATTTCAAGAGGTAGCATAGGTTGATCTTAACATATGATAAGGCACAGAGGATGCGAGCAAGATACTTAGCAACGATGGTGCATGTCCCATTTGTGATCAAGTGCTGTCTAAGAGGTAGTCACTTCAAGTTATTGATGCTAATGTTAACGTAATGCTTGTGTTTCATTTTGTATATTCTAGTTTAAAGTTTATTGAACTATGATGGCATTGAATTGTTTTAACTGGAGGTGTATGGCTCGTGAGCCAGCTCGCTTTTTGGGCTTGACGAGTCTGGGTCATGACGAGCCCGAGCTGAGCTGAGCTTCTTTGGTCAACCAAACCAAGCACGAGGCTGATGAGTTTGGACAGATGATCTTGCCAAGCCTAAACTAGTCATGCCAATGAGCCAAGCTAACAAGCTTTTAGCAAGCTTCCACAAACCTTCAAAAGAAACAAATATTGGGTTTAGATATTTAATTTTTTGTGTAGAAATGATTGTTTTGATTGAAAACTACCACTTATGGTCACTGTCACCACAACACAGTGTTGCTTTTATCTCTTAACCCAACTTTTCTCTCCTTTCTCCTCCCTCATCTACTTATAATTAGACTTTTCATCTTTCTCATATGCCCATGTAAAGGTAGAAGTAAAGCAATTGCACCGCTTGTGTAAGCCAACACCTTCAAGTCCTCAACCTTAGTACCCATTGCCTAATGATGCTAGCATTCCATCACCTATCAATGATGTAACATTGGCGATTGTCCACTGGTCACACAGATTCTGTATGTTTACTAACACTTTGTATTTTCCTAAGAGCCTTATTATACATCCGAGCCTCAAGAAGTGAGGTTTGTATCCAAATCAAGCTTATATCCAAGCCTTAAATAAAGTAGAGTTTATGCTCAAAGCCCTAGAATAGCCAAGCTTTCGCCTGAGTCTCATATGAGCCTTGGGTGAGCCGAGCCTAGGAAGCCATAGACGAGTTGAGCTCAAGCTTAATTCTACCAAGCTTGCCAAGCCCGCGCTTGAATGTGAGCTCACGAGCCGATCTTTGAGCTTAAAAGCTTGGGCTTTGCTGGGATACACCCCTAGTTTAGCCCTGAAGCATTTTGAATGGAGATGGTTTGCAGTCATCTTTCTTGTGCATATGGCAAGAATCTAAAGCCTTCAATTATGGGATCTCAATATGGTTTAGTAATGTATTTTCTTTTCCCTGATAATTGGGGATATTTTAATTGTGGATTGGTAATGACGGTCAATCAATTCAGTGAGCCATGATTTGATTTGCTGTGGTTCCTACTCCAGTAGGTTCTAAGTACTGTTGTAATCAAAATAGTATGTCCAGTGATTAGAAGTGTTAGGCCCTGTAGTATCTACAATTTATGGTGGCTTCTAATTCTCTCTCTTTTTCCCTTCAGTCATATGAAACCAGTGGATATTAACCCAAGTGAAGAATGGGTTAATGTAAGTAGGCTTTGAGATTTTCAATTGTTAGATCTATAACTTTTATATGTGCACGTGGTTTATGCTACGACATCTGAGTTTTGCAGGGACATTTTCTGCTAGCTGTTTCTAGTTGGTATCACTTTTACTGACCCTTTTCTTTTATTCACAGATGTCCATGGTAGGGTTGTCACCGCAAATTTGTATCCTCAACCTGAAAAATGTCTTGCATTCCCTGTTTAGAGAGGCCCTACTTTATGTTTTAAGCAACAATCAGACCCGGTTAATTGAAAATTCTTACTTTATACCTGTCTCCCAATTCTGAAAAACTTGTCTTAACAATGTGAAATTGGCACACACTGGCGGCGTCTGTTTTTCCTTAGCGAGCCCAGTGATGAAAAGTGCATACAGAAGCGTGATGTTCTATATCGGGCAGAGGGAATTAGAGCTGCAATGCAAGATCAATAGGATAATTGCTCAGTGCCGACAAAAATGCGAGACAATGCAAGAAAAGTTCGGAGAGAAACTGGAGCAGGTGCACACTGCTTATCAGAAAATGGCAAAAAGGTGCCAAATGATGGAGCAAGAGATTGAGAGCTTATCCAAAGATAAGCAAGAGCTGCAAGAAAAATTCGCTGAGAAGTCAAGGTGAATTTCTGTCATTGCTCTGTGGCCTTTCAAGCTGATTGTACATGTGATGTTTTCAGTCTAAAAACCTCTGGGAAGCCTCTAATTATTTGTTTGCTGATGGCAGGCAGAAGAGAAAACTTGATGAAATGTATGATCAGTTGAGAAGTGAGTATGAATCAATCAAACGTTCATCCATACAACCAGCAGGCAACTTCTATTCAAGAGCTGAGCCTGATCTATTTTCTAATCCAACTAATCTACTGGATAACCAAGATACAGCGAGGAAAGGTAAACACATTTTCTGGTAAACCTTTAGCTACATTTATGACCAATTCTTATTCAAATGAGTCACTTTTATTGGGAAGTTCATGAGGTAGGGTATTCTGGTAGTATGATTTATGAGACACAAAAGTATAAAATTCTACAAATAAGGAGGTCATTCTCTGATGGAACTCAAGGTGGAAGGACAATGATATGCTATTCTTACTTGCTACTGTCTAGTGCAATAATCTGCTTTAAAGTTTTTGGGTTCACCATGGAGGAAAACCAGTTGACTTATTTGTTGCAGATCAATTGGTTTTCACTCCTGAAACTCCAGGGCCACGAGACGATATTATCTGGCCAGCGCGGCAGAACAGCTCCAATTCTGGAGGACCCTTTGACATCTCAAGTGGCTCACCGTCAAAGCGGGCTGCAGTCCCAATTGACCCTGGAGGCAGAAGGCCTGGTGCTCACTCTGGCTTTGGAGGAGGTGTCCGTAACCCTTCCATGACTCTGAGGAATCTGGTCCTTTCTCCTATAAAGCGGCCTCAGTTGTCACGAAATCACCGTCCCCAGCTTTTTACGTGAGTAATACTTGGTCTCTGTTTTTCGCAGCTGGGGAGGGGGAAAAATCATTTGTCATTTACGCTTCACTTCATGCTTTTGGATCTTAAATGGTCGGCATTTGCAGGCTATAGCGTAGACAGCCAACATTTTGCTGTTGTGGAACTTTTACCTGGGAATTTCTGTGCTACATTCTGGAGTGCATGTGTTTTGTTGTACGCCCTGGCGCCTTTTTAACGTTAGATACAAAGTTAACTTCTGTGAAGAATATCAATTAGATTGGTGATGACACCAGCTGGTTCAACCTTTTGTTGTTGCCTAACCACAGTGAAGCAAAGGGCATAATGCCTGAATGAATTACGGCCCTGTTTGGCAATCAGCTGTTAACTGTGAGCTGTTAGCTGATTGCATTAGCTGTTAGCTATTAGCTGATTGTATTAGCTGTTTGACTTAGCTGATTACATTAACTGTTTGTGAAAAAAGTGTTTGGTGAAGTTAGCTGTTTTTAACAAAGTTATTTGATAAAATTTCACTTATACCCATTACTCAATTTCATTATTTTTCTAACAAAACAATTTTTCATTGGATATTTATTTTTCTTTTCAATATGAATTATGAATTAAGATTTATATGACATATAAAATTACATTTATACTTTTTCCTAATTTTAGTACTTATAATCAAAATATATTTTTAATGTTAAATGTTTTCTTTTTTAATAGCAATTGAAATTATGTGATATAAAAAATATTTATATATCATATAAGACTAACATAAATTATTTGTTAAATTAAGAAAGCGTTAAAATTAAAAGCATTATCTTCAACATCATGAACATCCACAACTCTTGTCTCAAAAAAAATAATTGAAAATTTAAAGTATAAGCATCCAATATTCGGAAATATCATTTGTGAATGACATGTAATGTAAATTTGTTCAAATTATAAGGCTAGTATGGTCATTATAATGGTAAACATAAAAAAGCTCTTTGAAAAAGCTATCCCAAAGAGCTTTTTGTAAAAGAGCTTTTTGGGTATAAAAAACTAATCTAAAAAGCTAATCAACTAAACACCCTAAAGAGTTTTTTGACCAAATTCAAATAGCTAATACTCCCAAAAAGCTCTTTTTGCACCTAAAAAGCTATTTGCCAAACATGACCTACATCTGTATACAGAATTATGATTGTTGAATGACACTATGGATGTGTCAAAGTGCTCAATTTGTATATAGCAGGAATGCAGGATTGTTTTAGGCTTTTAGGGTCACGAAATGTGCCACTAAACCTAAAACAATGATATGGTTACTCATGGTTAGTCATTGATTCACTGCATGAAGCTTTATGCAGCATTTGATCTACCTAATTCTGATTTAGAGGATCATATCTAGTTTTCTTGCATTCATAATTTATCAATATAGACATGTTATTTTCATTCTTCGCTTATCATTTTGTGGTATTGGTAATTTGTTCTATCTTATGAGTTGTGACATGTGGTAATGTTCTCATAAAACTTATTGTTATAATGATCTGACGTGTGTTTGCATCTCTGGTATTTGCCAAGATTAGACGTTTTCCATCTAGCGATGTATAGGTTATTTGATCTTGAGCCATTGCTGTTTCACAGCAATAGGATAATTAAACTTCGGGGGTGATTAAGAACAAAAACCTAGCTCAGTACAAAAAATGATAGGTTAGAATCGAGTATGACTTGCAGATTTTTTTGTTGGGGGGGGGGGGGGGCGCGCCTTGGAATAGAAATTATGTCATAGGCTCAGGTCTATTGACCTAGGCACTTTTTTTTTTAATTTTATGGGTGAAACTGGCCTTTTTTTTACATGCAGTTGGACATGTTTATTGCTTGTGTATTGCTCATTTTTTCTAACATATCTAGGGCTAGGTATTAAGCATTGAGACTAACAGTTCCCATTTTCAGGTCATCCTCTCTTTGCTTTTGTTTCTTATTTCTGCAATTTATAGAGTTGATCATTTTATTTTATTTAGTTGAGCAATCTGTTGTATCAAGTTGAGTATTTTAATTTACTCACTTGAGCATGTCACGAGTCTTTAAGCCCTGGACCTTACTATAAGCGCTGGGCGTGGAGGGGTGGGGTTGATTTGGAAGTAACATTACCTGATAGATCTCTCTCAGGGGTTTTGTCAAGCTAATCATCTCTACTAATGCTACGTAATGTGTTCCGGAGACTAGAACTCCAACTTTGTTGAAGTTGTATTTCTAGAGGTTGTATTGAGTGGGTTATCTTCTCTAAATATATTATTGAAACATATTATGAAGACGCTATCAATCTTAGTTGGTTCAAGTCATTTGACATTTATTTCCTAAAGCAAGGTATCAGGTTTAAGTCTTATGAATGGAGAAAATTTATGATAGAAGAATTCTACTGCTTTATGGGTTAGCTCAACTACGGTAAAATAGAGGTCCAAAGACCTAAAATATTATGAAGACCCTTAAAAGTATCCTATGAATTTTTAGATCTACATTTGACTCTTCCATGGCAACGAACATTGTGGCTGTATACAAACCTGTACGTCACATATTCGCACATGATTGATGCTCATGCACATGTGATTTCCTGTGTGAAAATAGGGGTGCGGCTAATTTTACTTCCACTTCTAATATTAGACAAAAATCTGTTTATCAAAAGAGGAAGGGGGAGGGGGTGTTTGAAAAAGCAATCCTGGACTTATAAAGGGTGTTTGGTCAAGATTCTAGAGAAAAGGAATGAATATTATATTTTTAAGTTTCTTACCCTTTTATTGGGTGAAAGTTTTCTAAGCAAGGAACTTGAAACTTGGGGATCCTAAGTCCTCCAAATCAAAGGAACATGAACCCTATCAGTCAAGGAGGTTTAAGTTCTCCACTCCTAGGGATCATCTTCTTCACCACCATCATAATCATTGTTATTATTGCGTCAGCATAGGTTAGAACTTCTGTGATCCTTTTGGGAACCATTAGGAGCTCCTACCACCGCCCGATGGTTACATGAACAACTCTCAAAGAGAAGGTTTTCTCTTCTTTAAGAGCCTCCAACACTTCATATGAATTTAAGAGAGGAAGTAAGCACAATGTAACTTATGAAAGTCTTGTAGACCTATCTTCGATGTTGACCATGACTTGTTTATGAAGGGCTTTATTTAACTCCCTTTAGAGGAATATTACTAGGAATCCATATTTTTTAGTTATAGATTATTTCCTAGTTTTATTCAGACTCAAAAAGTCTTTACTAGTTCTTTAGATTCGAAAGATCTTGGTAACACCTTTCCTTCCCTATCAAGCCATATGCATGGGAATTGTTTTCAAGACTTCAACAGACTTAGGTTTTAGAAAGCTTATGTTTGGGCCCTAGACTGCTCAACCCTAGTGGCTTAATCCAATCAATTCTCTTTTTCGGACTTTTACTAGTCCATAGTCTAATGCCTCTTTAGAGTTGATTTCTACGTAAATCATTTCCCCTTTGAGTAATGTTGGATTTTTAATCAAGTCATGTCTCAAAGTATGACCAATCCTAGCCTCTTTATTTCTTTAGGAATTCTTCGCCTTGAACTGTGAGTTATCCCAACTTTAAGGGTTTTCTCACGGTTAATTTTGTGTACGTTACTTCGATCTAGCATCCCTTCCTTAAGAGGTTTAGCTAACATTTTTCAAATGGATTTTTATCCATTCTTTAGGAAAAATGCTCATCTAATTAGATTTCAAATCTCTTACTTTGGAATTTCAAATTTTTAGCTAATTTTATTTTCCATTCACCAAGAAATAACTTCAGCATCTACTCAATCGTGACTCAAACTTGCCTTAACTGAGTATCTTTTCACCTTCATGAACATCAGGTTTCCCTCTTTATTCTTTCATCAAGAGGTTGTTGGGCCCTTATAAGTTTGGGCTTGGCCAATATACACTTGACAATATCGCCATCGTTGTTGCCTATGAACTTTTGCCTTGTGCACCACGAGAAACCTAGTACGGCAGAATTTATTAAGCTTCATCGGCTTCAAAATTGTTCCAATGGCTACAACTTCTAGGCTATAAGCAACGGGAGTTTTCTTCCTGATAAACCATCTGACATCAAATATTGGACTGCGTCTTGGGTGTATGTCAAGGATCTCTAACAAAAATGACCTTTCTAATTGTTGGCACACTGAGCCCCGATTGTCCCACTAACTTAGGGAATTCCAAAAGTAAGCTTCTTGTCGATCTAGAGAAAATTCAAAAAGGACACATTGTGTTGCCGATCATTAAGGAGGAGAGGGTTGTCAACTTTCTAAGCCGCTCAAAAAACATAAGCAACCTCTTTGTGTTTCTACCTGTTTTTTATTTTTTAAATTCACTTTGGCTTATCCATTAGCTTCCTTCTCATCCAAGCATGTTTTGATTTTTTGGATCTTCTTCGAGAAAAAAGTATGGAAGAGGAGAATTCTGGAAGCAGAATGTTCGTCCCTTTATAGCAAAGGCCCCTCCTAAGTTCAAACATCGCCTTGAGGAGTTGATGAGGGCAAAGAAAAGGAGGTTAGGAGCCATAAAATAATGAAGCAACAGAGGAACCTCCATATAGCCAACCAAGGGGGAGAACTCCACATCAGCCGCGCCTAACTTAGTGAGGGCGAGCTAGTTGTGGGATGCCTTCTTCGTTTTAAAGAAGCTAGAATAGCTGAGAGCTATTCCCCTAAAGGAAGAAAAAGGGCCTTTTCTATCTCGAGAAAGAAGGCATCAGCCAGAAAACCCCCTACTACTGAAGGTCCCTCCTAACAAAAGTGGAGGTGATACTCTCTTTGATTGTCACTCCCATCAACACCTTTCCCTAGCTGTATCACTAGAAGCGGGTGCTAATAAATTTCTTTTGGAATTAGTGACGATGTTGGGAGAATTGCCAATGATGCCCCTTTTTAAATATTGCTAACGGTTCTCTGAACGGTTCCTTCATTAATACCAACATGGAGGATGCCTTATGTTTTGAAGAATATTGCAACTCCTATTAGCAACTCATTACCAAAGAATGAAGAAATAAGAGATTGAATAAGATTTCCTCCTGCAAGAATATGATTATGACTGCTATTTCTATTCCAAATGAAGAAAAGAGATGGCTTACCTGTTAGAGAGAAAGTTTCTTCCTCCAGCAATATCCCAAGGGAGCATATAGAAGCTGCAAAGGATGATCTCTTGCTCCTTGCATAAGAAAGTGTTGAAAACCCCACTTTTGAAGAGCTTATTGAGTCATATCTTTACCTTCTAGCTTCTAAATTACAACTTATTGTTGGGAAGCTAAAAGCCAAGCTCGTTGCTCATCTTTTTGAGTTGGAGTCCTCCAAAGCTGCAAATGCTGTTCTACGTGCCCAACTTCAGGAATCTTAGTAGGTTTTAAGAAAGGTTCAGTCTGAAAATGAGGATGTGAGAGATAAGCTGGAAAAGGAGCATGAGATTACTCACTTTTACAAGGAGGATATGACTAAAATTCTAGCCAACTAGTTCCAAAACTTCCTGAATTAAGTAGAAGATAAAGCTAGTGGCACAAAAAAAAAATCTAAGTAGAGGAGGATTGATTAATCAATCTTTATAATCTAAGTTTGTACTCTTGATTTGTTTACATTTAATAAAGTTTGTGAATTTAAGTACTGTGTGCTTTACTTAGTAGTAGCTTTCTTATTTCTCTCAAGTCCTGATCTACCCTTATGGAATTTTACTGTGAATTCTTTCGGTAAAGTTCTTGTCTTGATCTTTGAAATTTTGCTCCTACTAAGTCTTGATTCAATCTTTACTAAACCAGTTGGCTTGTCTAGGAGTGCATCCAAGATTTTATGCACTTATCTCATTCACAAAATCAAATATTACAAATATTACCTTATTAAGGTTGCATTAACTTCAAGGAGAAATAAAATTCTCAGCCTGATTACATGAGAAAGGCATTTGTAGTGAATAGTAGCCTTTGAGATTTTCCAGATGCCTCTCCCCTGCCCCTTAGGATGAGAAATTTGTTGACATCTAAGAAAGGTTCAACTCATTTCTTTCCTCGTATCTCTACACCCTTAGACTATTTATGCTAGCTTCTACAGGATTTCTAATCATGCCTTCTTAATTGGTATTAAGCCAAGGCTAGATATATGACTTCTCTAGCAGACTTTTATCCTCTAGTTGTTTCTTGTGAAAGTAAAGGTGTGGTTTTTGTAGTGGGCTCTAGACACTTCTATGCACTCTTTCGGTCCGCTACTATCTCTTCCACAGATCCATCATATGTACTGTATTTTATCTCTAAATCATAAATGGAAAGTGTTGCTCTTGAAGAGTTTAGGAGTGGTCTTCCCACCGTTGTGTTGTAATAAGAAGGCATATCAATAATCAAGCAGTTTACCAATACGCAGCATATCTTTCCCTTTTGGGTTATTTCTTTTGTAGGTAATTAAATTATCCCTTTAGGATGTATGACATGTTCTACAAGACCTATGATTGGGTTTGGAATTAGGGTTATATCCTCAACTTTTAGACCAACTGTGAGAAAAAGCAACCACATAACACGACATCTATGGAACTTCCAGTATCTACCAGTGCTCTACTAACCTTGTGATCGGTCACTATCATCTTGATTATTATAGGTTCTACATGTGAGCTTGACATAGTTCTGGCACTTTCGAAGGGTTGGTGGAGTATCCTTAGTCATATATAGTCCTCTGGACTGGAGTGCTGAGGCAATCCTCCTATGCTTCATCTGAAAATTCTACTAAGGGTGATCCTACTGAGACTAGTTGTATAATACCCTTCAAAGGTGTCTCCAAGGAGTCGCCTATCTTTTGATCTCCTTTCATTAGGAGAATATTTAACTTTTTTATACCTTGTGATTTGGTGAGTTAATATTTTTAACCCTCAGGTTTGCGAATTAATTTTTTTTGTACCCTGTGTTATGTTGTTTTGATTTTTAGCTACCTTCCTTACTTTCTTCTTTTTAGCTTTTAGTTGGAAACTTTTAAGAAATTGCAGAAAAATCCCTGAAATGAAAAAATATATAAATAAGCTATTTTTTGAGTTTTTTCAACAAATATGCTTGATTATCTTTCTTATTCAGACTATACTGGTACTAGCTATCATAATCTACTACTTATATCTTATATATTATACTTTCTGTGGTTATAGGCCTACCATGCTTAGCAAAAAAAAAAAAAAAACTTAATTAGAGAGTTTTGACCGTTACCTGAACTTAGTCGGCGCTGGACTCTGGCGTTCCTCTAGCTTCTGGTTTATAGAGATTGTTAATCTCAACCCTACCTTCCTTAGATCAGGCACAGCATAGATCTGTTTCGTTTCCTACCACAGACCGTAGTCACTAATCAAGTTTTTAATCTTTTTCAAGGATAGTGAAACTTTAATCAAAAAATTATAATATTTAAGACATAAGGTTCAATTGGATAACATTCCCTATTGGGAAACTTCTTTTATTAAAAGGTTGAAAGTGAAATTATTACAATGGAAGGCTTTGATGAGAGACTTAAACTAAGATCATCAGATAAGCTTGTTCATAGAGAAATGGAGAATCCCAACTTCTCTTTTTGCTCAAGAATGCTCAAATGACTGTATCTCCTCTCTGCCTTCGACCTCTCTATTTATAGAGGGGATGGGGGTACATAGGATACCCTAATGGCTACAGATTTTTCACATGGCTACAATAATCAACAGTAAACTGACAGCTAAAGTACACACCCTAATTTACAGACCAGACATTTGTCAAAATAGTACAATAATGGGACAACCTTTTTAGAACTTTTAATGATGATAACACTAGTCATCATTATTGAGATTCTGTATGCCTTCATCTCCAATTATATCTTCCAGACCATCATTATCTAGATAATCATCAAAATCTTCATCAATTTGCTCAAGATGCTCTGGATCATATTCTTCAAATAACTCAAAGAAATATTTTTTCTCGTTTTCTGATAAGAATTTTCCAGCTCTCATATCAAAGAGATAATCAAAGATATCTTCTAATTCTGCACCATCCATTTTCATGTAATCTTTGAACTCATTACTATAGGCGAAAGTAGTGTTTCCACAATGCATTAACTTTTTTTCTTTTTGGATCAATGCCCAACATTGATGATAAATGTTAAAAAAATCCAATAGCCCTTGCTAATGCTGGATCAATAACTATATGTACTGGATCTCCATGAATCCAGTTTTGTCGTTGATCATTTGGATCGTCGCAATCAACGATTTGGACAAGATAATGGGCTGGTTTGGCTTTTTCATTTTTATATTCAATCAGGGCGCTATAAGCTTCCAAAGTTAGGTATCTGCGAACTGGAATTTTTGTTTGTCCCTCAGGAGATTTAAGAATCCAATGAAACTTTTTGAACATATATTGCTTGAACTTAGTTAAGGTTGAGAAAAATGGGAAACTTGGATCCGGGACTTTTGAGAAATAAAGTACCATCCCATATTTCCAAGCTTTAAAGACAGGATCATTGGGAGATAATGAATTGACTAGGAAGCAAATGCCACCAACTCCAGATCTGTCGGGAAAATAAATCGTTGTACTCCAAGACTCCCAAATATCATAGGAATAATGATGATAAAAGTCGATGCAGGATGCATACCATTCATTGAATCATTTTTCTTTAACATGGGAACTTATTTTTTCTTGGATATCATAAGGAGACTGAAGATAACTAACTTGTAATTCTAGAAGGGAAAATCTTTGGGCAATTAGGTAGGCAGTAGAAAGTAAACCAAAGTGTGATCTACTTGGGGTATGGAATTCCAGGTTGTTAATAAGGACTTTACTAGAAGGTGTGACCCGTTCTAGTATGACTGACATTTCATTTAGGATTTCCTCTTTTTCTGGCAGGAGGTCGGCTTTCATGATCATTATTCACGAGTTCTCGAGTTAGACTGTCTGTCAGGGAGTTCTTCGATCCCTGTATATGTTTAATAGAGAAGGAAAATTAGTTAAGTCATAATTGCCAACGCAGGAGTCTCCCTTGCGCTTGCATGTTTGATAAATTCTTTTTTACAAAATCAAGTATTCCTTTGCAATATGTTCGAATAAGAAAAGGTTTTAGGGCTAAAAAGATTAAGAACTTTTCAATTCCCCTTATGACTGCAAGGATTTCTTTTTCCATTATAGGATAGTTGCATTCTGCCTTATTAAAACTTCCGCTGCAATATTTACGGAGTGTTTCTCCTTCTTTGATTTTGAGTACCGCACTCCAATGTTCATTGCTGGCATCTGTTTTAAGAATGTTGACCCTATCTTTATGCAATGTAAGGTTTTGATGATAACAAACATAAATGTAATATACACTTGAGTGTATTGATTGAACAGGTTCCAAATATTGAATACTTTGAAATTGCTTGGTTAACAATGCTCAAAGAACAGGTCTTAAGAACAGTTACTCAAGATCAGTTGGCTGGAAAGACTCTCCAGAATTTCAGAACAACCTTAAGAACAACTCTTAGGAGTGTTTGGAGCAGCAAGCTAAGTTTCTACAAGATATCTGGTTGATTCAACAAGAGTCTTTGTTTTGCTATGGTTTTTATTTTATTAGATTCTTGTTAATATGCCAATTAAAAAGTCTTGATTTAACATTCACTTTGAAATGGTTTTTCTCTTTGAAAATAATTTCAGAACACTGTCTCAGAACAGTTCTGAGAACAAGGTGTTCAAGGTGTTTTCAAGCCAAAGCTGCGAAAAATGGTTTTACACGATTCTCTCTTTGATTTTGGGCAGCATCTCCGAGACTTGCAAACAAGATTTTCTGTGGAGTATTCTAACCCCAAACGGTCATCTTTAACTAAGGGGATCTGTAAGATCTTTTTGAAATAAAAAGAATCTCTAATTTTTGGCAAGTGGATAAGTCTGTTGAGAAAATCATGGGCTAGTGGTTGAGTCCTTGTGGCTGAGAACTACCGCCTTACTCAAGCAGTTAAGGAATTTTTTTTTTCCAACTCTCGTTACTCCACTACTTCCCGTTAAAGGACTCTATTTCCTTTAGGGATTTTGTTTTCCAAATCTGAAAAAAAAAATATATGAGAAGATAAATCGTCTTACCTTTTAAAGTTCTCTATAAAAGGTTGTTTTCTACAACTCATTGACACATCAGTTTTTCACAGCAACTTTCAAGAGTTTTATGAGCAAAATTTCTTGAGAGAAAACCGACTAAAGTGTGTGCAAAAATAAAGCTTTCAAAATTGGCATACTAGGAGCTTAATTGTACCTTACACTAGCTTATGGGAAGCATTCAAAAGTAAGGTGTTCATCTTGTTCTCTCTTGTTTAAAAGTTAGTTGAGTGTGTCTAAGTCAAGGGGACTATTGGACGTGGGGTAACTAGTCTTGGGGAAGACAATTACGTGTGTATTACAAGTTGTAATGGTGAAGGTTACTTTGTAACGTGTTTAGCCCGTATAGTGAAATTGTGTGAAAATCCTACAGGGGTAGGTCGTGGTTTTTTGCCTCAGTTGGGCTAGAGGTGTTTCCACGTAAAAATTTTGTATTTACCTTTTTCTTCTACTTATTTTCGCTGCATTTCAGTTTTTGGGCGTGTTACAAGCAGCTTGTCCAAACAGGGCTTAAGCCTGTTCCCAAAAAACTACGAAAATTTGGCAACACAATTCACCCCCCTCTTGTGTTTGTGTACTCTCAAAACTAACAAGTGGTATCAGAGCAGGTTCTCATTAGAAAGATTAACATCTTGAGAGATCCTAAACATGAGTACACCCAATGGCATACTTGAGGGGCAATCCATAACTCGACCACCATACTTTAATGGTCAACATTATAGTTGGTGGAAGAATAGAATTGAAAACTACATTCAAGCTGAGGACTACGAGTTATGGATGCTTATCAAGAGTGGACCACTCATTCCCACAAAAATGATCGAAGATGGAAGTAAAGTTCCCAAAAAGCCTGAAGAATTCAATGCCGAAGACTTCAAGATGATGGAGAAAAACGCCAAAGCCAAAAAACTCTTGTATTTTGGTCTTGGACTGGATGAGTACACTCGCATTTCTGAGTGCGAGTCAGCCAAGGACATATGGGACGCCCTTCAAGTAGCTCATGAGGGCACAAATCAAGTGAAGCAATCACGCATTGAGCTACTTATGAGAAAATGCGAATTGTTTGAAATGGGTGATCGTGAAATGGTGATGGATATGTATACCCGTTTCACCCATATAACAAATGAGTTAAAATCATTAGGAAAGTCCTTCACTACTGAAGAGTTGGTGAGGAAGATCCTAAGGTTTTTGCCTCATTCTTGGGAAGCCAAAGTCATGGCTATTCAAGAGGCCAAGGACTTGAAAAAGATTACCCTGGATGAGCTTATTGGCAATTTTCAAACCTATGAGCTTAGGAGGAATTCTCAAGAGGAGACCAAGAAGGACCAAGGCATTGCTTTAAAAGTCTTGGAGGAGGACAACTCGGACATTGATGAGGAAGAAATGGCTATGATCACCCGAAAATTCAATAAGTTTTTCAAGAAGACCAAGGAAAATTCTAAAAAGAAAAACTACAGCAGGTCCAGGAACATTGATCGGGAACAATTCTCTGGGTGTTTCAAATGTGGTAAACATGACCACATTGTGAAAAATTGCCCATTGCTGAAAGAGGAACAAGAGCTCAAACAGTTCAGGAAACAAGGCAGGAAACAGGGTGGAAACAGTTCTACCAGGCGTTTTGCAAAGGCAATGCTTACAGCTTGGGGTGATTCTACCGAGGACGAGGAAGGGACTGAAGAAGAAGATGTTGTTGTAGCTCTTATGGCCAAAAGTGACTCTGACTCAGATGATGAGCCTTTGGACAGTTTAGCTCAACTTAAGGATAAGGTACGTGGTTTAAATAAAGCAAAACTTGAAGAGTTATTACTGACTTTGATGGATTTGTGTGATGCTATTAACTCTGAAAATTGCATGTTAAAGAATGCATGCTTTGAGTTAAAAGGGGATATTAGAAAATTAGAGCATGAAAACAAAATCCTTAAAAGTGAAAAAATTGAAATTAATATGAAGAACATTGTTTTGCATGAAGACCTCAATAAGTCCAAAGAGACCTTAAGTATGAAAGAAGAAGCTTTTGCTACTGACTTCACTAGGCTTGAAAATGAGTCCCTTGAACTGAAACAGAAGGTTGAATCCCTGCTTATTGAGAACAGTAAATTGCTTGAAAAATTAAAACAAGTAGAATCAGACCTTACTGCAAACAGGCGCTGGAACAAGTCCTCACAGGCGCTGAATTGGCTGAACACTCACTTTAACCGAGGCAAAAAAGGATTAGGCTTTGTGACTAAGCGCACTGTTTACCCTGTTGATAGGAAATATGTGGGATTACCTGAAAATATTATTTGTTTTCATTGTGGTAAAACGGGGCATTATTGGTATGCGTGTCCTATAAGAAAGTATGCCATTGAAAGAAATATGATCTATGTAAAACAAATATAGGTTAGAAAAGATGAGATTTGCATGTCTAAGGGAATGGGACCCAAGTGGATCTGGGTTCCCAAAACTAACCCCTAATTTGTTTTGCAGGCTAAAGTGAGAGGGGACAACCCAGCGAAAAATCCAGGGAACAGTCAGCTGTGGTATGTTGACAGCGGGTGTTCAAGGCATATGACTGGTGAGAAATCTAACTTCTTCTCACTTACAGCCTCAGAAGGAGGGAGTGTGGCATTTGGTAATGGCAAGTCCGGAACAATTGTCGGATTAGGTAAGATAGGTGAGTCAGTCTCCCATTCTATTGACAATGTATATCTTGTAGATGGATTAAAACATAATTTACTAAGTGTGTCCCAACTGTGTGACAAAGACAACCTAGTAATGTTTTCTCCAACACGTTGCTTGGTTGTTAATATGAACACAGGAGATGTCGTGTTGAGGGGGAAGTGACACAAAAATGTTTATAAAGTGCGTATTTCTTCTCTTCCCCAAAATAATCTGACTTGTTTAAGTGCTTTGAATGATGATGTTATGCTTTGGCACAAGAGACTAGGTCATGCAAGTCTCTCTCTTTTGAACAAATTGGTTTCCAAAGATCTAATCGTCGGCCTACCTTCCATCAAATACAATGATGTCAAGGTATGTAACGCTTGTGCTAGGGGGAAACAAGTCAGAAATTCATTTAAATTGAAAAATTGTGTTAGCACTACCCGACCTCTCGAAATGTTACATGTCGATTTGTGTGGTCCTATGAGGATCACAAGTAGAGGTGGGAAGAGGTATGTGCTTGTTGTAGTGGATGACTACTCTCGTTTCACTTTGACCTTGTTTTTGGATTCTAAAGATGAAACATTTGATAAATTTCTTGCATTTCTTAAAAAGATTGAAAAGAGAGTAGGACACTCATTGATTTGCTTAAGGTCTGATCATGGTACAGAATTTGAAAATTCGAGTTTTATTGACTATTGTAATGAGCATGGTTTTGATCATAATTTTTCAGCTCCAAAAACACCCCAGCAGAACGGGGTGGTAGAGCGTAAAAATCGTACTCTAGAAGACATGACTAGAACAATGCTCATTGTTAGTGGTCTTCCTAGAAACTTTTGGGCATAAGTTTTGAACACATCATGTTACATTATAAATAGATGCATGATTAGACCTATCCTTAAAAAAACTCTTTATGAACTTCTCAAGGGTAGAAAACCCAATGTTATGCATTTAAGAGTATTTGGTTGTAGATGTTTTGTGCATAATAATGGGAAGGATGCCTTAGGAAAGTTTGATCCAAGGAGTGATGAGGCAATATTTCTTGGTTACTCCTCACACAGTAAGGCATACAAAGTGTTCAATAAGCGAACCTTGTGTGTTGAGGATAGTGTGCATGTGCTATTTGATGAAACTAACTCTCTAATTGAGAATTATGCACAGGAAGATGATTACGAACTGGGTCTTGCTAGAAAAGATTTGTTGCTTACACATGAGAAAGGTAAGAATCCTGAGGATGGATCAGGGCCTGGAGCTGTTTCCTTGGAAGGTGGGCAAGGTCTGAACCAGACAGGGGGAAGCTCTGCTGAACCTGGTTTGGATCAAAACCAGCCTAATTCTTCTCGAACAGGCCAGGAAACAGGCTCCAGAACAGGCTCAGGAATGGGCTCTAGAACAGGCTCGGAAACAGTTCCTGAACCTGTTTCACCGAGTATTTCAACAAGAATAGAAAGCGTGTCTGTGGATCCATTTACTCCATGACCATGGAAGCACCAAAGTTCACACCTTCTTGATCAAATTCTGTCTGACATTAATACAAGAGTGCAAACTAGATCCAGGCTTAAAAATTTCTGTGCTTTTTATGCTTTTCTCTCTAATATTGAGCCAAAAAATGTTAATGAAGCTCTTGCAGATTCAAACTGGGTCACGGTAATGCAAGAGGAGCTTCATCAGTTTGAAAGGAATAAGGTGTGGCACCTTGTACCACGGCCAGAGGATAGATCAATCATTGGCACCAAGTGGGTGTTCCAGAACAAGCTTGATGAGTTCGGAACAGTCACTAGGAATAAGGTCCGGCTGGTGGTTCAAGGCTACAACCAAGAAGAGGGCATTGATTATGAGGAAACCTTTGCACCCGTTGCAAGGATTGAGGCTATTTGCATTTTGGTAGCCTTTGCAGCTCACATGAAAATAAAGTTATATCAGATGGATGTCAAAAGTGCATTCCTCAACGAATACCTTAAAGAAGAGGTGTATGTCATGCAACCCCCTGGTTTTGAAAATAAAGAATTTTCTAACCATGTTTTTAAACTTGACAAAGCGCTTTATGGTTTAAAACAAGCTCCTAGAGCTTGGTATGAACGCTTGTCAAACTTTTTATTGGAAAATAGTTTTAGAAGAGGCAAGGTTGATAATACCTTGTTTCTAAAATCTAAGGGGGAACATTTGTTGATTGTTCAAGTATATGTCGATGACATTATATTTGGTGCAACACACAATGATTTATGTAAAGAGTTTTCAAAAATAATGAGGAGTGAGTTTGAAATGAGCATGATGGGTGAGCTTAAGTTTTTCTTAGGCTTGCAAATCAAACAAACTTCAAACAGCACCATGATACATCAACAAAAATATGTCAAGGAATTACTTAAGCGATTTGGAATAGAATCGACCAACCCCATTGATACTCCCATTTCTCCTTCAACCAGGTTGGAAATGGATGATGGGAGTCCCTCAGTCGAGGACAAATATTATAGGGGCATGATAGGGTCGCTTCTTTACCTAACTGCTAGTAGACCTGACATTGTTTTTAGTGTTGGTTTGTGTGCCCGTTTTTACTCTAATCCTAAAGAATCTCATTTAAAGGCTGTTAAACGAATCTTTAGATATTTAAAACATACACCTGATTTGGCTTTATGGTATCCTAGAGGATACAACTTTAACCTTATTGGTTATGCTGATGCTGACTATGCAGGCTTTTTGGTTGATAGAAAAAGCACCTCAGATATGGCTCATTTTCTTGGACCCTGTTTGGTATCTTGGGCAACCAAGAAACAACACTCAGTTGCCATGTCCACAGCAGAAGCTGAATATGTTGCAGCTGCTTCTTGCTGTGCTCAAGTGCTGTGGATAAGGAAATAACTCAAAGACTTTTGTGTTGACATGGGATGCATTCCCATTTTTTGTGATAATACAAGTGTAATTAATATTTCAAAAAACCCATGTCAACATAAAAGGACTAACATATTGACATTCGTCATCACTTTTTGAGAGACAATGTTGAAAAGGGTTTGGTTTCAATGAATTATTGTGCCACTAATAAACAGATTGCTGATATTTTTACCAAGGCACTTAATAGAGAACAGTTTGAGAAGAACAGACTGGAATTGGGTCTAATTAAAACAACTTGAGCATGCTCCATTAACCCCCAATGCTTGTCTAGTTAAAAGGTTTTTCAGGTCAAACATTTTGATTCATTGAATGCAGTCAACTTTTGTGTCAAAATTAGCACATGTGTGGATTACAACCTGCTGACAATCATTGAGGTCTGATGATATTGCCCTTCTTGTCCTATGTTACCAAACAACTGACCGCAGGAACAAGCACCAAGAACAGGTATGGCCACTGTTTGCCAAACATGTACAAATCAGGTAGTTAATTCAGTTGTTGAGATTTTTTTTTCTTTCCCCGAAGCGTGCGCGGCTGGGAGACTTAATGCTCTTCGTTTTCGGTTGAAAGCCAATCGACTCTTTAGCTCCCTCACCCGCACACTTCGCTCATCAGCCACCGAAAAATCTCTCTCTCAATCTCTCTCTCTCAAACCCAAAACCCTAAAAACCCAAGATTCTCCCCAGCTCCAAAAAGGCAAAGAAGGCAGCACCCACCATTTCAAAATTGGCCCAATTTCTTCAGAGAAGTGTGGTGCGGGGCAAAATTGTGAAAGTGTCATACTTTCAGGAATAGGGCCAGGAGGTGTTCCTGGACAAGCTTAGGGCCCAGGGGTGGCTAGAACTGTTTGCAAACACCTGCCTGGGGTATTCTGTCCCAAATTTGGCCAACTTTTATGCGAATTGTAATGTCACCAATGTTGTGGTGACAAGTGAAGTTAATGGGAAGAAACTGTAATTCAATGACAAAGATCTAGGTGCAATTTTGGGTGTTCCTGCTGAGGGTTTCGATGTGTATGTCCGGGCGGACAAGACTGTGCTTGGGACAGCTCGGCTGCTGCAATTAACTCAAACACTGAGCCAGCAAACAAGGTTGAAAACCCCTCAGTCCGTCAAAAAAGGTGACATGACTTCTCTTCATCAATTGCTCTTTTGGTTCATTATTAAGAATATCATCCCTAGAGGTCAAGGCAACAATCTCGCGGATGCTATGGATCAATGTTTTATTGACCTTATGGATAGAGGAGAGCAAATTAATCTCCCAGCAATCATGATTCGCCATATCTCCAGGATTGCGAACACCTCAAGAGAACATGATCTAGGGTATGGTTTCTTGCTGACTCTTGTGTTTGGGCACTTTGAGATTTCTCTTCAGAAAAAAGTGGGGGTGCAGATGGTTGATGAAATAGGGAATAGCACTCTAATGGGGTGCGGGTTCAAATTGGTCAAAGGAGCCCACGTAGCTTCGGAACAGGGGTTTAGAACATCCTTTCCCCCTATTCCTGGCTCTTCCTCCAGTGAGCCTTCTATTGATGCCTTGCTACTGGATCAATCCTGGTTGAAGATCGAGCTCGCTGAGGTTGAAGCTGCTCTTGCTGAGGAGAAGTTTCTCAATGCCAAGCGCCATGAGGATCTAATATCGATTCTTTCCGTCCTCACCGGCAAATTCTCTTCTCCTCCTCCCTGAATCAGCCCCACCCCCTGATCCCTTCCCTGTTCTATCTTCCCTTTTTTTTCAACTTGTTCTCAACACTGTTCTAAACGGCTTGTCTTGCACAGTCTGATAAATTGTGGTTATCCTAATCTTGGTTGGTTATATTTTCATGATCTACCTTGCTTGTTTCTTGTTGTTGTTTGTTTGTGCGTGACTCGGATGACCAATATCATTACCGTACCATATACTTGAGTGTATCGTTGGTTGTTTTTCCTCCATTACCCAAGTGGTAGTGATTGCAAACACCCTGACTCTCTCTGTTTGATCTGACCACCCTTTTTCGATGATGTCCAAAGGGGGAAGATGGGCATGACCATCATGGTTGATTTGGTTTGACTTGGCTTAAGTTGACTTCTTAAAATTTTTTCTCTTCTATGGCTTGACTGTTTGGCACTAACTTGCTTTCGCCTTTTATGTCAATATGGTCATTTGGTTTGTCATCATCAAAAAGGGAGAAATTGTTGACCCTATCCTTATGTAATGTAAGGTTTTGATGATAACAAACACAATTGTAATATACACTTGAGTGTATTGATTGAACAGGTTCCAAATATTGAATACTTTGAAATTGCTTGGTTAACAATGCTTAAAGAACAGGTCTTAAGAACAGGTACTCAAGATCAGTTGGCTGGAAAGACTCTCCAGAACTTCAGAACAACCTTAAGAACAGCTCTTAGGAGTGTTTGGAGCAGCAAGCTAAGTTTCTACAAGATATCTGGTTGATTCAACAAGAGTCTTTGTTTTGCTATGGTTTTTATTTTATTAGATTCTTGTTAATATGCCAATTAGAAAGTCTTGATTTAACATTCACTTTGAAATGGTTTTTCTCTTTGAAAATAATTTCAGAACACTGTCTCAGAACAGTTCTGAGAACAAGGTGTTCAAGGTGTTTTCAAGCCAAAGCTGCGAAAAATGGTTTTACACGATTCTCTCTTTGATTTTGGGCAGCATCTTCGAGACTTGCAAACAAGATTTTCTGTGGAGTATTTTAACCCCAAACAGTCATCTTTAACTAAGGGGATCTGTAAGATCTTTTTGAAATAAAAAGAATCTCTAATTTTTGGCAAGTGGATAAGTCTGTTGAGAAAATCATGGGCTAGTGGTTGAGTCCTTGTGGCTGAGAACTACCGCCTTACTCAAGCAGTTAAGAATTTTTTTTTTTCCAACTCTCGTTACTCCACTACTTGCCGCTAAAGGACTCTATTTCCTTTAGGGATTTTGTTTTCCAAATCTGAAAAAAATATATGAGAAGATAAATCGTCTTACCTTTCAAAGTTCTCTATAAAAGGTTGCTTTCTACAACTCATTGACACATCGGTTTTTCACAGCAACTTTCAAGAGTTTTATGAGCAAAATTTCTGGAGAGAAAACCGACCAAAGTGTGTGCAAAAATAAAGCTTTCAAAATTGGCATACTAGGAGCTTAATTGTACCTTACACTAGCTTATGGGAAGCATTCAAAAGTAAGGTGTTCATCTTGTTCTCTCTTGTTTAAAAGTTAGTTGAGTGTGTCTAAGTCAAGGGGACTATTGGACGTGGGGTAACTTGTCTTGGGGAAGACAGTTACGTGTGTGTTACAAGTTGTAACGGTGAAGGTTACTTTGTAACGTGTTTAGCCCGTATAGTGAAATTGTGTGAAAATCCTACACGGATAGGTCGTGGTTTTTTGCCTCAGTTGGGCTAGAGGTGTTTCCACGTAAAAATTCTGTGTTCACCTTTTTCTTCTACTTATTTTCGCTGCATTTCAGTTTCTGGGCGTGTTACAAACAACCTGTCCAAACAGGGCCTAAGCCTGTTTCCAGAAAACTACGAAAATTTGGCAACACAATTCACTCCCCCTCTTGTGTTTGTGTACTCTCAAAACTAACAAAGAACTAAATCGTCTTCTTCATTAAGTAGATTAAGAACAGGAAGATTTTTACACATCTTTTTGAAGTTCTAGATAATCTTTGAATCATTAGTGATCCATGTCCAGCTAACATCTTTCTTGAGTTTTTGTTGCAATGGTTTTCTTAGTTTAGTCAAATCTTTAATGAAATCAAACGCATAGGTAAGACATCCTAGAAATCTTTTTAGTTGCTTCCTATCTTCGATCTTTTCAGGAAAGTTTTCTATTTTTTTCAAAATATATTTTTGTAGAATAATCTGTCCGGCTTTTATCTCTAGTCCTAAAAAACTCAATTTCTTGTTCAGCATAAATGCATTTGTTTTTACCAAGTATAATACCATAATCAATGCATCTTTGGGCGATGGCTAAGACATCATCCTTGTGCTGTTCTATGGTTTTAGAAAAGATAAGGATATCATCAATGTAAACTAAACAACAATGATTAAGATCCTTGAAGATGTTATCCATTCTTCTCTGGAATATTTGAGGTGCATTTTTAAGACCAAATGACATTACTATCCATTCATAATGGCCGCCTTGTGGGGCACTAAATGCAGTTAAAGGAATACTTTCTTCATCCATTTTTATATGCCAATAACCACTTTTGCAATCTATTTTCGAGAACTAAGAGGCTCCTTGAATTCTGTTAAAAAGAACTGTTTTGTTAGGAATATAATAACCATCAAAGACAGTATTGTCATTAAGTTTTTTATAATTGATTACCATTCTAGCTTTTTCCCTTTTTTCTTCAGCATGATTTCTTACCATGAAAACAGGACTAGTGTGCGGGCTCTTACTGTTTCTAATCAATCCTTTATCCAGAAGTTCTTTGATTTGGTTATTAAACTCTTGAATGTTCTGGTGGATATACACCATTTTTTTGACTTGGATGATAGTATTGGGTTTTAATAAAGTGATTTCAGCAAATGTTTTGTCTTTGTCCTAAAATTTCAGAGGACTATCAGAATAGAGTTCTTTGCATAATTTTTCTTGTTGTTCAACAATCTGCTCTTTAATAGACAATTCAAGTAATGAGATTGTTAGTGCTATTTCTCATTGTGCAGGTATTACCTTCTCACCACGCTGGCTGCATGTAAATTCAATTTTTTGATGAGTGTAAGTCTTACTTAATTTTTCAATAGGAACTGAGTGACCATTAGTTGTAAATATTATTTGATTTATGGTCTGAGTGCATGGAGAATATAATATTTGGAAATTATTTCCAATAATCATATCATGAGAGGGTTGATCAGTAGCCTATAGAACTGGTATAATACATTGAACTCCTCCTAATTCTATGGATAATTCTTTTATGGCTTCATTGTGGCTCCTAACACTGTTATCAGCTATCCTTACTTGTAACGGATTTTTAGCTTTTTTCCATAGAAATTTAGGAAATAATAATCTTTTTTCAAAGCATACGGAACAACTACTATCTATGTAAACATATAGTTCATATTTATTATATCCCTCTAAACATACCTTTATCGGTATGTAGATGCTATTAGGGTTTGTATTGTTAGCTTCATAGTATATTTCCATAGTCATATTTTTGACTAATTCATCATCATAAATTGGTTCACTAATAGTCCTTATTTTGTACCCAATGACCCTTCTATCTAGACTTCTTAATCGATCTAGATTGGATCTTGCAGCTTCAAAACTCATTCTACTCATTTCACTAGTCATGCTAACTGTGTCATCTTCTTTAAGCTCTTCTTTAGCGGATGAAGATCCTTCTCCTCAATCTGACCTTGTGTTGATACTTCTTAGTAATTGGGGTTTAATGGTGATTTTACCTTCCTCATCAATTTTTATTACATTTTTCTTATTGATCTTTGTAGGATTGACAAAGATAGATATCCATGAATGACCAATTTTTATCTCCTGTGGATTGGACTTGATCATTTGGATCTTTTGCATGGGGGTAGAATTTTCAAATTTTTCTGCCTCAATCATTGTTACCTTAGTCTTAGGATCTATCGTATTATCTAATTTGTAGATAATTTTCCAAAATATCCTTAAGGGATATCCTCCTCTCTTCATATCCTTCCCAACTGTTTTAATCTTAAGAGATAAGAAATTTTTCGCAAATTCATCTTTTAGGCTCACATAATATCCCTGTGATTATCTGATTATTAAATTTGGTATGCCTAATATCACAGAGTAAAGCGTACAGATCAATATCTTTACCATAATGTTGTAATGCAGTGATTTGAACTCGGACGCTTCCGACATGGACATACCTATAGTTTCTATCTTTGTTATGCTCTAGGATATTATCCTAATTAATCAGATTAACTTCCTTCACGTCATACTCACAATCCTTTATCTCAAGATCTCCTTCCATCATTTCACATACGTATTTGCTTTTTAATTGAAAAATTGATTTTTTATAGGTCATGTCTTTTTGGATTATGGGAAGAACCAAACCTCCTTTGACTTCTTCATGATCATTGTCTACTACAAATTCTTCTCCTTGAATATCACCAAGGCTAACTGAGCTACTTTCTATCATATGGCTAGTTTCTTCATAATCACTTTCTTCATATTCACTGTCCTTTATGATTTCAACGATTCCTTTATTATTGCTTAAAGCTAGGTCTAATGCTTCATCTTCACTAAGCTCAACATAATCTAGGCTACCTAAAGTTTCAATAAGTTTGTTATTCTTTCTGTTTTTACATTCATTAGCATAATGTCCTACTTCTCCACATGCCCAACATTTGCAGTTGCTTTTTCCTGCTGGGCAATAAGCAGCTTTCCTAAAAAATCTACGTTTTTTAGGACTTGGTTTGTTGTAATATTTTCTTCTATATTTTTCGCCTCTCTGCTTGTTGAAGCTCTTTTTTTTATAGAATTTTCTCTTTCTTCTTTTCTCAAATTCTTTCCCCCACTGATTAGGTGAATCCCAACAAGTCAAGAATTGCTTCTTAATCTTCTTTTGCTTCTGAAGATCAAGACATTGTTCATTGACCATTTTCGCAAATAGAAAATTCTTGAACCAAGGGTATCGACAACATTTGTTCGTTCTAACCATGCCATGTATTTTTCATTAATTATAGAATTTATAGGATATGGCAACTTGTCGTAGAACATGTCAAGGTTTGTTTCATTATGCCCAATTTTGTAATAATATTGACTAAATTCTGCAATATAATTTTCTAGGTACCTTATATCCCATAGTTCTATGTTAATTTTTCTTTGCCATTCTTGGGCTTTTTCTTCAGAGTCAATTTTAGCTCCGATAAATTCAGTTTCAATTTCTTTGCACTGACTTTTGAACATAGCAGCTGGTGTTTCCATTATTCTTAATGTATTTTTACCATCTTCACTTAATGAATCATACCAGTCAGCTATAGTGCCAGAGAAATTATGCTCGATATAATTTAGGAAATTTGCAGCAGTCCATATAGTGTTTAGGTTTAAGACACTATTCATTTCTTTTTTCCAGTGCTCAAATATTTCTTCTTTATTACGGGCTCCGTCAATGTTTAAGATATATCCAGTTTGGCTAATTAGGATAAGACCAATTTCTTCATATGTCATGTTTTTCCTTAGGATAAACCCTAAGGAAAAATTGCTTGTGTGTCCTGCAGGAACATACCTAGGTCTTAAGAAATGAGTATTTCTTCTGGATGGTTCACCGAATTCTTCAGGTTTAGGAACAACATTATTAACTAGATTAGTCTTTGTTTCATATACGTCAATCTCTTCTCCAATCTCATTAATTTCGTTTTCATCAGTCATTTTAGAATATTTCTTTTCCAGTTTTCTTCTAATTTCTTCTAATGGTAAAACATTAAGATCTCTTAATTTTATCAGATTCATCTACTGATATATTTCTTCTTCTAGTTTGACATTATTGGTCTCTTCATTATCGTCAGATAAGACATCATGCTTATCACTAATTACGCTCATGATTTTGTTTAGTTCTTCTGGATTTTGTTCTCCATCGAACATTTTTTGTAGCTCCTTGAGATTATATGTTTCATACTCCATCTTCTTTTTCCTTCTTTTCAATAGATTGCTCTCCTAGTTCTTTTTGAATTTTCATTTTTTGCAAAGGAAATGGAGTCTTATTCTTTGAGTTTTGGAAAGGATATTTATGCTGAAAAGGAGTACTAATTCTAGAAGTAGCTTTCTCGCTATGTCTAACTTCGTTAATAAGAGAAAGATGGACAACGGTTAACTGATTCTTAAAATCTTTTAATTCATTCTTAATTTTTGCTAATTCCGATTTTAATTCTAAAACTATATCAGTAATATAGTTTAATTGTAGTGCCAATGAGATATTACCTTCCGGTGAATGAACAATATGTGAATAATTAGGACTAGGGCAAGTAGGTGATGGTTCTTGCATTAACTAGAGTTAATTAGCTCAATCATTACTTAGCTTAATAAACTTAATTATTTTAGTGCACGTGTCTCTGATACCAGATGGAAAAGGACGGTCTGATTTATTACAGGACAAAAAACTACAAATACAATTTTAGATTTTTTGAAAGTAAGTTCTTAAAGATTGGGGCTAAAATACAAATATGAAAAGTTTAGGAACTTAAAGAAAAATTGGAGGGTACCTAAAAATTTAGTCAACAAACGTCGAGGTACGAAATTATTCACTCTAAAACCTTGAGGTATGAAAATATTAATGTTGCATACGTTAGGGTATGAAAATGTTAACTTCCTTTCATTAGGATGTTTTCTCTTCTTAAGATTCCTGACCTTGAGGTACTTGTCCAACTTTTTCTTAATGGATAGATCATAAAGCATTCTATCCAGGTCCTAACAGCATTCTGTGCCATGCCTATAATCCCTGTAGAGGGAACATCATTTGTCTTTGTTGTTGTTCTTGAGCCTCGACTTAAGTGGCCTAAGGGAATCTACGAGTATACACTCTTTGATCTCTATCAGGACTTTACTCCTTAGGGTGTTAAACAAAGTACCTATCTTAAAGACCTTTTATGTATTTTCCTTTACATTCTTTATAAATCTTTGTTCTTCCCTTCTGGACACTTCTTTAGGAGTTGTAGTCCTTCTTATGATACCCCCCAACTATATACACCTTTTTGCCATCTTCAGGGCCTCCTCCAGGGTAGGTGGCCATTCCATGATGAATTTTTCACCAAGGCATTTGTGCCTAACCCAAGTAGTGAAGGAAACTAAGGATGTGCCTAGCTTAAGGTCTTCTACAAAGAATTTTTCAGGTTTGAATCTTTCGACTTACTCAGTCAAGGACTCTTGGTCTCTCTGCGCCAATGTCATCAATTTCGCAGTTGACTTTGGGTTCGTTCTGCTTGCAATGAAGTGGCTTTTAAAAGTAATGGAAGGACCATCCTAGGACTCAATAGATCTTGTAGGCAGCTTATTGAACTATGCTTTTGCTGCTCTTGTTACAGTGGCAGGAAATATTTACAAATCGTTGCTTCCGAGGGAGATGAATCGAGATATATCTTAGTCAGGTATGCACCTTGATCTATTTTCACCCTCCGAGGTCTTTATGTCAAAGGGTATCTCGATTTGTGGTTGACATGTCAATGGAGTAACTTGATTTGGGGTTCTCTTGGTAACAGATCTTGAACCTTCTTACTGTGGGTTTTGTTTGTAGTCCTCTTCTTGACAATACCTATCTCGACTAGGCTTCTTCTGTAAGGATTTCTCTTACTCAACCCTTATATTACCCTTTCTTGTTTTTCTTTGGGAGGCTGAGAATTCTTCTAACTTCTTCATCATGGGGGGACATGGCTTTATCTACTCTTAACTTGATCAAGTCCTCTACTATCCTAGGAGCTTTGTTTGTTTGTTCCAGGACATGCATGCATCTGAGAGATACATGTCCTTGAGAGGGAGTTGTATCCTCCTGGTTTGAAACATCCCCTACAATGAAGTCTTCTTTCCAAAGGTTTGGGCATTAGGATTTGGATCTAGTTCTTAAGGATGACAATGTTTTGTCCCTTATCACCTTCTTTGGGTGGCATCTTGCCTAACTCTCGGTCCCACAGATGGTGCCAAATGTTTCGACATAGTTTAGAGGTTATGTGATACTTCTAGGAACCTTGAGGAGCTTTTGTCACTATCTAAGGGTTACTTGCAAAACAACGCTCGAAAAGCGAGCTAGGGTTCTCTTCTTTAACATCTTTCGACAATACAGTTAAGGAAAATTTAAGAGAAGGTAATAAGCACAATGTAGCTTATGAAAGTCTTATTAATCTACCATTGATGTTGCCCATGGCTAGTTCAAATAGGATTTTGTGACGGTTCTCTATATAGAAAATTTATTATCTTTCAAATATATATATATATATATATATATATATATATATATATATATATATATATACACACACACACACACACATACATATATACATACATACATACATACATACATACATACATACATACATATATATATATATATATATATATATATATA
>JACYFF010031955.1:102475279-102492779 GCA_017589665.1 Selenicereus undatus
GAAGATTGGATTGCCGCTCACCTTGTTGCTCCTCCATTGGTGCATCACATGGCTTGACCTTACTTAGGTATCCTAAATTGGTAAATTTGCCTAATGGGACTAAGGTCAAGGTCACACACAAAGGAAACTTGCAAATAGCAAAGGACTTAATATTGCATGATGTTTTGTTGGTGCCAAATTTCAAGTTCAATCTGCTTTCCATTAAGAAGTTGTGTAAGCAACTGAAATGCACAGTGGAGTTCACAGAAACTTTGTGCTTGTTACAGGCCCCTTTTCTGATGAGGCCATTGGCAATTGGTAAGGACTACAAGGGGTTGTATATCCTGGACAAAGAAGTGATACAAGGTGCAGACATTCTAAGTACAGACAGGCATTCCACAAATCACACTAGACCTAAAAATACATGCAGTAAATTGAGCAGTATTTGTAACAATGTTGTTCGTTCTGCTAGTTCTATTGGTTTTGATATTTGGCACAAAAGACTTGGACATATGTCTTGCAATAAGATGAAAACTATTTCTGATCTGGACATATTGCAGCATAATGCAAATCACTTTATTTGTGAAATTTTCCCTAAGCAAAGCAACACAGGCTACCCTTCCCCACCAAGAGGTCTGTTTCTCATTCTGGTTTTGAGTTAATTCATGTTGACACATGGGGGCCTTATCACACAAAGACCCACACGAGGCATAGATACTTCTTAACCATAGTGGATGACTACACAAAAGCCACTTGGACCCATCTTATGATCACCAAAGATGAGGCTATATCTCTGATCAAGTCCTTTGTTGTTATGGCTAAAACACAGTTTGGAGCAGTAGTGAAGACCATTAGGTCTGACAATGCTCCGGAACTATGCAAAGGAAATGAGATATTGGAGTTCTTTGCTGCCTCTGGAATTGCTCATCAAACAAGTAGTGTCCAAACACCACAGCAAAATGGTGTTGTGGAGAGAAAACACAAGCACTTGTTAGAAGTGTCTAGAGCTCTACTATTTCAGTCCTCTTTGGCAATCAAATTTTGGGGGAAATGTGCCTTGACAGCAACATACTTGATCAATAGAATGCCTACCAAATTGTTACAAGGAAGGACACCTTTTGAACTTCTTTATGGAGTTTCACCAATGTATGAACACTTGAGAGTTTTTGGATGCCTTTGTTTTATGTCTACAACTAAACAAGGCAGGGATAAATTTCAACCCCGAGCCAAACCATGTGTTTTCATCGGATATCCTTTTGGTCAGAAAGGTTATAAGGTCATGGATTTGGAAAACAACAAACTTTATGTTTCAAGAGATGTGGTCTTTCATGAAAGGGTCTTCCCCTTTGCTACTCCTCACCAAAACAAGTCTTTATTTCAATCAGCTCCTCTTTTCTGCCCTGAGGAAGAATACACTGCAGAAGGTTCTGAGGAAGTCTCAGTCCCTTCAAGCAATTCTGATGGCATACCTAATCTCAGTCCTTCTGTGCAACCTAGAAGATCAAACAGGTCACACAAGGTTCCTGAATATCTACATGACTATGTGTGTTGCAGTCTCAAGGACCCAACACAGACTTTCTGTTTTTCAACCATTACAAATTTCTGCATCCAAACAAATCAGTTTCAGCAGTCATTAACTTGTCAAGCAGAACACACAATAGTTGAACCAAGGAGTTACTTGGAGGCTTTTAATCATCCAGGGTGGAAATTAGCCATGGACACAGAAATCTAAGCCTTGTTTGAAAATGGTACTTGGGACATTGTCTCATTGCCTTTAGGGAAGAAACCAATTAGCTGCAAATGGGTCTATAAGGTCAAACATAGAGCATATGGGAGTTTAGAAAGGCTCAAAGCTAGATTGGTAGTGAGGGGTTTCACACAAAAAGAAGGGATAGACTATGTGGAGACATTCTCACTTGTTGTCAAGATGACAACAATAAGAGTCTTGCTGTCAATAGCTGTTAAAAGAGGATGGAAGGTCCACCAGCTTGATGTGAATAATGCTTTTTTTCATGGAGACTTAGATGAAGAAATTTATATGAAGCTGCCACAAGGATTCCATAGTGATATTCCTAATGCAGTTTGTAAGTTGAGAAAGTCTCTTTATGGCTTGAAACAAGCCTCTAGACAATGGTATGCAAAGCTGACAGAGGTATTGTACTCGAGGGGCTAAAAACACTCTGCCAACGATTATTCTCTATTTTATAAGAAGACAGGTTCCTCTACTGTGTTTCTAGGAGTATATGTGGATGACATACTCTTAACAGGAGATGATGAGGCTGAAATTTTGGCCCTTAAATCTTTTCTTGATGTTATTTTCAAGATTAAAGATTTAGGAGAAGCACATTATTTCCTTGGCATGGAGATTCTGTCCACAGAAGAAGGTCTGGTGCTTACACAAAGGAAGTTTGCCACTGAAGTGCTTAAGGAATTTCTAGATGACAATGCCACTCCAGTAATTTGTCCCCTTGATTGCAACCAGAAACTTTCCATTAATAAGGGAGACTTGATGGAAAACCCTAGTCTCTATAGAAGACTTGTAGGCAAACTGAACTTCTTAACACATACCAGACCAGACTTGGCCTTTCTGTGCAGCATCTCAGCCAGTTTATGCAACATCCTAGACAACCTCATTATCAAGCAGCCCTACATGTTCTTAGATACATCAAGGGAAATCCTGATTTAGGGCTTTTGCTTGGTAAAAATACTCAGTTCACTCTTGAGGCCTTCTGTGATTCAAACTGGGCTGCTTGCTCTCATAGCAGACGCTCAGTGAGTGGTTTTGCCATCTTTCTTGGCCAAAGTCTGATCTCTTGGAAATCCAAGAAGCAAGGTACAGTATCAGTATCCTCTGCTGAGGTAGAATACAGAAGTCTTCGAAGGCTAGTAGCTGAGCTTGCCTGGCTTAGCAGGCTCCTTCACGAGTTAGGAGTTGAAGACATCACTCCTATTCCTGTCAAGTGTGACAGTCAGGCTGCAATTTACATTGCTAGGAACCCTGTGTTCCATGAGCGTACTAAACACATAGAACTTGACTGTCATTTTGTTCAGGAGAAATTACTTGCTGGTCTAATATCTCTCAGCTATGTCTCCACCCATGATCAACTCGCTGATGTCCTGACAAAGTCTCTTTCTGGTACAGTTCATCATCAGATAGTCCGCAAATTGGGAGTTCAGAGAACTACCAATTTGAGGGGGGGGGGTGTTGGAGTTTAGCACTTTTCTACACTCTTGATTCTTTGATTCTTTTTCTTTTTCTTTCTGTTAGCACAGCTGAGTTTGTTATAACAAACTCATAGGTGAGTTTGTTGGCGGGAAAAGTAGTTTTGGGTCTTGCCTTCTATAAATATCGTTTCTCTTCCACTAAGGCTGTTTCTCTTCAATGAAAATACAGTAAATCAGAGCACAATGTATTCTCTCTTCTCTTTCTTTCTTTTCTCTCTTAAAGTTTTCAGTTCTAGCATTCGCACATTCAAGTTACAACAAATTCCTTTCCTAGTTCTTGGTTTTGGTTCTAAGTCGGGATTGAACAGTTTTGGAGGTAATAAGTTTGGTCCTCACTGCTATTCAACTAAGTTTGCCCAGTTAGTCATTAATCCAAGTTAAAATGCTTTTTGCTATAGTTTTGTTGGTTTTGTTGATGATGCCTGTATTGCAATCCTATGACAATTTTATAATTCATGTGGAAAAAGGATTTTTTTTGCGTAGATTTTGATTAACCAATAATATTACTCATTGTTAAGTTTATACTAGTAAGGTAGCCGATTCGTAGTGTAATTGTTTTAGAGTAATTTTTGTAATCTAATTTTATAATTCATCCTTGAAGAAGAAGACATTCGTAAGTGCTATAATGATAAAACTACACGCTCGCAGAAAATTACAATAAGTTTTTCGCACTGTTGTATATAGGGGATGAAATTTGTGAAATTATGTTGATTGTTAAATTGACTAGTAGTTTAGTTGATTGAGTCGTTTTTGTTTCCTTTCATACTTTTTTATTTCGATTTTTAGTGAGTGTTTATTTAATTTTGGTTTAGATTTCCTGTGCTCTTGTTTTGGTTAGAGTTTATATTTTGAGTTTCTTTTAATTAACTTTTGCTTGTATATGGTTTAGAGTTAATTTGCAGCTGGAAAAAAAGAAATAAGAACTAAAAAAATGAAACAATAGTTGTGAACAGTCAAGACCAATCTAGAACTGAGAATCAAATCAAATCCATGCATATTTTTCTGATTTTTAGGATTCTGTTTTGATTTTTCTATGCTAATCTGGCATTGATTCTATAGTGGTGATGGTTTTAGTGGATTCTTAGGGATTTTTAGAGCATAGGGAAATTTTTGTGAAATATTTAGGTATCTCTGGAATTTTCTATAATTTCTAGAAAAAAGTTTTTGTTTGGAATTTTCTGCACTATTTTGGGATAGAAAAAATTGAAAAAAAATATATATATTCATGTTCTTTGTGATTGTGCTGATTTTTTTGTGTAAATTGATCAAACTTTGGTGTTTGAGTTTCTATTTTGTTTTATTTTGAGTTTTTGTTAGGTTTCTATTTTCTTTTTTTTCCTTCATGTGAAAAAATCCCCAAAAAATCAGAAAATAAAAAGATCAAAAATACTTATGTTGGTATGGGTATTGCATGATTGACCCTATGAGAAGAAGACTTGTTAGGATTGAACCCAACCCTAAACTGGAACCTAAACTTGAACCCAAGCCTTAACTTGGCCTTAAAAAAATGGCACAAGAGAGAACCTTAAGTAATATTTTCAATCCTCCCACGACCACTTTGCCATCATGCTTTAACTTGCCTGACCTAGGACCTAATTTAACCTTTGAATTGAGGCCTCATTACACTTAAATGCTCCCTAAATTTACTAGTTTAGAGTATGCATATTTGTTTTTAAGAGAATTTACAGAAGTATGTTCCATGATGCATTTCCCTTATATATCTATTGATGTAGTGAGAATGAAATTAATTCCTTTTGTTTTGAAAGATATTGCTAAAAAATAGATGTAGGGCTTGGCTGCTAATTCTATTTCTACTTATGATAACTTTGTTAAGTTGTTTTTAAGAAACTATTTCCCTAATGCCAAGACATTATAGGTACGCAATGAAACTAATCAGTTTGTTCAACTAGTGTTCAACATGAAATTATAATATTTTATACCATTTTATTATCTAATAATTGCTAGAAATAAATTGATTAATTTGATTTTTAATAGTATTTTTGCTCATTTTGTAGGAATTGAAAAACTTGAGAAAAATAATAAATAGTGCTAAAGAGAAGCATTGGACTAGGACAAGAAACAAGAAAAGAAGATCAGGCCTAATCACGAGCCCAATTCGATCCCCAGAACCACGACCCATCCTCTCCGCCCTTTTCCTTCTTCTCTCCTCTCCTTCTTTCTCCCTTGCATGGGCCTAGCCCAGCTAGAAGCCCGCAGACCGGCCCCTCCTTCCCAGATTCTCTCTCCTTTTTTTTTTTTCTTAAGTGGGTTGCGACCCATTGTTTTGTTTGCCCAGTGTTAGACTGAACCCATATGCCCAGCAATTCCCTGATTTCCTTAGGCTCACCCATTTCTTTGGATCCCATGCACGAGTCACGTGAGGGCAGCTCCTTCTTCCCCTGGCTGTTCTTCCTCGACGGTCTACCCAAAAGGCCGAAGAAAACAGAGGGAGCAGAACACGGCCTCTCGCCTACCACTTTCCAGCCGTTTCTTTTTCTCTCTCTTCCTTCATTATCCATCATCATCACCATCATCAATGGGATGGCATCAAGCACTCAAAGGGGCAATGAAAGGGGTGTTCTTGCGAGCTTCAAAGGGGGTCCGAGAACAGAGCAGGGGGGGCAGTAGCGCAGAGTAGAGGGGAGATTAGGCTTTAGTCCGGATTCAATTTTTTTAGTTTTCATTTTGGGTTTTGTTTATTTTCCTAGTTTTAGATCTTGTTCTTTAGCTTTCAAATTAATGTTCATCATCATCTGTTCCTCTTGTTTTTCATTCTTTCCAGATTCAGTAAAGTAGACTTTCAATTCTCGCTTGGAATAATATTCAATTTGTGTGTGCTTTGTTAAGTTTGAATCAGTTCTCCTTTGCTTTGGGTTCTTGAATTTCTAAATTCATGTTCTTGAGTTTGATTATTATTTCTTTTTCATTGTTAGAATGAGAATAAAACACATTGTGCTTATCACTGTTAGAGTTATGCTATTTAAAAAATTAGCTCCATCTTTTTAAGGTTTTGATTTGCCTAATAGCACTAATCACATCTAATCTGTCAAGTAATTTGTTTTAGGTTTTAAGTATTTGTTAGTTTAGACTTGTAGTTATCTAATTTCATAATTCATCCCTGAGGGGACACCCGTAAGTGTTACAACAATAAACCATGCACTTGCGGAAATCACAACAATTAGAAAGGAAATTATTTTGGAAACACTTAAACAGATTTAAGTCTTAAGAGTGTGGCCATCATGGTTTAGACCAAGCATGTCTTTGCCAAATGAAGGACTTGACCAACAAACATGAACCATGTCAGAGTCCATATATCAAGGTAAGTTTATTTCTAAGAATGCCATGACTTCTTGGGAATTTGTAGAGGAAAAGACTATACAGTGGGAAACCGCTAGAGATGATTTTCTCAATTCTGGGTTTGCTAGTGGTGGAATGCCTTTTGTTTTTGATATAGAGTCTAAGATCATAGTTTCACAAACATGTTAAAGGGATTGTCTGTTCAAACTCCCATGACTTCTCAAACTTTTATGGTTTCTTGTTCTCACGATCAGGCCTTAAATCATACTTTGAGTTCATGTTCTTATTTTGCTTGTCATTATCTACTGATAAGAGCAAGTGAGTATGGCCTATTAAAAACCTAAAAATGACACATTCTCCCCTTACTATAGCCCAGGGTGAAGAAATCACCCTAACTTTTCTGGAAATAGTGGACCAAATGTTGTGATCCCTAACCCTTATCTTAGAGTGTTTCTTGGAAACAACTCCCAACCCATCTCCCACCTTCAAACTCTTACCAAAGACCGACTTTTCAAGGTGTTCCTGATGCACCTAAACCTCCATCTCCTATTGCTTGGGTTTAGCCTCCTCCTAGTTATACTAACATTAACAAGATTGAGAGATTAATTAATAATAATGTGGAACGGAGGTTAGTGCTAATATAGAAAAGATGATGAAAATGATTGGATAATTTTCTTAATTAGCATCATCTACTAAGAAGTTAGGTACTTTTCTTAGTCAACCACAGGTGAACCCTAAGGATCATGCCTCATCTTCTTCTGGAGTGAACCCTAGTGAGACTGTGAGAAAAACAAATGCAATTATATCTCTTAGATCATGTGGAAAGATTGATAATCAAATGAGAAATTCTATAGAACCCTGTAAGTACCCCCATAGTTTCTTTCAAAATTCTTCTTCTTCATCTCCTCCAAAAATAGGTTCATCCAGTAAGTCAGGGGGTACCTCTGATGGTGTCCCTAGCGATTCTTCTAATGATCCTCGTCCTTCTTACCTCATTTCCCCCATAAGCTAAAAATGAAATACCAAGCCTTTGTTAATAAGATAAGAGAGACATTCTCTTAAGTTAAAATCAACATGCTTCATGCTATTCAATAGATCCCTCCTTCTGCAAGGCTTTTGAAGGATCTATGTACTACTAAGAGAGCTACTAGTATTCCCAAAAGGCTTTCTTAGCCTCCTATGCTAGTTCTATTATTTCCCATAAGGTATTAGTGAAGTACAAGGACCCCTGTTGGCATACTATCTTTATAGTTATAGGGGACTAGATCATTCATAAAGCTTTGCTTGACTTCGGGGCCAGTGTCAATTTGTTGCCGCTTACTCAATATAAGCGGGTAGGGTTAGGTGAATTGAAGCCTACCAAGATGGTCATCCAGCTAACTTATAGATCAACCAAGTTGCTTAGGGTGTGGTACAGGGCTTGCTGATTAAGATGGGTAAATTTTTTTTACACAATGGACTGTGTTGTGCTGGAGACTGAAAGGGTGGCAAGTATTTCTAGTCAGGTCCTTGTTATTCTTGGGCATCCTTTCTTGGCTACTGTCAATGCCCTTATTAACTTCGTAAATGGCATGAAGAGACTATCTTTGGCAATATGACCTTGAAATTAAATATTTTTAATTTTCAAGGACAGGTTTTTGGATTTGATGGTGTTGAGACTTCTACTCTTAACTAGGTAGAAGACTGTGTGTTTAATGATGAGTTTATGGACATATTTGCTACTCGTTATGAGTCTTTTCTGATTGATGATGATGAACCTAAGTATGATGTGATTGAATGTAATGACTTGTGCTTTGTTGCTGACTGTTTGATAGTTTCCACTTCTCAGTCTGCTTTTGAGTTTGATTCTTCTCCTAATTCTCTTGAATTGAAACCTCTTCCTAATTCCCTTAAGTATTCATTTCTAGATCTGATGAATCTTTACCTGTGATTATTACTTCTGACTTATATCGCGACCAAGTCGAAAAATTGATTGCCTTACTTAGAGAGAACAAGGAAGCTATAGGTTGGACTTTAGGGGATATCAAGGGTATTAGTCCCTCGAATATGCAGCATATAATATATTTGGAGGATAATGCCAATCCCTACTACAACCATCAAAGGCATTTGAACCCGACTTTATAGGATGTAGTTAGGAAGGAAGTGCTTAAGTGGTTATATTATAAGATTATCTATCCCATTTCAAATAGTAAATGGGTCAATCCTATTCAAGTGCTTCCTAAGAAGACCGATATTTTCATGATTGGGAATGACAAGAATGAGTTAACTCCCACTCAAGTCCAGTCTAGGTGGCGTGTTCGCATTGACTATAGACAATTGAATGCTACCACTATGAAAAACCATTTACCCCTTCCTTTTCTTAACTAGATGTTAGAGAAGTTAGTTGGACATTCATTCTATTGCTTTTTAGATGGGTATTCTAGCTATACTTAGATCTCTATTGCTCTTGAGGATAAGGAAAAGACTACTTTCACTTGTCCTTTTGGTACGTATGCCTCTTGGAGAATGCCTTTTAGACTCTGTAATGCTCTTGCTACTTTTTAGAGGTGCATCATTTCTATTTTCTCATATTTAGTTGAGCAGTGCATGAAAATTTTTATGGATGACTTCTCTGTGTTCGACCCTTCCTTTGATGATTGTTTGTCTGATGTGTGTAAAGTGCTGCAAAGGTGTAGTGAGAAAAATTTGTCTTTGAAGTAGGAGAAATGTCACTTTATGGTGATAAAGATAGTCTTAGGCTATGTTATTTCTAGAAATTAAATTGAATTTGATACGGCTAAGACTAACTTGATTCTTCCTCCTTCCACTTGTGTGAAACAAGTGAGACCTTTTCTTAGATATGCTAGCTTCTGTTGTCATTTCATCAAAGACTCTGGCAAGATAGCTAAGCCTTTGACCAACCTTTTGGTTAATAATGTGCCATTTCACTTTTCTAAGAAGTGTCATGTGGCATTTACTAAATTTAAGTAAGCCTTGACCTCTGCTTCCATTCTTCATCCTCCCATCAGGGGAGAGCCCTTTGAGCTGATATGTAATGTATCTGACAATGTTATTGGGGTATTTTAGGGGAGCGTGTTGATAGGAAGCCCCATGTCATTTATTATTCCAGTCACACTTTGAATAATGCCCAAGTGAATTACACTATGACTAAGAAGGAATTTTGGTTGTGATCTTTACTTTTGAAAAGTTTATACCTTACCTGATTGGTTTTCATGTCATTATTTATGCTATCACTTTGCTCTTAATCACCTTCTGTCAAACAAGGATGCTAAGCCTAGACTTGCGAGATCAATTTTTCTTTTGCAAGATTTTGATTGTGAGATTTGAGATAAGAAAGGTTCTGAGAACCCAGTTGCTAACCACTTGTCTAGGGTTATCCGCAGTAGAGAGTTTGAGTGTCATATTTTTGAATGCTTTCCTAATGAGCAATAGTTTGCAGTCCACCTGCCATTTCTATGCTAATATTGTAAACTACATAGTGTTTGGTAGGGTTCCTAAAGGTTGGACTAAGAATGATAGAGCCTGATTCTTCCGCCTTGTGAAATTCTTTATCTGGGATGACCCTACTTGTTTAAGTATTGTTCTAACCAAGCATTTACGGGGTGTATTCTCGGCCATGAGGTTAGGAATGTCCTTTCATTCTGTTATGACCAAACATGTGGGGGGCATTTCAATAGGGGAAAGACCACAACCAAAGTTCTTCAATGTGGTTTCTATTGGCCTACCTTGTTCGGGGATGTTTTTGAATATTGTAAGAATTGCCCTATGTACCAATAGTTGTGTAGGATTAGTGGAGAGACATGATGCCATTTAATTGCATCATTGTTGTAGAGATTTTTGATGTATAGGTTATGGATTTCATTAGACCATTTCCATCTTCTTTTGGGAATGAGTATATTTTGTTAGCTATGGACTATGTTTTTAAGTGGATAGAAGCCAACCCTTCTAGAACTAATGATGCTGTGGTGGTTGTAAAATTCCTTAGAGAGAATATTTATGCTATATTTGGCATGCCCCAAGCTACTATTAGTGATAAGAGTACCTACTTCACTGATATGTCTTTTGATGCTTTATTGAGGAGTTATTCTATGGTACATAGACTTGCTACCCCTTATCATCCCTAGAGCAGTGGCCAAGTTGAAGTTTTCGATATGAAGATTAATCAAATTCTTGAGAAAACTGTGAGTAGGAAAAGAAAGGATTGGGCCAACAAGCTTATAGATGCTTTATAGGCTTATAAGACAACTTTCAAAACTCCTTTAGGCATGTCACCTTATACGATTATCTGTGGTAAGACTTGATATTTTCCTATTGAGATTTAGCATAGGTCATGGTGGACTATCAAGATGTTGAGCTGTGAATTGACTAAGGCCAATGAAGAGAGGAGACTTACGAGAGTAATGTTGAACTGAGTGAGTTAGAAGAGAATAGAGTTGAGGCTTACGAGAGTGCTCGATCTCACAAAGAAAGGGCTAAGTTATTTCATGATAGACACATTCTTAGGAAAGAGTTTGCGCTAGGAATTAAAGTGCTCTTGTATGACTCTAAGCTCCACCTTTTTCTAGGGAAATTGAGGTAATGCTAGACAGGTTCTTATATTGTTTCTCATGTTTTTCCCTTATAGTCCAGTAAAACTACAGGATCTTGAGAGCGAGACCAAGCTTAACTCGAATGGCCAGCAATTGAAGCAGGTTTTGGAGCTACCAAGTATAGAAGATGTGGAGTATAAAATATTCAGCGAGTCGATTTCTGACGAGTAATGTGCTATGGAGTTAGTTCGAGTGTATTCAACACGCAATCTTGTTTGATTGAAATTTCTCGCATTTCTTTATCTTTTTCTTATTTTTATTTTATTTTATTTTTTTATATTCGGGTGTTGTTTCTTTTACATCTCATTTGTGTATATACTTGTATATTTAGCATTTTTCTTTTTGAGTTTCATTTTTCTTTTTGTATATATGTTTTTCTTTTTAGATTTTATTTTCTGTTTATGTTTCCTTTCACTTCCAATGAGGACATTGTCTGCTTAAGAAGTGGAGATGGGAAAACTACGCTTCTAAAAAAAATAAAAAATGTGAAAAATATGAAAAAAAAAAATTCAAAAAGATTTTTGTTTTTGTTTTGGGGAAAATATTTTTGCTATTTTAATTGATTATGTTCTCTATATCTTAGCTATTATGTTGTATATAGATATGATATGCATGATAGAACTTAGTCCCAACTGTGGTATTCGTGCTCAGTCCTAACCGCCAACATTTTTTTTATAGCAAGTTATCTTTATTTTGGTAGATAACCTGTGAGATTTTGAGTCATGAGGACTAATTCATCGTTTTTAGTATTAGATTTTCTTTCATGTGTGTCTGTTCCATGATTTGATCTCTATAACTTGCTTTGATTCTCTTCAAAATCACATTTGGCATGTATATTATGGTAATATGATGGAGGGATTAATTTTTTTTGGGGAACCACATAACCAAATTGCCACCTGATTTGAATATTTTGCCCTTTTGTTAATCCTTTGTGCTTTGACCGTTTTCATTTGATATGCACCCTTCATTTTTGCCCTAGGTCTAAACACATTTCCTACGCCTATGCCAAGTCTAGTGGAGCAGCACTTCAATATTTGTTGGGTAGTTTTTGGATCATGATGTATTTGGTGGGTCATTTTGGATTTTTTGGTGTGGTGAGGGGATGTATTGTTGTGACCATTTGGAAAATGAGTTATGTTGCTACATGCCATTCAATCATATTTGTTTCAGGAAAAAAAGAGAAAAAAATTTGAATCTCAAAAGAAAAACATGTGTTGTTAATAAGAATGTTTGGCATTGTTGTATATACATGATATTTATTTCAACTCATTTCCAATGGTTGCTTTAAAGGGTGTGTTCTTATTTTATTGTAAGTTTTAGGAGAGTGCGTGGTATTGTTGGTGTAAGTGTTAGCTGCTCTTAAAGCCACTTGGCTTGTAGTTCCTCATTTTCCAAACCAGTTATCTCTCTCTTACCCTTAACCCTAAACCCTATTACAACCCTGTAAGTCCTTTTGATTATCATTTTGTATTTCGTATTTTAATGGTGGAGAGTTGAGAATTTTAGCAAGCCCATGACAGTTTGTATGATTGAAAGATGAGTTGAATGAACATTGTGATATCTTAAACACATGAACGGGAGCGTTCCACATGTCCCCTAAAGTGAGGTTCTACTAGTCAGGCATGTACATATTTCTTGAGTGAGATGAAAAATTGTGTATGGATATCATCAGTTGTGGCTAAGGATTTCTTGATATATACATGAAGCTTATATGTGATCTAATGCTTAGGCTACTTGAGTAATGTGGCTAGTTGGAATGTGTGTATATGTTTTCCCGGTGTTGGATACATGAGTTTTTGAAAACCCGAAAAGATTTTTCGTTCTCTTTTTTCTTTTTATTCCTTTAAGATTTTGTTGGTATATCTTCAGCAAAATCCTCATGAGACCTTACTCGTCCACTAGGGATGACATAGGAGTTCAAAGAATTTGTTGTACATGCTAAGTCCAACTATGATTCCTATTAAAGTGATTAGGATTTTATTTTTTTATGGAATTTTTAGGTCCATTTTACTCGAGCAGAGCAAAATTTTGGTGTGGGGTATTATTCAACCTAAAATTATGTCATTTTGCACCCTTGCATTATCTAGCATTTGCTCCAAATAAATGATTAAATCAAGATTCTAATTTGTCTTTGTCTATTTTGCAGGAATTGTGAAATGTTGGAAAGAATAACTAATATACTCAAATAAGATTAAATGTTGGATCAAGTTGAACAAAAGGAAAAAACAGAAAGAAAAAAAGAAGAAGAAAGAACAAGTCGTAGTCGTTTGGCCTAGCTCACAGCGGCCTGAGACCCAACCCTTAGCGAGCCCAATCCAATTCTCGCCTCCCTCACTTCAGCACGTGCAAGGCATATGATGCCCTCCTCTCCTTTTCTCTTTCCTAGGAAACTTGGGCCTTTCACCTTTTACTTTCTCATCCTAGATTATTAGATAGAAATCCGAAAATGAAAAGAGAAACAAAGAGTATCACTACTGTGTAAACAAAGAGTTTGAGAGTAAGCATTACACAATCTCCAAGATCATTTTTTAAAAGAGAATAGATTCTCTATTTTTATACCACATACCATATTTTGATATCGAAAACCAAAGTAGTTTTTAGAAATTGAAAAGAATGTTTTTATTATAATTCATTAAAGTAATAAAAAAATTATTGTTATCTTATCTATTATTATCTTACTTATCAATAATTTTTCATACCCCCTTGTTTGTGGAGGATCACAATAAGGATTTTCATTCATGGAAAATAAAAATAGGTAATTAGAGCGGGAAAACGAGGCAATCCAAATCACAGTTATCCAAGAATTCTCATGTTTGAATCAAGAGTTCATACTGTTAGACTTGTCTGATCTTATCAATTATTAGTATTCGAATCATTTTTCTCGAAAAAACCATTCATTTTTCTAGGACAAGATGAAAGATTTTATCGAAAACTTACAGCACCTTGCCAAACAAAGGCTAAGAACAAAAGGAGTACAGGTTTGATTATCATAAAATCTACGCTTGGACTCAAAAAAGCATAGGCATCGAGTAATTTGGTTAAGAAAAAACTACTTGAATAAAGGGCAGAATTAAGACAGATCAAACTTAAGATATTAAGCATGACAAACCTTTTGTTTTTAAGATAATTGTATTTTGATTGAGTTCTTCATAGAAGAAAAAAATGAAGGGGAAAAAAAGAAATTTAAATAATCCTTCCTATTTTTTGAAGTTACTTACTCAACCAAAAAACCTTCCATTTTCTTTTGAGAATAGAAAAAAATCTATTTTCATACAATATCTTAATGAAACTATATGTGATAATCAATAAGTTTAGGATAATTCTACATCTAAATTTGTCAAAATACTTAAAATAGATTCTAATGGATTCTTAAGATATTTTGGCTAGAATTGACCGCAATCAATAACAACATTAATCTTTATTAGTGTCGAATAAAAACCAAAGTGTGGAGCGGCCAAGTGCTACAACATCGGGTTTTGGTCCCGCTATTCAGAGGCTCGAGTTGTTCCGTCCTAGAGCAAGAGCATATGTAATTCTAGCAAAAAATTAAGATTGTAGTTTTCCGTTTATAAATTGTAATATTGGATAGAATTTGATTTTTTCTGCTAATAATTCTATCCAAAATTAATCTTATCTTTTTTTTCAATTTCATAAATTAATATGATGAGTGCTCAAATGGCACGCCGATACAACAAAATCTGTAGGGGATTTAGGCAAGATGGGGTTATAGATTAAACGAATTTGAATTCTGAAAAAATAAAAAAAAAACTTTTCATATATCCACCCCCTCATATTCATATAGAAAAGAATGAAGTTTGTTATTTTTTATTCATTCCAGGAAAAGAAATTGTATTTTTCCAATCGATTTTTTGATTTTTATTGGTTTTATTGGATGTAACAAAAATTGGAACCTTTTTTTTCAATTTCAATAATGACAAAAATGAGAAATAACTTAAGATATACTCTTAATCTTTTGTGCCGACAATGACTATTCATTATTCCATAATTGAATCAATCACATAGAGGTTCAAAATTCGATGAATGTTATGGTAAAACTTCATCTGAAATGATGTGGTAGAAAGCAATGTGCGACTTGACAGACATGATCTGTTGTGGATTCTTATATCCATCATTCTCTAATCTAATCAAAGGACGCTCTTAACTCGACATCCTTTGTTCTTTTTCTAACCTGCAATTTTTGTTGGTCTGTAATGGAAATTACTATAGGATGTAGCTTGAGTAGAAAGTATTGATTCATTTCTTAAGGGGAAAGGGTCTAGGGTTAGTGTCAATCACTAACTTTGAACAACTTTGTAAGTATAGCTTTGATGGAGATATCGAAAGGACCCAAATCAAGCAAGTTTTAAATCCTAAAGGAAATTTTGTTGGAATTGATAAAACATTTTTGATAAAAATTATATATATCGTGTCGGAATCCACTGTTCATATGATTCTTTGACAGGTAGAAATAATAAAAAGGTAAGTTGCTGCCATTTTTTAACAGATTAAAAATCAACGGAGTAATTTCGAAACCCAATGATTCAAAACAAAGATAAAAGATTTCGTAAAACAGAAACATCCTTTTATTTTCTATTTTTGATTTAAATTGTCACATCAATTAACAATTAATTGGATTTGAATCAAAATGCAAAATTCAAATCGACTCTAAATGAGACAGAAAAGGGTATTTGAAAGTGCTCAATAAATGAATTTTTTTTGAGCTATTTGAAAGTTATTAAATTTTAGTTATGAGTATACAAATGGTTTTCTTTTTTTAGGAAAGAAAAAGGACTTAATTCTTCATTTAATTCATTTGAAGATTTTGTGGACTTTTTTGATTTGCCATTCTAATACAAAACTTCGAATCATTTTTCTCGAGCCGTACGAGGAGAAAACTTCCTATACGTTTCCAAGGGGGGTTGTTGTTGATCTAATCTATCCCAATGAGCCGTCTATCGAATCGTTGCAATTGATGTTCGGTCCCGAAGAGAGGGAAGAGATCTGCGGAAAGTGGGTTTTTATGATCCAATAAAGAATCAAACTTATTTAAATGTTCCTGCTATTCTCGATTTTCTTGAAAAAGGCGCTCAACCTACGGAAACCGTTTATGATATTTTAGCGAAGACAGAGGTTTTAGGTTTTAAAAGAATTTTGACTTAATTAAAAGAAGTTCAATTAATGAAATAAAAAAAAAGATAGAATGAGGTGGTATAACTTTTTTTTATTCTTCCTTTTCTATTCATCCATTTATGTAGATTTATTATGTAGTGCCAATCCAACACAAGTTTTTTTATACTTAACTTAGATTTTTCTCCTTATATTTCAATTTCATTATTTCTATCCTATTTCTTTTTTTTATTAATTATTATTAAATAATGAAATGAAATTACATTATATTATATATTTTCTATTCTAATTATCTAAATATATAATTTATATATAATTTATATTGCAATTCAATATTTTTATTTCAATTCAATTTGAATTTGATTTTGATCCCGATTGTATCTACTATTTTGGGGGTTGCTAACTCAACGGTAGAGTACTCGGCTTTTAAGTGCGTCTAGGATCTTTTACATATTTGGATGAAGCAAGGAATTCGTCTACATCATCGGTAGAGTTTATCAGACCACGACTGATCCTGAAAGGAAATGATGGAAAAAAGAGCATGTCGTATCAATAGAGAATTCGGAGAATATTTCATTCGTACCAAATCGGTACCAAACAAACATTATTTGAATTGAACGAAATGAATTCGCAAGTTTGGTCAATTGAATAAATGGATCGAGCCCTATGGTTCAAATTCTAGGGAAAGAAAGAGCAATGAGCTTATCTTCGTAATTTGAATGATTACCCGATCTAATTTAACGTTAAAAAAAAATTAGTGCCAGATACGGGAAAGGCTTCTCACACGAGTGAATTTTTTCGTTTTTAGTGAATCCTAACTATTAGATTATCCATTTTCTATATGGAGATGAATGTGTAGAAGAAACAGTATATTGATAAAGATACTTTTCCAAAATCAAAAGAGCGATTGGGTTGAAAAAATAAAGGATTTCTAACCATCTTGCTTTGTTATCCTATAAAAAAAAACCAATTAGATGGAAAAAAATAGAGAATCCGTTGATGAATTTACCTGTCTCCGAGGTACTTAATTATTTCAAAATAGAATACCTTGTTTTGACTGTATCGCACTATGTATCATTTGATAATCCAAGAAACTCCCTGCTTTTTTTTAGTTTTCGGTCTAATTTGAAATGGAAGAATTCCAAAGATATATAGAACTAGATAGGTCTTGGCAACACAACTTTTTCTATCCACTTATCTTTCAGGAATATATTTATGGATTTGCATATGATCGTGGTTTAAATAAATCCATTTTGTTGGAAAATGCAGGCGACAAGAAATAC
>JACYFF010031955.1:102502779-102505130 GCA_017589665.1 Selenicereus undatus
AGCTAGATCTTTCAACGAACAGGGCTTTTTTGCACTAACCCGATTCATTTGGGACCCTGCAGATCCAATCTTTTTCGTATTCCAAGATGAGGATGAGCTCCCTGTCTCTGTGTTTTCAAATCGAGAATTCTTTGCAGATGAAGAGATAGAGCTTTTAATTTCCAAAAAGGATCCTTCTAAATATATCAAGGTAAGCTGGTTTATCCATAATCTGAAAGAGAAAGACAAGCACTTTGAATTGTTGATTAATCGCCAGAGATGGCTTAGAACCAATAGTTCATTATTTAAATCGAATGAACGTTTCCGTTATATTACTCTATCCGAGAGTTATCAGTATTTATTAAATCTGTTCCTATCTAACGGAACACTATTGGATCAAATGACAAAGACATTGTTGAGAAAAGGATGGATTTTCCCGGATGAAATGAAAATTGGAAAATAAAAAATACGCATGTCTGATGAAATGGTTGTTGCTATCTGCTCCAATAACGAATCATTGGTTTGACTGAATAACTAAATAAAATACCAAGATCTCGGATCGATATTTATATATCAATATCGATCGATCCGAGATCTTGCAATTGCTCATTCAATGAGCATTCTCAATATTATGCCTTGAAGAGGACTCGAACCTCCACGCTCTTTAGCACGAGATTTTGAGTCTCGCGTGTCTACCATTTCACCACCAAGGCATCTTGAGAGTGATTCGTATTCCATGAATATGATATCTATCTAGTGTGAGGAATATACCACAAAGGTGGAGTGTTGGAGTCTTTCTATTGATCGGTCATATAGTAAATAAATAGAACTAAAATAATCTAAAAAAATCATATAGTAAATATCACTTCAATTTTTTAACAAAATTACAATACAAAACAAAAGGAGGTTTGTTTGTCATGATTTTTCAATCTTTTTCACTAGGTAATCTAGCATCCTTATACATGAGGATAATGAATTCGGTCGTTGTGGTCGGACTCTATTATGGATTTCTGACCACGTTTTCCATAGGGCCCTCTTATTGCCTACTTTTCCAAGCTCATATTAAAGTTATAGAAGAAGGAGAAAAAGCAATCGATAAGGAGGTAGCAGCAGCAACTGGTTTAATTATGGGACAGCTCGTGATGTTCATATCGATCTATTATACGCCTCTGCATCTAGCATTGGGTAGACCGCATACAATAACTTTCCTAGTTCTATCCTCTTTAGTCCTTCTTTTCCACTGGTACAATTCCGAAGACTTTTACGGTAAACGTAAACATCAATCTACTAGGAAAAATTCAATGCGTAATCCCAGCATTCAATGTATATACCTGATTAATCTCATTTATCAATTATTGAACCATTTATTTTTCCCAAGTTCAATGTTAGCCAGATTAGTCACCATTTATATGTTTCGATACAACAACAAGATGTTATTTGTAACAAGTAGTTTTGTTGGTTGGTTAATTGGTCACATTTTATTCATGAAATGGGTCAAATTCGTATTAGACTGGATAGATCAAAATTATTCCGTTAGAGCGAATAGGTACATTCTATCTAACAAGTACCTTTTCTATGTGTTTCGATTTTATCAGGATTTTATCTTCGATTTTAAAAAATATATGAATCGAGTCAGTAGTATTCTCGTTTTGTTTATCTGTCTCTGCACTTTCGGCAGAACGTCGTCACCTTTTTTGACTCATAAAATAATGCAGCAAGGAATACCAGAAGAAAAACATGTTGAACGAGAAAAGACTTCCGAAGAGGGATTCACCGCAAAAGATCCTTCTCCCTCCCTTTTTAAACTTTTTCAAGAAGCATACTATAAAAATATCCCAACTTCTTTTTCTGGGAATCAAGATATTTCGAAGTTAGAAATACTTAAAGAAGACAGTAAAATCTCCTTATGGGTTGAAAAACCCCTTCTTATTTCTATTCTTTTCGACTATAACCGTTGGAATCGTCCAACGCGATATATAAAAAACAAGCGATTAGAAAATGCGGTAAGAAATGAAATGTCACAATTTTATTTTTCTACATGTCAAAATGATGGAAAAGAACGAATTTCTTTTTCATATCCACCTAGTTTAGCCCTTTTCCGGGAAATGATACAAAGAAAGATTTCTGTTTTTGCAACACAAAACTATGATAAACTGTACAATGATTGGATTTCTACCAATGAACAAAAAAAGAAAAGCTTAAGTAATGAATTTTATAATAGAATTGCAGTTTTAGACAAAAAAGGACTTAAAACAAATGTATTAGAAACAAAAATTCGATTATGCAATGATAAAAAAAACAAAGATGGACAATCAAACCTAGATAAAAAAAACAAAGAATATTTACCAAACCTAGATAAAAAAAACAAAGAA
>JACYFF010031955.1:102520130-102580776 GCA_017589665.1 Selenicereus undatus
TATGTTTGGTGATCGTATCTATCGTTGATATGTGAGTAGAATATAATATAGTGATTGTGAAATGACGATTGGCGATAATTATAAATATGTTTGTTGATCACAAACTATGCACTCCATTTGTAATTAGGTGAGCTTTATTTGTTGCAGTTTTAGCTTTATTTTCATGAAAAATCTTTATACATGTTTTGGTTTATAACATTAGTTAGTGATCAATATATTCACTTTTAGTGATCTTCATAATTATGTTTGGTGATCAATCGATCTATCTATGATGATCATTAAAAACACGTTCGTTGATCACACACCATGCCCTCAATTATAATTAGGGGAGCTTTATTTTTGATTTATTTGAGCTTTGCTTTCATTAAAAATAATAATATATGTATTTAGCTATAATATTAATTAGTGATCAGTAGTCTTAGTTTCAATGACCATTAGTAGTCTATCTAGTAATATCAATTATAGATGAGATACTAGCAGTACTTTCATGCTCTCATGGTACTCATCTCACGAAGTAGTTCATCCCACCTAAGTAGCCTCTATGTGTGTGTGTGTTAGGATTTGGGCGTTGCACCATTGGTTGCTATTAAATATTGCAATCATGAGTTGTTATTTTTTTTTTTCCTCTCTTTTTTAAAAACTTTTAGGGGACACTCATGAGTTGTTTGTTACTAATGCAGTTATTATAAGGTTTTTATACAATTAATATAATAATCAAATAATTATTTATTTTTACGATTAATTTAAGAAATAAATTATATCATGTCATGTTTTCTAAAATTTTAAATGAATGTTCACATAAAATTATCTGTAAGTAAAATTAAAGGAAAGTTTACTTAAAATTTAAAACAAACTTGTGCGAATTTTAAAACTAGTTATTTAAAAATTTGGGGCTTAACAATACGTGTTGACAATTTCTTTCCATGTGACATCTGAAGATGAAGGTCAGAATATTTTCAGGAGAGAGAAGACGAGTGGTTCTTTCCTCTGTTCTTTCCTCTTTCACCATCATAGGGACAATCGTCTTAGCCACAAAATAAATAAATAATATGCATGAGATAATGAAATGAAAAATCCAAAGGATGGTTGGAGAATATTTAATTGATCACATGCATTTTAATCAAGGGATGTCTTGTGGGTGGTGGAGTGTTGACTAGTAGTGGATGTGCATTGACCAATCAACTTTATCCCTTCACCTCTGCATCTACTTGTGTTCTGCTTCTTCACGGCTTCACCCACTCCGTGTTCAACCTCTCTTTTCTGCTCTCTCTCTCTCTCTCCATTTTTTTTTTGTTTTTGGTGGGGGTTCTAAAGTCTACTAGATTTGTGGCTTTAATTTTCTTCGTTTACTGCATCTTTTTTGACCTTTTCTTTTTTAGTTGGTTGTGTGCAATAAGAAAATTATTTTCCCTTTTTATTTTGTTTTTTTGGCTGTATCATTTGCCTCTTCTCTTATCTTTAAGCTCCGGTTGATCCTTTAGAAAATTTGAGGGAAAGAAAAGTTGAAGGAAATAATGTAAAGGAAAAAAATTAGAGAGAAAGTAAGTTTTTTTTCTCTTGCTTGAATTAAGAAAAAAATACAAGAATTTGTATGAAAAATTTAAATGTTGATGAAATACTTGAATCATATTGATATCATCTAAGCCGTGCGAGGTTTGACGACGTCGGAAATTCTTTTGGGAACTTTTTCCAAACTTTCCTTACGATTTTATGAGGAAAATTTTATCTCTTATTTATAAAAACTTTTCCACCTAATTTTCCTCCATATTTTTTTCTTAATGATTTTCTCTAAACCAAATATAAGAAAAAAAAAGTTACTTTATCAAATTTTTTTACTTTCTATCAAGTTTTCTAAGGTCCAAACAGAATCTTAACATCTACTTTCTCTTTTCTCAAGCCCTATATTTTATGATAGCATATCCAACCGCTTTTTTATGGTTGAAGTTTCAGCGGTGGTTGAAGTAAGAGAACAAAATTTAAAGTTGGCGAGAATAATAAGATCATTCTATAAAGTTTTCATTTTAAAGGTTCATGCATTTGTTTTTTCGGTTACAAACTTAGCTTTAATTTTAAGTACCATTTGCTTGGGTTTAAATCATAATATTGGAGAATTGATCAGTCCATGCGATGTCTTCAGAAGCTTTTGTTTACATCTGATTCAATTGTTAAGCAAACAAATAATTTAAATTAGACAGTTCAATTGTTAGGCACATAATGATTTTAATTCATATTCTTGGTGAATAACAACACCGTAATCATGATAATATTTCAATATACAACTATTGTTCAAAAAGTTAAAATTTGAATTAGACTTTTTCTGACTGCAACCAAATCAATTCAAAACTTTCTAATTCAACTTATGTTGGATTGTAATAGTGATGTTTGTCGCACATTCATGAAATTGAAATATTTGAATATGTATATAAACTTGTGAGTTACTCAACAAATGATTTTGAATGGAAATCTCATTTGAACTTATATTCATAACTCGTTTGTTTAATGCTTGTTTTCTATTAAAAAAAAAATTAACATAGTATGAGAGTAAGTTGCTTAATCTTAACTTGTCACCATAGTTGAGAGAACCAGACCGGACCGGCCAATTTAACCAGTTGGACCGAGAACCGGCCACAGCACCGGTCTAGAACTTCTCAAAAACCGTTTAAGCTATCAAACCGGAAAAAACCGGTACAACCCGGTTGGACCAGTTGACTCGGTCAAACCGGCCCACCCGTGATTGGACCGATTTTTCCCAACTTTTTATAAAATATCAATATTTTTTTTTTGGCTATGAAAATTTTGAGCACAACTCAACCCTTTAATAACTTCCTTAGCTTGCCTACTCCTTCCATGCTTTTTTATAAGGCTACCAAGTTTGAGAATTTTCTCAAAATGGCGATGTGAGACTTTCCATTTCTCACAATCTAACAAACCCTATATTTATGTAATGTGGGTATTGCAATCACCTTTTACTCTATCAATGTGGGACTATAATTAAATTTCTTATTTCTCTTCTTCCTCATTATTTTGTACTTGTAACTTTTTTTATTAGATTTTAGTAATTTATATTGTTAAATCAAAAAGTATTTTTTTCATCAAATATATAATTTAATGATCTCTTCTTCCACATTATTTTGTAGTAGTTCATTTATTGTAATTTTAATTTCATTTAATGTAATAAATGTATTTTTTTTGTTTATCATCAAACTCTTGTAATTTGTATATTCAAGCATGGTTTACCAAATTATTATATCTAAATCAAAAAAATTATGACCCTCTTATTAGTTGTGTTACTATATTATTTATATCTAAATTATACTTTTCTTTTTTGGAGTGTGAATGTCAATTATAGGTGAAAAAAACACACAAAAACCTTGAGTTCTTTTACAAAGCATAGTTTTAATTATAAACCCATGACTTTGCATTGTCTTTGGCTTGCCTTCCATACTTTTTTATAAGGCTACCAAGTTTGAGAATATGCTCAAATTGGCAATGTGGGACTTCTCAATTCTCATTCTATAATAGAACTCATATTTATGCAATGAGAGTCTTGTAATCACCTTCTACTCTATCAATGCGGGACCATAAATAAATTTCTCATTTCTCTTCTTCTTTATTATTTTGTACTTGTAACTTTTCTATTAGATTTTAGTTAGTAATTTGAAAAAAATATATATAACAAATATATATAAAAAAAATTTTAGGTTCACCGGATTGTGCCGATCTAACCCGGTTGGATGGCAAACCGGGTCAACCGGTCCAAACCCAGTCCGACCGGTTGAACCATCGACCCACTCGGTCGACCGGGTCGATCACCAGATCGGTTCTCTCAACCTTGCTTGTCACCATCCCTATTTAATTAAATTTTATGCACGTGTTAGGTCTAGTTAATAGTCCATATATAAAGGGGGCATGTTGGAATGTAAAAGTATAGTTTATACCATATTGACTAAACTGAAAGGTTTTAGCATGTATATAAGCTTGAGAATACTTCGCCAATTATCAATTAATTTTGAGTTAAAACTTCATTTGAATTTATATGTATACCTTATTTGTTTCAATGCAATTTCTATTAAAAAAAATTAACGACTTCAGCATGCACTTAGGACGACATTCAGAACTTGCTTAGGTGATCGATCCACAAGTCAAACTGAGTACATTGCAACAGCAGATTCGGAGGATTACACAAGAGAAGGGGAAGAAGATGTTGATTTCTATGCTCTTCAGTGCAGTATGGCAACGTTAAGGAACTGGATAATTAGAAAATAAGTCGAAGGCAATGCCCCTAAACGAAAGGGGATTTGCGGCAGAGAAATCATCAAACTCAAAAGCATACATATATTGATTGATTGCAAGAGTCTGAAACGAAATTAAAAGCTAGCTTAATTAATTACAGAAGAAGCTAGCAGCAAGTCTTTCCGCAAAAATGTCACCTCTAATTTGAACGGAAAGAGTTTCAAATGACCAAATATCCCCAAACACTAAGCTAATCAGCTCACTGATTATACATAGACAAAAAGCCTAAATGATGATCAACAATTATATTATAGCAATAACAACAATCCTCGGCAAAAAGAACTAGTTTTGTTGCTGCGGCTGGAAGACTGGTAGAGGACCCAACCCTAGCCATGACTGGCCTTCGGCGGCTGGCTTCGATGACCCCCTGCTGGCGCTGGGGACATCGCTGCTAGAAGGGGCTTTGCCGACAATCCTGCAAAAACCAAAAGATGAAGGATCATGAGATATATGCGCTCACAAATGACAAGGAACCATGAATATTGATTAAACGCTTTAGTCCTTGACATATAAGTGTTCTTTTCTAGGATCGAGGCTGGTATTGTGTAGTAACATGTAAAGATGGGTTTAGGTAGTGACAGTTTTGAGGCTGATGTTTGATATCGGGCAGTGTTTATGAATTATGCAAGGTAGTAAGGTAGTTTCTTTAACTTTCCAAAAATATACACTTTTAATCCCAAAGATGGAATAGCTTACCTGATTTAGTCATTAGTCAGCCATAGGGTATTAATACAATTGAAACAACTAATGCAAATTTGTGAATTCATTAACCCTCAGCTAAATACTGCTAAAACAACTAATTTGCCATGCACACACAGGTTTTCCAGAATTGATGAGTCTTCTGAACCGGTTCAGTGAAAGTTTTGATCCATAGGTCAAGAAACTTGGTTCGTTCTTTGTTAGTCACAGATAAAAGGCCTTGTTCTCAGCTAGATATATTGCTTACCTATCTTTTCTCTTCTCCAGGAAACGATGAAGAGAAGCCTTCCTAGCAATGGGCAGATCTGAAGATCAAAAAACAAAGGCAACTCACATCAGCAAATGATAGTATTAATCTCAGAGAACCCAATTATGTTACTTAACCCGTAGCAAAATTCGTGGCAGGAGGATAATTACCAGAGACATTAGGCACTGCAGGTTGTGGCATGGTGGCCGGGATCACACTGCTCCCACAATTAGGAACAACACTACTTGAGTTGTGGTTCTGGTTAGCATTCGGGGCAGGAACTGGAACAGGGGCTGGGCTTGAAGGAACTGAACTGGCAGTTTCCACCTTCCTCTTCTTTACACTCAACTCCAAGCTAGTAGCGAGATCTATTACTTCCTTCGCCTTATCTGACACCAAGTCATTGAGAACGATAACTTGCCCGCCATAGAATATGGTCATCTGGGCACCTGAAGAATCAGGGCTAGCAGGCTTGCTCACACTATATAAGAGAAAAGCAGACACTATCACGATCAAAATCTCATACAACTTTCATTTTCAGGGAAATAATTTGAACATCAATCGAGTGTAGCCATACTGTTTAGGACAAGGTGAACCTTCTAGTACCCATCAACATCCCAGTGTAGTACAGATCTCAAATGACAACTTCTCAATAAGAAGGCATATTGAACATCACTCATCCATCTTTCAGTAGTTAAATATTCTTGGGTAAGAAGATCTCATGACCACAAAAAAGTGACTGAGTCATAAATAGACCCAACTAAAACAAGCTTATTCTCACGAAACAAGCCATGAGACGGTCTCATCTAAGAATTAGCAATACCCATCTCATTATTTTGTTAGAAGTGACAAAGATTAGGTACTAACAGCACCAAACTTAAGTCTATTGAATATCATTATAGACTCAGCAATCCCACAAATTTTGGCCAATCTCCAAATTCAATTAAATTTTAGTTGGTAAGTTCCAATCACATGTTCCACTATTCACAACCATAAAGACATGACATGATCCATCACATAAGTGGCCTCCTATCTTGCCCAAGGCAAAATAGAGGGATTCAAATCTTCAGATATACACAACCTTATCTTACGCACACCAAATTTTACAATTCAAAACACACCTGTTGTATAAACATATTATTGGACCCTCAACTATTGATTTAAACTTTTGATCGGATTGATCTTTAAACATGGTATCAGAGCATATTTCTGAGAGGTCTCAGGTTTGAATCGCAGGAACCCCATATTAATTTATTGCACAAGATAAGGCTGGTCTTTGTAGGATCCACGCTTCAAGCCCAAAGGGCATTTGCGTGCGACGGCGTATTAGATTATAAATCTATTAACGGGCCTTCAAACATCAGCTTAGGCTGGTTCTTAAACAACACCAAACAACGATATCCTCCAACTCAAATTTACTTCTAGACTTCCAAGATCTAATTGACAGAGGGATAACATCACCCACGTACAAAAATTTAAAAATTCAAGGAAGGCTTCATTACCAGGAACTGGGCATCAAAGGAAATAGATTGATTGTACGCCCGACACACCCACCGTTGGAATCCTCCGATTTCCCGTTCGCAGGAAACAGATTCATCGTTCCTGCAACAAATTTAACCACTCAATCAGGTCACCATCCCAAACTACACCAAAAATTTATAGTTAGATCTGTTCAACCCAGTTGAGTTACACCAATTCACAGATTTTCGATTTCTTAATCCCCGCCAAATTTATACATGTTTAACAAATAAGATCTGATTGAGTGGAGAGAGAGAGAGAGAGAGAGAGAGAGAGAGAGAGGTACCTCGAGCGCGCTTCTCTTTCACGTACTGGCTAAGAAGATTGCAAGTCTGAGAGAAAGTCATCTTAGCAACAACACCACCACCACCAGCAGCGGCGGTGGTAAACTTGCCGGAATCAGCCATCGGCGGTGAGCTCGACATATTTTCGCGACCCAAATCAATCAAAATTCCTTTTTCTTTTTTGGAGGAAAGATGATTCTTGTTGTGAGTTTTTCGGGAAAAGAGCACGAGGAATAAGAATGGAGGAGGGGGAAAGTAGTGGGGAGGGCAAGGGGGGCAGCTTCTTTTTTATATACGGGTGGTACGAAATAATTTGCAATAATAATCCTTTTGCTTTTTTTTGTTATTTTTTTGTAAAATGCTAATGTCAATATATAATAATCATAAAATAATAAGAATAATATATGAAAAGGAGGCAAATTGGGGAAAAGGACGTAGGAGTACAGTTGTCAAGTTGGTTGGGTAATTCAAACACGTGGTGTTTTCTTTATTATTATTATATTATATATTGCTTTTCGGGAATTGTTTTTTTATTCCTTTTTGATGAAATGAGTGTCGTTAGAGACTTAGAGTGTTCCAGAAGCGGCCTTGGGATGCTTGTTTATTTCTCAAATTGCCACCAGTGTCCCGTAAATTTAAGCGTCCGTCTGTCCGTAACGGAAGATTGTATTCCGGTATTTGTATGGAGGTGTAGACAAGAGGCGAACCTGTCAGATTAATCAAAGTTTTAGGTAATCGAAAATCAATTAATTAGTTTTTCGATTCAAAAAAATTTTGAATCATAGTCTAACTGAAAATTTCAATTAACCGTTTTTCGATTAATCGAAAATTTCGGTTCGTCCAAAACCCGAATCATAACCGATTTTTCGGTTCGGTTAACTAATTTTTTGGTTAGGTTACCGGTTATCTGTTCACAAATAATAAAAAAACTCATACTTTGTTATGTAAATTTTTCATTTTTTTTATATTTAAATTCTTTTTATAAAAATTAAACTTTGATTACCATTTATAAATAATAAAAAAGTACACCTTTTTACCTAATTTTTTTATTTTTTATGTATAATTTTAAAAAAATAAAATTATTTTCGGTTCAGTTAACCACCGATTAATAGAATTTTCAAATAGTCAGAACTGTAACCAAACCGAAAATTGAACAAAATTTCGATTTAATTAACTGAACCGACTTTTTTAAAAAATTCGCTCAATTTACCGGTTTTTTGGTTTGGTTTTTCGTTTTTTCGGTTCGATTTTCGGTTTCGAATTTTTTTGGACATCCCCAGGAGGCACACACTCTTCACATCATCCCACAAGCCAATTTTTTGTCTCTTCTCTGCATCTTATAGATCACCAACTTAGATCACCAAATAAAATAATATTTTATGGACCGCACCACCAACATATTATTAAGTTTTAGACTTTTAAGGCCTTAGTTGATAAAAAAAAGGAGACAATGTGTGGGGACGGATCGTAGTTGTGAGCTTAACTGTGGGGCAAGCGAAGCGGATCACTGATGTATGGTGTTTTTTGGATCGTGAGTCAAATTTTTAGCCCTCAACCCTTGCATTGTAGGTGCTCTAAGATCGTCCATTAATTAAGTGAGTCAGTTTGGACTTCAATTGTTCTATTGATGAAGTAGATTGGATCGATTTTTTTTTCATAATAAATACGTCGGGTCTATTTACTGTGGACCCATTCCTAAATGGGGAATTCGTGCAAAAATATTTCATTTAATAATCATTGTTATTTGAAAATTATTGGTTATATAACATGATCAACTATAAGATGAAAAGTAGGGGTAGTAATTTTACCCGCACCTGATAGATATTCATTCCATCCGACTTGAAAAAGTGGATGAAATTCCAAAATACACGGACGATGGATGGATGATGGTTTGATGGATTAGATTGGATTTGAGTTATGCTCTATCGGACACGTCACTTGATCCATCACTAACTTAGTCATCCACTTGTTTAAATCATATTTGCAATTAGTTTACTTTTTATTCTTATCTGTTAAATTTTACTCATTTTTTGGACAATTATATTGTTACTTGTATGATTTTCGTCAAGATGAATATGATACTTATTCGTTTCTTATACCTAAAATATCCTTTTTAAACTTTTTCAAAAGACAAAGCTTACCTTTTTACATAAATTTGCTAGCATATTACATATAAACTTTTATCATCCATTTACAACCCGATTCACTCATTTTCATCAGCAGATGGTGGATAGATGGAATTGGATTATATTTTTGCAGATGATGGATGGATTGGATGAAGCGAATTAAGGCGGGTGATGGATGCAAAGGATGGTTCACCTGACCCAAACCCGATCAATTGTCAGCCCTAGCGCAAAGTAGTATACGTCACACATAAGTCAACAAAAAAATTGAATCATTAAAAAAACCGTTGATTGGCTGCCCCCACAACCATTGATATGCTTTAAATGGATCAATGTGTAATTAACCTGGCACTTTACCAGCTATATTTTAAACAAAACTTATATCATACTCTTAAGAGTACATACTCATACAAACCACATCAGCATTCCATATTAAATTGAGAAATACACGCTGAAAAAATGTATATACGTAACAAGTGGGAGTACACACTCTGATGTGTATAATATACGTTGCCTATATAATTTTAAATGCACCAACCCCAGTGACCCGATGAGAGCTCAGCTCATTGCTTCTATTTGCGTCCTGCCCGTTCAGATTGCCAAAAACAAAAATAATGATATTATTGGATTATAACAAGTGGCCAAGCCCCTAAAATGACAATATTTCTATGCACAAAATTATAATGCACATACTGATGAATTATCAGATTTAGTGGTAAGCTGTAAGAAGCAATGTGTAGTTGTTCATAAATAGAGTTGTAATGAGCGATTAGAAATTGTAAAAGATGGACAGAGTTACTTGTAAGCAGTTTAGCAGACGAAACGAACATAAGTGGTATGTTAAATATTAGAACAATGTTCAATATGTGAAATAGATCTAAAAATTAGATTATTCTGGTCGAAGATCTTAAATATGAGACATTAACATAAATTTAAAAAGAACTGTTTTTTTTTTTTTCTTTCCAATTAATGATTAACTTGTAGAAGCCTCTATTAGAAGTACTCGATCAAGTTGCAACAAGTTGCTAACTTGTGCATGTGCACCTTCAATTCTTTCGGTGGGACATCAGTTAATCTTGTTGCATTTGCAATGACACTCTACAATGGTGTTCAATGCATCTTGTGTAGGTAGGACATCAACGTCCTTATTGTAAATGGAAAATAATGCGAGTGCATTCGACAATTCATGGTGTCTTGCATATTCACACTACATATATCACACAATAATGTATATCAAATATTAGAGCTTTGACATTACATAGGTCCTATATAAATAGCATTGCAAACATTATAATTCATATGTAGATAATATTGTTCAATATAAATTATTATTTAACTCTTTGGGGACTTTTAGTAAATTAAATAGCTTACACTGGCAAAGAAAAATGAGGAATATTATTTATCGGTTAGATAATTTTTCAAAATTTAATCCTCTTACTTCACAAGGTTTAATTGAAGTTGCACATAACTTTTTTTTGTTATATTGGTATTTTAATCTTTCGGTTCATTCTATTAATTAAATACTTTTTTTTTTACGTGCCACTTCACCAATCAACTTTCTCTCTTTGCAAGTTATTTTGGATAATTGAATCAAGATGCAAATGTATCCTTACATAATATGTATTCTCTTATGTGTTGAGTTGATACTTATCGATAGAAATTTCATTTTTTATCGATATCTCAGCCAAGTATACGGTTCACAAAGACCACCCTTCGCTGAAAAACCCCCTCCACTTCCTCTTTCAAATCCTAATTTTGTATACCTTTCTTTATTTTCTTTTCCACATTATGGGGGTTGATGGTGGTTTCAAGAAAGTGGAAAAACCCCATTTACTTTATTTTCTCATATTGTTAAATAATTTGTGGTGGTGTTGTTTTCTAAAAAAAACAAATCTTTGTGAGAGTTAAAGTTTTTCCCAAATGATTTTGTCTCTTTTGTGAGTTATTTCTCTTGTCGATTGTGCAAATATCTTCATAATTGTCGGTTCAAATTGGCAATGTTATTTTGGTATGTTTACTAGTCAAAATTTTCTATCTTCATATATTAGCTTAATTTGTTTTGATTGGCAAAGCCGAGTGTGAGGTGGAGCACGACAGGCATGCTCTGACCTACTAAACTCGGGTGGCTCGCTCTTATGTCGTCGGAGGGCTAAAGTGCATGACTCTTACTCTTTCTTGCTTTGCTCAACTGGGTTATGAGAAACTAAGTTCCGTTATCTACTAGATGGGGGCTATACAGGGAAGACTATCTGAACTCAAGCTCGAGGGTAGGTTTGTATGACCCTTCGAGTGTGAGGATATCCCCACTGAGATCTTATGCTGGGCTTAATTCAGCCACCTTTGGCCTAATTGGGCAGTTGTGACTCACTAATCAGCTCACAGACTAGATCAAATGTGTCTATACAAACACAATCCTTTTCCTCTAAAATTATAAAACAAAAAAATGATAATTTACATTTGGGCACATCGAACTTTGGTGTATTCATTTGCAGGGCCAACTTTTTGAAAAAGTCACTGTCAGGTCCATTGAGTTATTGCACCATTAATATTTGCGAGACAAATCACTGTTGAAATTTATTTGCAAATCCCTAAACTTTTCGTATTTACATTTTAGCCTAAATTCTTGAAAACTTACTTTCGAAAAATCTAAAATTGTGTGTGTAGTATTTTGCTCACCAGTAGTACTTGAAGTCCTCTTTCATTTGGTATCAGAGCCACGTGACCAAAAATAATTAAGATGATTAGGTTAATTAATGATTAATTAAGCTAATTAACTATGATTAATGCTTGAATCATCACCTGCTTGCCCTGGTCATAAGTATACGCATGTTGTTCACTCTCCAAAAGGAATTACTTCACTAGCACCTCAGTTAAACTATATCACTGATATAGTTTTAGAATTGAAAGCGGAATTAGCTAAAATTAAGACTGGAGTCAAGGAACTTACGAATCAATTAGCTATAATCCATCTTTTCCTTATTAACGAAGTTAGGCATAGCGAAAAATCTACTTCAAATATTAGTACTCCATTTCACCATAAATATCATTCCCAAAACCTAAAAAGCAAGAATCCATTTCCATTACAAGATATGAAAATCCAAAAAGAAGTAGGAAAAAAATATGGTGAAAAAATGGTTGAAAAAGTGGAAAAAGAAGATGGAGTATAAGCAATATACTCTTGAAAAGCTACAGAAAATGTTTGAGAATTAACCAAATTCAGAAGAATTAAACAAGATTATGGGTGCAATTAGTGATAAACATGACTTGTTATCTGATGATAATGAAAAGACTAATAATGTTCAATTAGAAGAAGAAACATATCAGCAGATGAATCTCATTAAATTAGAAGATCCTGAGGTATTACCATTAGAAGAAATTAGGAGACAACTGGATAAGAAATATGGTAAAATGATTATTGAAAATAAGATCAATGAGATTGGAGAAGAACTTGACTTAGGGAAAATAGAGATCAATCTAGTTAACAATGTCGTCCCTCAGCCTGAAGAATTTGGTGAACCTATACTCATTTTATAAGACCTAGGTACGTTCCAGCAAGACATACAATCAATTTTTTCTTTGGGTTCACCCCAAAGAAAATTAAGACTTTTGAAGAAACTGACATTACCCCAATTAGTCAAACATGATACATCTTAAACATTGATGGAGCTTGTAATAGAAAAGAAATACTTAAGTGCTGGAAAAGATGAATGAATAGTATCTTAAACCTAGATACTACATGGACTGCTGCAAACTTCTTAAACTATGTCAAATATAGTTTTCCTGACACTGTAGCTGACTGATATGATTCATTAAGTGAAGACGGTAGGAATACATTAAGAATGATGGAAATACTAGCTGCTATGTTCAGAAATTTGTGCAAAGAAATTGAAATCGAATTCATCGGAACAAAACTTGATTCTGAAGAAAAAGTAAGAGAATGGCAAAGAAAGATTAACAACATTGAATTATGGGATATGAGATACCTAGAAAATTATATTGCTGAATTTAGTCAATATTATTACAAAATTGAGCATAATGAAACTAATCTTGGTGTATTCTATGACAAACTGGCATATCTAATGAATTTCATAATTAATGAAAAGTACATGGCATGGCTTGAACGAACAGATATTATTGGGTCCCTTGATTCAAGAATTTTTCATTTAAGAAAATGGATCAATGATCAGTGTCTTGATCTTAAAAAGCAAAAGAAAATTAAAAAGTAGTTCTTAACATGGTGGGATTCACCTCACAAATAGGGAAAGGAGCCTGAAAAAAGAAGGAAAAGGAAATTCTATAAGAAAAAGAGCTTTAACAACCAAAGGGGTGAGAAACATAGAAGAAAATATTATAACAAACCAAGTCTTAAAAAATGAAGATTTTTTAGGAAAGCCGCTTATTATCCTGCAAGGAAAGCAACAGCAAATGCTGGACATGCAGAGCAGGAGGACATTATGCCAATGAATGCAAAAATAGGAAGAACAATAGGCTTATTGAAACCTTAGGAAGCTTAGATTATGTTGAGCTTAGTGAAGATAAGGCATTAGACCTACCCCTAAATAACAACAAAGAAATTGTTAAAATTATATTGGATAATGAATATGAAGAAAGTGATTATGAAGAAAAAAGTCTTATTATGGAAAGCAGCTCGATTGGTCCTGGTGTTCTTCAAGGAGAAGAGTTTGTGGTAGACAATGAAAACGAAGATGTCAAAGGAGATTGAGTCCTTCCCATAATCTAGAAAGACATGATGTATAAAAAGTCCATCTTTCAACTAACAAGTAAATACGTATGTGAAAAGATGGAAGGAGATCTAAAGATAAAGGATTGTGAGTATAACGCTGGAGAAGTTAATGTCATTAATTGGAAAAGTATCCTTAAGTATAATAAAGATAGAAAATATAGATATATCCATGTCGGAATTGTCCACGTTCAAATCAATCCATTACAATATCATGGTAAAGATGTTGATCTTTATGCTTTACTCTATGACATTAGGCATACTATATTCAATAATAAAATTATCATAATGATAAAGACTAATTTATGTATTGGATCAGTAGGATTCAATTGCCGACCAAGATACTATGTGAGTTTGAAAGATGAATTTGTTAAAAACTTCTTATCTCTTAAGATAAAAACAATTGGGATGGACATGAAAAGATGAGGATATCCTTCAAGGATATTTTAAAAAATTATCTACAAATTAGATAATACAATAGACCCCAAAACTAAGATAACAATGATAGAAGCAGAAAAATTCGAAATTCCTACTGCTATGCAAAAGATCCAGAGGATTAAGTCCAATCCTTACGAGATAAAAATCGATCGATCATGGATATCTAGTTTTGCCAACCCTACAAAGATCAATAAGAAAAATACAATAAAAATTGATGAGGATGATAAAATCACCATTAAACCCCAATTATTAAGAAGCATGAGTACAAGATCAGATTGGGAATAAGGATCTTCCTTAGCTAAGAAAGAGCTTAAAGAAAATGATACAATTAGTATGACCAGTGAAATGAGCAGAATTAGTTTTGAATCTACAAGACCCAGTGTAGATCGAAGTATGACTCTAGAAAGAAAGGTCATTGGGTACAAAACTAGAACTATTAGTGAACCAATCTATGAGAATGAATTAGTCAAAAATATGACTGTGAAAATATGCTATGAAGCTACCAATACAAATCCTAATAGCATCTATTTCACAATAAAGATACGTTTAGAGAGATATAATAAATATGAAATGTGTGCTTACATAGATAGTGGTTGTTCTGTATGCTTTGAAAAGAGAACATTATTTCCCGAATTTATGTGGACAAAAGCCAAGCGTTCATTACAAGTAAGGATAGCTGATAATAGTATTATGAGCCAAAATGAAGCTATAGAAGGGTTAACCATAGAATTATGAGGAGTTCAATAAATTATACCAGTTTTATGGGCTACTGATCAGTCCTCTCACGATATGATTATTGAAAATAATTTTTAAAAATTATATTCTCCATACATCCAGACCATAAGCCAAATAATATCTAGAATTAATGGTTACTCAGTTGTTATTGAAAAATTAAGTAAGGCTTGCATTTTTCGAAAAATTAAATTTACACACAGTTAGCGTGGTGAGAAGGTAATGACCGCACAACGAGAGGTAGCACTAACAATCTCATTGCTTGGGTTATCTATTAAAGAGCAAATTGTTGAACAACAAGAAAAACTATGCAAAGAACCCTACTCTGACAATCTTTTAAAATTTTGGGATAAAAATAAACCATTGGCTAAAATCACTTTATTAAATCCTAGCTCTATTATCCGAGTTATACAAATGGTGCATACACGCTGGGACATCTAAGAGTTTAATAAACAAATCAAAGAACTTCTAGATAAAGAATTAATTATGAATAGCAAAGAGTCCTTACACTAGTCCTGCTTTAATAGTAAGAAATCATCCTGAACAAAAAAGAGAAAAAGTTAGAATGGTAATCAATTACAAAAAGGTTATCGATAATACTGTCTTTGATGGTTACTATATTCCTAACAAAACATTTCTTTTCAACAGAATTCAAGGAGCCTCTTGGTTCTCGAAAATGGATTGTGAAAGCGATTATTGGAAGATAAAAATGGATAAGGAAAGTATTCTTTTAACTGTATTTAGTGCATCACAAGGACATTATAAATTGATAGTAATGACATTTGTCTTAAAAATGAACCTCAAATATTCCAGAGAAGAATGGATAACATCTTCAAAGACCTTAATTATTATTGTTTAGTTTACATTGATGATATCGTTGTCTTTTCCAAAACCATAGAATAGCACAAAGATGACATCTTAGCTGTCACCCAAAGATGTATGACCATGGTATTATACTTGGTAAGGACAAGTGCATTTATGCTGAACAAGAGATTGAGTTTGTAGGTCTAGAGATTAAAGTTGGACAAATCATTCTACAAAAACATATTCTGAAAAAAATTGAAAATTTTTCTGAAAAGATTAAAGATAGAAAGCAACCAGAAATGTTTCTTAGATGCCTTAGCAATGCCTCAGACTTCATTAAAGATTTGGCTAAACTAAGAAAGCCATTACAACAAAAATTCAAGAAAGATGTGATTTGGACATGAACCACTAACAATCCAAAGATTGTCCAGAACTTAAAAAAGATGTGTAAAAATCTTCCTGTTCTTAATTTACCTAATGAGGGAGATGATTTAATTCTTGAGGCAGATGCCAGAAATGACCACTGCAATGCAGTACTCAAAATGAAAGAAGGAGAAAAACTCTACAAATATTACGGTGGGAGTTTCAATAAGGCATAATGCAATTATCTAACAATGGAAAAAGAAATCCTTACAGTCATAAGGGGAATTGAAAAGTTCTTAATCTTTTTAACCCCAAAACCTTTTCTTATTCGAACTAATTGCAAAGGAATACTTGGTTTTGTAAAAAAGAATTTATCAAATATGCAAACGTAAGGACGACTCATGTATCGACAATTGTGGCTCAACCAGTTTTCCATCTCTATTAAACATATACAAGAATCAAAGCACTCTTTGGCAGACAGTTTAACTCGAGAACTTGCCAATGGTGATCATGCCAACAAAAATCCTGCTGGAAAAGGAAGAAATCCATAATGAAATCCAATGTTACTAGAACAGGTTCCTCCTTCTAGTAAAGTTCTTATTAATAATTTGAAATTTCATACAAAAAGTAAATCATGTTTTGGTCTACTATCTTTAGCCTAATCAATAGCCCAAAGATTTTTCCTTCTAGAATTACAAGTTAATTACTTTAGATGTCCTTATGATATCCAAGAAAAAATAAGTTCTCATGTTCAACAACAATTGTTCAATTAGTGGTATGCAGCTTGCATCGACTATTATCATAATTATTCATATGGTATTTGGGAATCTTGGAATACAACGATCTACTTTACCAATAGGTCTGGGAGTGGGTGGTGTTAGTTTCCCAACAAATTCAATATCTCCAAACAACCCCATCATGAAAGTTTAGGAGTACGTGATGGTAGTTTACTCTAGATCCGAAGTTCCCATTTTTCTCAACACTAGCTAAATTCCAACAATGCATGTTCAAAAAGATCAATTGGATTTTTACATCTCCTGATGGACCAACAAAAATCCTAAATAACATATGTCTATATGTGGAGGTACACTATGCACTAATCGAGTATGAAAATAGAAAAACCAAACGGGCTCATTATTTTGTTCTGATAGTTGATTTCGATGACCCTGAAGATCGATGACAAGAATGGAATCCAGAACATCGAGAATTAGTTACTGATCCTACTTTGGCAAGAGCAATTAGATTTTTTAACATTTATCAACAGAGTTGGAGATTAATTGAACAAGAAAAAACACTAATGCATTGCAGAAATACTGCATTCGGTTATCATAATGAGTTTAACAAATATATGAAGGTAAAGGGAACGACTTCAGAAGATGTTTTTGATTATCTCTTTGATGTTGGAGCTGAAAAACTGTTATGAAAAAAAGGAAAGAAATATCTTTTGGAGTTATTTGAGAAATGAGATCCAAAGCATCTTCAATTAGATGAAGATTTTGATGATTATCTAGATAACGATGGTCTGGAAGATATAATTGGAGATGAAGGTATGTAGAATCTCAATAATGATGACTAATCTTGTCGTCATTAAAAGCTCTGAAAAGTGGTTGCTCCATTATTGTACTATTTTGATATGTATCAGGACTGTAAAATAAAGTACTGTACTGTAGCCATGTGAAAAATCTATATGTATTGTTGTCATTAGAGCATCCTATGTACCCCAACCCTCTATAAAAGGAGAGGCGGAGTGTTGAGAAGGGACACCATCATTTGATTATTTCTGAGCAAAAGAGAAGTCGGGATTCTCCATTTCTTTATGAGCAAACATCTCTAATAATCTTAGCTTAAGTCCCTATTCAAGCTTTCCATTTTAAGATATCAACTTTAAAGCTTTCAATAAAAGAAGTTTCCCAGTAGGGAATGTTATTCAATCGAAGCTTATGTCTTAAATATTATGGTTTCCTAATTAAAGTCTCACTATCCTTTAAAATATAAAACTTGATTAGTGACTATGGTTTGAGGTAGGAAACGAAACAGATCCTACGTTGTACTTGATCTAAGGAAGGTGTGGTTGATATTAGCTTGAGATTAGTAATCTCTATAAACTGGAAGCTATAGGAACGCCAGGGTCTAGCGCCGACTAAGTTCAGGTAATGGTCAAAACTCTCTAATTAAGTTTTAATTATTTTACTAAGCGCGGTGGGCTTATAACAATAGAAAGTGTAATATATAAAATATAAGTAGTAAATTGTGATAACTAGTACCAGTAAAGTCATTATAAGAAGTTTAATCATGTATATTTCGTGAAAAAAATCTAAAAATAGCTTATTTGCATAGCTAACCTTTTTCAAGGGTTTTTTTTGCAATTTCTAAAAGTTTAAGGACTAAAATAATAATAAAAAGCACTAGAAAATTACTTGTACCAAGACTGGAGGTACCAAAGTGTTAAGTTTTTCAAAAACTAGTCTAACTAGTGAATACGCTAAAATTGGAGGTACCAAAGTGTAAAATTTTCACAAAAAAACAATACATTTGTAAGGTTTAACTTTGTGTATACTCAAGTATAAGCAACAAAAAGCACAATAAAAAGTAAGCTTCAAGATTGATCCCTATCAAGTTTGCAAGATAGTTGCATTCGTGTGTACTGCTCAAATGATTTTCTTCATAGTAGACTTGGTTGATATGATTTTCATGGTAATACTAAATAAGTATATTACAGTACAATTACAACATAATACTTGAATCCCACATCAAATATTAGAAAATTTTCCTACGTTATATACGTTTTAGTTACTCCCACCCTTGAGCTAACTTTTGTGTCGGGAAGGATATAAGGAGTGAACATATAATGCCCCTAACTCTTGGTCAAAGACAGTAATATCCTGTTAACTTTGAAAGTGAGATAAATGCCCCTTGACTTTATTATCTTATGTTGTTTCTTTTCATTAGTTGATGGCGTGAAATATAAAAAATGATATGGATTTTCAAAAAGTAATGTGGCTTAATTTCCTTTTTTCAATTCAATGTACACTGTGTTACATGTACATTATTTTTTTATATCTTTAATAAACGACCAAACCAAAGATATATTCTCTGCAGTTTTCTTTGTACTCTCCCCCCAACTGGAAAAGTTCTTATGATTGACAAATACACCATACTTTTCCTCCATCTTGATTAGGCCAACAAGGTCACCCTTTAAGTGTAAAAAGGGACCCAGGAGATCATGAGGTAGACTAAACTCTTTAGTTTAAATACAATATCAGCTTACTCAGTGGATAATACAACAGTCGCTCCCAGTGTGGGTCCCGCTTTTGTGTGGTATGAGAAGATCTAAATATAGACAATCTTACTTTTACATTCATGAATGAGCCTAGAGAGACTATTTCCAATACAACCACATAAAAGGTTTGAAGAAAATATTTTGAAGTTAAAAAATTGATTGGCAGACAAAGTTAACAAACACAAGACCTAGTCACTTTAAATGACATAAATTAAAAAGAACAACAAATGAGGGATAAGAGTTGTATATCCCTTGAGCAGCAAGTGATGATATACTACTATATTGGTCAAGAGCAATCTACCCTTAGACAATCTGAGGTGGGGAAGTGATAATGCATATGCTAAGAAAGTACTACTTAAGCAAACTAAAGTGTGATAATAATACCATGCAAACATCAATCTACTAGCCCACGTGATAGCATCAGACACAAAATACAAAACTAGCCAGTACAACACAACAACAAACACTAGTTAAACAAAAGTCAAAGGAAGGACTAGAAGCACGCTTCCTATGATATGAAACCTTAATCTGAGATCTCCATGTCCTCCGTTAGCCTTATAGAATTCAAATCATATCTAATCACCTCATTTCGGTTTTTTGTGGCTGCACTCTACCTCTTCTACCTTCCGATAGGTTAATTGTCTCGCACCTCCTCACTAGCGCACTCAAACTCCTCCTCTTGACACAACCAAACCATCTTAGTCTAGTCTCCCTCATTTTATTTTCTATGGGAGCAACTCTTACTCTCTCTCTAATCACTTCATTCATAATTCTATTCAATCTCGTCTAGACACGCATCCATCGAATCATTCTCATCTCTGCTATCATTAACCTTTGGATTTGAGTCTGCTTGATTAGCCAGCACTTTGACCCATATATATAACAAAACTAGTCTGACTACCAAACGATAAACTTTCCCTTTCAATCTTGCAGGAATTTTCTTATCACATAATACTCCTGAAGCATTCTTCTACTTTTGCCATCCCACTCTAACCCTTTGGTTAACATCTTCATCAATGTCTCCCTTCTCTTCAATGATCGAGCCTAGATATATGAACTTCTTGACCCTTGATACTACCACTCTACCCATGGTGACTTCTTCCACCTTCTTCCTCCCCAATGAACCAACATTTTGGATATTTAGTCTTGGATCTACTCAATCTAAATCCCCTAGATTCAAATGCATGTCTCTATCACTCCAGCTTCTTATTATATCCTTTCTATTCGCATCGATAAGAATAATATCATTAGCAAATAGCATACACCATGATACTTCGTCTTAAATCCCTTTTGTCAGTTCATCCATAAAAATAGTAAAAAGAAATGGGCTCAAAGTTGAGCCTTGATGGAGCCCAATGTCAACAAAAAAAGTCCTATGTGTCTCCTCCTAGGTCCTAACACTTGTTTTTACTCCCTCAGATATATCCTTGATAGCTTAGATATATGCCATTGACACCTTTTTCTTCTCCAAGCACTCCCATAACATCTCATGTGGTACTCTATCTTACGTTTTTTCTAGATCTATGAATACCATGTGGAGATCCTTTTTCTATCCCTGTACAATTCCATGAGCCTTTTTTTGAGATGAATTATTTCCGTAGTTAATCTACTTGGTACAAAACTAAACTAGTTTTCTGAAATTAAAATATCATTCACCAACTTTCTCTCAATCACCCTTTCTCACGACTTCATAGTGTGACTAATTGGATAATCTAACTCATTTATAGAAATTTTTTTTTAAAAAGAATGTTCGCATGAATATAACTAGAGCTGGCAAAAGTTGTCTCACCCAAATACCCGAATTTATCCGACCCCAAAAATGCTAAGCACAGTCATGAATTTTTCACCCGAATTTTGAATCTTGACATAATATTTATTAAATTTCTGTTGTCCAAACCCGATTTTGACCCAAATTTAGTCTTGTCTAAATTGTCCGATCCAAAAAATCAGGTATTGGACATCAATTTTTTGTCTTAATTTTGACATTATCCGATTTGTCCGACCCGAATTCAAACTGAACCAGAATTTTTGCTAGCGCTAAATATAATCCTTCTATGCCTGTATCCCATATAAATTGGTGAATGACAATTTTACATATGAGCATTCAAATCAGTTTAGGGATATATATAAACCGCAACATAAATTCAATACAATTTCATCATGAGCGAATCATATATAAAAGACTTAATTTTTTGAGTGTTTAGCGAATGGTGCTTTTAAAATTTTACGTCACATATGTTCATTTGTTAACTAAATTTATAATTAAACACAAATATTTAATGAATTTTCAATAAAGGAAAAAAAGTTAGAACAAGGTAAAATAAAGAAAAAGATAGACAACATAGGTGATTTAAAGAGACTATGGCCCTGTTTGACACATAGTTGTTAGCTGGTAACTATTAGCTGTTTTTATTAGCTATTAGCTATTAGCTGGTTGAATTAGTTGTTTGTATTAACTGTTTGAATTAGGTGTTTATAAAAGAAGCGTTTGGTACAATAAGCTGTTTTTAAAAAAGATATTCAATAAAATGTCATCTGTCCCCTTATCTCTAAATTGGTTTTTAATTAAAAATAATTTTTTATTTACTAATAATCTTATTTTCTTTCCACAAAGAATTAAATTGATGTCATATGTACAAATTAACTTTATTGATGAAACCTTAATTTGTTACTAGTTATACACAATTTGTAATCTTATTAATCTTGTTTTTTCTTTTTGACTTGTGTATATCTATCTACACGATAATTATGTCTTAAAATAATATTTTGTTATTTTTTACATATTTTATTTTTATGAATTGAAATTTATATATTCTAATGATTTAATCTTGGGTAGATTAAATTTAAATAATACACAACATCAAATATCATAACAAAAGGCTAATGGAATATGGTGTAATTTTTTCAAATTCTTGGGTAGTTATGTTATTTTTACAAACAACTATTCTCAAAAGGCTAATGAAAATAGCCTTTTGAGAAAGAGCTGTTTGGGTCCAAACAGCTATTCCAAACAACTCTTCAACCAGACACCAATTTAATTATTTTGAGTCAAAACAGCTAAAATCCCCCAAAAGGCTCTTTTTCTTCAAAAATCTCTTGCAACTAAAACGCCCCCTATATGATGTGCTTCATAAATTTATAGAAATCATGTAATCAACAATGAAATTCAATTTGCTTTACACCAAGGCTATGAAAGAAACTGCACAAAAAGAGGGAAACGAAAAGAGAATAATCGCTGTAGTTTTATGATATATTTTCCTAACTCAAGTTAGAAATCATGAACTTGTCAAGTAGTCAAAAAAGTTAAAAAATCATCTATAAAATTGAGGTCGTCTCCGTGCGACCAAAATATCACAGGTACGAGCCTTGGAATCAATTACTGACAAAGTTCAGATAGACTGCCTATAATACACCCCTTGGGATGAGACCCTTCCTCGAACCCTGTTTGAATGCGAGATGTTTATGCACCGGGCTGTCCTTTTTAGTTCTACATTTAAATGTTGAATCACCAAATCATGACAATTTCTTTTTATCTTTTTGTTACAGCAAAATAATTCAACAAATTATATTGTATAATTTTTGGGCAAATTATTTAAGCCAATGCAAGAATGCACTGATGTTATTTTTTTCCTCCTAGTCATATACGACATCACTTTGTAGGGAAGTCGTATCATAAATTAACACAAATATATAAAAATATTTGAAGTAAATTGATTTATTCAAATAGTATTTACCTCATTTTGTAATTTGAGGAATATTTCCTAACATTGACCAAGACTTCAATGGCCTTTTATTTTTAGAACTTAACATGTCAAATTATATTGAACAAATTAGACAACAGCACAAAGACTGAGAAAAGCTAAATTTACATTCCAACTTTACAAATTGGGAAAGAAAAATCCAATGTCCAAACTTAAAGAAGAGGTAAGTTTCTTACCCATTACCTGATTTAGTAATTAAAATGTCAATAGTATGGACATGTTCTTTTTAACTTATTTGATGAGTGCTTAACTGCTTATGGGTGTGGTTGATAGTGATGAATGTTGATAAGTGCTGACCAAAGCTTATGAGTATTGGCTAGAGCTTATGTGTGTGGATGTCTATTGATTATGATGAAATTATACCTAGAAAAATATTACTAACACTTGCTCTTTTCAACTTATAATATGTAACTTAATGTCAAGTACTCATCAATGTTTATCAACGTTGATCGATACTAATCAATGTTTAAAATGCAACTAGAAAACAAGACTAAAAACTAATAAATGCTTATGGGTGTTGATCGATTGGCATTGATAAGTGCTGACAAATGCTAATCATTCTAAAATGCTATTAATAAATACTTATGACAAATTGAGAAGACTAGGCCTAAGGGTAGTGATGAGTTGATCAATGTTGATGAATGCTAATTAATCTTTCTTAGTGCTCGATACTGATGATAAATATTTATGATGGCTATTTGAAAAAAGAACAGACCTACATGTACGTGCATGTGCCTAATGGCAATTTAGAAGAAAGCCATGAAGTTATCATCGGCACAACTAGCCAATGGAAAATGCATCGGCCAATAACCAAGTAGCATCCCTACTAGCATGTTCTGTTTAACTTAAGATAAATACTTATTATTGATTGTTGCTAAATTATTTTGAAACATGCTGAAACTTGTTGAACCGTACTGAAACATGATTGGATAGGATAGGAGGCCAATTGTAGGCACGATAAATTATTGGAGGTACTTTTGTTCTTGTTCATAGGTAGTTTTTGCCTTGGTGGATTATAGTTGTCATATCTATGTGAACTTAAATTTGCATATTTTTGTGCAAGCAAGTATGTTGGATGTTTTTGGTAGGAGGTCGAGGTGATCTATTATGTTTTATTATTGATTCTACATCTTGCACTAATCTCTTGATCAATAAATTATTGGAAAAATCAGACTAAATTGTGATCAAACATATTGAATTGGGCTAAATGGGTTTATATCTAATTGTGATTAACACAAGAATATATTTATAAAGTTGTTTAAATATGTATGCACCTAATTTGATGTAATACATTCAATATGGTTAGAATTAAGGCTTAAAGAATTTGAAATGACTACTTATATTATCAAAAGTGCACCTAATATGATTGTAATAAAAATTAATTTTTTTAACAACTTCTAACTCCAACTTATATTAATATATATTCTCGGTAGTTTTAATTATAATTATTTTCAAAATTGAACTAATAATGCAATCCATTACATCTAACAATATAAATATTTGTGTTAATTCTAATGATTTTGAACAGTAGATATACTCACATATCACATGTTATTTGTATATTATACACATCAATCAAAAAAGGCATTCACAACGGGTGCCTAGATTTCCTAGTGTAGTACTATGCATTCACTTTTTTCTTTAAGGAAATGAACAGTGTGAGTGAGACATTTACTTCAGGATTGGTTATGGTATGATAGCGTTCAAGCTCTCATTTGGTTTCACATGTTTTTCTTTATGAGATAAGTCGGCATTCTCTTCTTTGCTGGGAGTTGGGACCAATCGTGTAAACCAATTACATAGCTTGAGTTATATGCCTTGTGACTGTCCCTAACAAGACAGTCTAATGTAACTCAAACCAAATGCATATTAATACAATTCTCTTTTTTTTATTCTTGGGACCATTTGCTTTGTGTATACCAATTATATAGTTTCACATTCTATGTCTCATGATTATCTTTGACGTCATAGTTAATATAACATAAAATTTATTTTCTATGCATATATTCTAATTAGTAAACGAATTTCTATTTTTAAGAACGATTTGAAAGTTTGTTATGTTATTATCCCAAATCTTAAATCTTACTAGCTTATTGTAGTTAAATATTGTGAGTGAATTAAACATATGTTGTTTTTTCTAATACCAATGTGCTCAGTTAGAAACTGCTACAATTTTTATACACCCTCAATACTAAATATTTGGTTGTAAATAATATTATTTTGGAATTTTTATTTTGTTTTATTTTTTTTAGTGTATAAATACTGTTGATTAGGCCTAGTGGACTAGTGTTAGATGACCACGGTTGTCACTTAAGTGTTGGTGGCTGATATAACTAATTAAACCTATATAAAGAGAGGTTAAGGGGAATTAATTGGTGCCACGAATATTAATAACCCTAAACTAAACACTTCCCATTTCTCTCTCTCTCTCTCTCTCTCTCTCTCTCTCTCTCACACACACACACACACACACACACACACAACTTCCTCACCATCACCTGAGGTTTGGATTTGGGATGTGGATTCAATAATGATTCTAGTAGTCGCCGCTTGATTGTTTGTATCGATTTGTGGGTGATTCCCAAGCAACATAATCATATGCTTCCACATTCCTAAAGTATGTCGTTTAACTACGAACTGTGGTTTCAGAGCCAAAATTTCTCAGTTTTGGCCCTGATTGAATCGATTTATTATGTCTTGAATCGATTTATTATGTCTATGCAATTTGTCTATGTAATCATGCAATTACGCTAATTTGATTTCATGATTGCATGATTTATTATTGTTTGCAATACGATTCTTTCGTTTTAATACCGTTTTTATGTTAATGTTTTTAGTTTCGCTTGATCTTGTTATTATGCTGATTCAATTTATGAAAGAATGTTTTGTATGTGTACTTGTTTGATCATTTCTACCCTAACCCCTAACCTTAGAATTTGGACCCGGACCAAACAAACCCTAGGAAGGGCTTGTCTCGCCCCTTCCTTCCCCAATTGTGCCACCAGGAGGCGGTTGCCGTGGCAGTCACCCGTGCAAGGCCATAGTGGTCTATGACAATGTGAACCCAAAACCTTCCACCACCACCCACACCACCACGACACGGCCACTGTGGTGGCCAACTTCATGCGACCTTAGCGGCCTGTGGCTGTGGTGGATCCTAATGTATAAAAGAGGGGGTAAAAGCAAGTAAGAGAGATGAATCGTACCCATCAGAACTGCAATGGACAAGTCACACATCTATGTCCCACATCGATGAAGGTGGCTCTTGGCTCACTTCTTCCTCCGTTGACCTTTTTGGCGCCGATCTATGCAGCACCCGAGAAAAAGATTGAAAACACCACTACCAGCGCGCGTGAACCCACGCGCCACCACTAAGTATGGGCTTGATTTTGACCGTTCTACACGGTGGTGATCCAGGTTCTGGTTGGCTTGACGTAACGGGGGTCGGGATGGTGGTTTCATCACTTGTGTTAGCAACAACCGTCCACCAAGTCTCTCGGCAATTGTGGTTGCCCAAGAGAAAGAAAGATGTTCGTGACCAAAAAGGTGGTGGGAAAGTAGTCTGTGGCGCAATAGGCTGAGAATAGGCCGGAAGTTTCCAAGCTCTAATTTCATCAGTTTGGGACTGAGGGCAGAGAGGTCAAAGGGGAAGAGATGGAAGGAATTAGGGCAATTTCTTATGTGCTCCTGGGAGCGCATGCTCTCATTGTCTACGAATATATATTTTTTACGCGTGTATTTATCATATATCAATTTTTTAATATATATTTGATGGTGTAACTCGTGAGAGTATGTGCTCCCAGGAGTATGATATACATATTGAAGGAATTAGGGTTAGAGAAAGAGAGATGTGAGGGGTGAGATCAAGACCAGTAATAGCAATTTTATTTTATTTTTTGGGCCGTGATTGTTCTATTTTTGGTCTTTCATGCTTTAAAACCTTCAGCGTGTTCTAAAATGTGGATGTGTTCCAATAGTTGACATTAATCTATTTCAGGTTAATTTTGTAAAGTTATAATTGAACCGCTTTGTTTGAATTCATTTTATGTGGCTTAAATTTTATGAGGATCCATATTATATATGAGCAATTTTATATGAATTCGAATCATGAATTGCAAGTTTGTAGTAAATATATGAATGTCGTTTACATTCATTTTATGTGGCTTAAATTTTATGAGGATCCATATTATATATGAGCAATTTTATATGAATTCGAATCATGAATTGCAAGTTTGTAGTAAATATATGAATGTCGTTTACGTAATTTTTTATGAGTGTCCGTGAATACGTTTGATAGGTGATGTTTTATAAATAAGTTTTATATGATAATTTGTGAACAATATTTGAATTTGTTTCATTTTTGTTGTTATATTGAGAAGTTTATTTGAATTCGTTTCATATTATTTAAATTTGTAGTTATTTGAGAGTAATATTTCAATATGTTTCATGTGACAAGTTATGTTTTATATAATATTTTGTCACATGAATATGTTTCATGTCAATATTCATGTTTCTTGCCAATTATTAGTTCATAATATTATATAAATGCGTTTAATATATATGCAAATTACATGATTTGGGAATTTGCCAATTGTTTTTGCACTTTGCGCTTGCCCAACTCTGTTTCGTGTTTTACGTGATTTTGTAGCCTTTTATGAATTTGTCCATGAAATTCAAACTTGTAATTTTATGAATATGTTGTATAATTTACAAATGACAATTGAATATGTTTCGTATTAAATATAATTATATAAATGTGTTCTATATAATATTATCTATTTGGGGCTTTTATGAAATTAGCCTATAACATGTTCTTATATATAAAAATTAGCTTTATACTTTTATGAATATGTTTCGCAATGTAGTTTCATGTGTTTATATAAATAAATTTTATATAATAATATGAATTTCTAGTTAGATACAATTCTGTATTATAAGTCATTAAATTGAGTTTTAAATGACAAAGATGTAATATGTTACCATGATTCTATAAAGTCATTTTGTGTAATACAATTTCATATAAATATGTTTTACATGACTAAATTGAATATCTTTGAGGCATTTTCAAATGTGCTAATTAGTTTAACAAACTATTTACCCCATAAGCTTTTGTTTTATGGAAAAATATAGTAATTAAATTATAGAAATTTCTAATCCATTTTTGCATGTGGTGATTATGAGTTTAGTGAAATTTTCGATTATATGACATGGATGATGAAATTCTTGATAATTTAATTATTTGAAAATATGCCTAAATTTCATTTTTAATATATATATATATATATATATATATCTGTGTGTGTGTGTGTGTGTACTTTTGGATCTCGCAATTAAAATATGTTTGGTGATTTATTTATGAATAAAAGGTTGGATGACACTAAGTATGACATTTAGCTCCAGAGGATTCACTTTCTTCTGAACTAGCACGAAGTGTTAGAACACTTGACGACTTCTTTGACTGCTAAAGCATGCAAGGATAATAATGGCAACAATGTCACTGCTAGTGAGGAATATCGAGAGAGCCTAAAGGAATACCAAAAATAATTCACAAAGGATTGATCAGCATACTATACTATGTTGTATTGCTTGCATGACGATTTGGTGGGGGGAACTTGAATTCTATCTCACTACGCAACACATGTGGGATCAGTTTAACATCAGGTTCGACCAGATTCATTCCCCCCTTAAAGCTCCAAACCTAGGGGTGGTTTTTCCAAAAAGACAAAGGTTCAAAGGCAATAGAGAGAATAATATAGCATGTGTGAAAAGCTATAACTGTGGATAGAAGGGAACCCCCGCTTGGGATTTTCTTGAGCCGACTAAGGCACCTCATTTGATAGTTTGTCCTAAATCATATGTGTACTCCCATGCATCAGTTGCCAACTCTTTTCCTTAGTGGACTGTGAACACGGGATCAACCAAGCACATAGTTTAGGACTAGGCTGATTTTATGAACTTTCATCACTACCCGATGAGTTCACAAACTATCGTGCTAGGGAATGACAATTGAAAAAAAAAAGGCATAAGGATATCAGCTTAGACTCCATGAAAGGAATACATTGCTTCTTCACAATCTCGTTGTGCACCTAGGGTGCGATGTTCCCTTGTATCTCTTGTTTCTATAATAAGATTAGGTTTTTCTTTTGATTTTCGTCTAGAGTTCTTAGACATCTAGCAATTTGTTTGATCATTCAACATTGAAAGGTGTTTTCAATATTTTGGATGATATAAAACATATTCCATTTTTGTCTTATTTTTTACTCTGTTTTTTAAATATGTTAAGGCGCATGCTCAACTTAGTCATGTGGGCCAAGATAGAGTGAGCAAGCCAGCTGAAGGTGATCTTTCAGACCAACTCACTAGCTTTAGTTGCCCATGTGTGAGCCATGTTTAGTTGACAAAGCCATCATAAAACCTTTTGGTAAGGCTTCTAGGGCATCGAGTCCCTTAGCATTCATTCACTCTAACATCTATGAGCCTATGGATGTGAAAGCACGTCATGGAGCCATATATTATTTGCGATATAGGTATGTATACTTATTATCTCACCGCTATTAAGTAATTGATATGTTCAAATACTTTGTAGTAGAGGTAGAGACTCAATTGGAGCAAAAAGTTAGAACTCTTCAAATCAATCTCGGTTGTGAATATCTATCTGATATATTTAAAGAGTTTTGTAAGGACAAGGCATACGAAAATAGCTAACAATTCCATACACTCCATAGCAAAACCGTGTTGCAGAATGTAGGAATCGTACATGTTTGACCTGGTTAAGTCAATGATGGCACGTGCTAACTTGCTAATTACTTCTTTAGGGATGTGTTGCTCACAGCAGCTTATGTGCTTAACCATGTGTCAAGCAAAAGTGCACTTGCCACTCCATCTGAGTTACGGTCTGGTAAAAAGCTGCTTTTGGATCACTTATGCCCATGGGGTTTGGCTAGCTAAGTGAATAACCCAAGCTACAAATATGAGAAATTTAGTCCAAGAGTTAACAACATAGCATTCATAACGTATCCCAAACATTATAGAGGATACATGATGTACATGGAACATCGAAATGGTGGCACTGAAACGGAATCTCACAATGTCGATTTTCTTGAAAACAAGTTCCCATGTATTTGATGAAATTAAAAAGAACCTCAAACTATATGAGTTGCAACAAGACCTTCAACCATCTCTCGGTAAGCGGAAGGATTTGAATTCTCACCACTTCACTAAGGATGGTACACCTCCCATACTCAACGGGAACGGTGAAGGTTTGTCTATTTAAGAGAATGAGATTTGTGCTCGAACTCCAATTCCGAAGGAGAATCAAGCTAAGGATGAGATTCGTCCTCAATCTTTAAGTCTTGAATGTGTGGTTAGTTCATATATTCTGGATTCTACACCTCAAAAGGATAATGAGAGTGATTCTCCATATGCAAAATGGTTCCACACCTCTTAGAGATAGGGGAGGGATTCCTCAATAAGGCAGACAAATAATGAAGGTTCCACAATCTGAATGAGTGAATGTGGAAGAATTTCTGGATAATACTTCCAAATCAAAGAGAAAATATTCCCATGCATTTCCTTCGAAGGAGAGGAGCCTACCTCTTTTCAAGAGACAGTTGATTCACTAAGGAGTGGATGAACGCCATAAGGGATTCGATGAACTCAATGATAAGAAATAAGATTTGGAAACTTGTTGATCTTCCACCTCAATGTAAGTCTATTGGAAACAAGTGGGCTTTCTAGAAAAGTATTGGACAGATAGATCGATTGACAAGTTCAAAGCCTATTCTAGTGGCGAGCGGTTGTATCTAAAGTGAGGGTATAGACTATGAAGAGACTTTTTCTCTTGTGGTGGGAAGGGCCTCTATTCGTCTACTCCTAGCCCTAGTTACCCATTTGGATTTCGACTTGTTTCAAATAGATGCAAAGACCTTCCTCAATGGTAACCTTAAAGAAGAGATTTATCCCATTTGTTTTATACCAAAGGGTCAAGATGAGAAGGTGCATCATCTTAAAAGGTCTATGTATGGTCTTAAGCAATCTTCTAGATCTTGGTACTTTATATTCTATGAAGCCACTAATTTGTTTCGACTTACGGTTAAAACTGCGAGCGCACGGCATAACTGTAGCTAGTAACAGGTGAGTATGAGTCGATCTCATAAGGAATTCGTTTTCAATTACTAGAACTTGCCCACGCTTGCAACATGAATGGATAGATTGTCAATTTAGCTCATCTCCTCCCTCTTTCAAGGGCCAAAGACTAATCTCGAAACTATAGCCACCTATTTTCATGGAACTAAAGTCAAAGGATTACAAGATCTACATCTTGAATCCTAATTAGAACTTCGATTATTTTCATGTTGAAATCCTAACCATTTGCCAGGTCACTCTAGATAAAGGTTTTGTCTTTTGACGTTCCCCTAAATCCTAATAGCAAAGGATGAATGCTCTTTCAAGCAATTCATCGAACATGTGGTGAGCAAAGTAGATATCATAAACACAAATATGGGACCAGTAAGGGTTTGGGGCTAGATCATGATTCAACTAACATAATTGGTGTTAATCCCAACCCAAGTTTGGGGATTAGCCATGAATCATATCAAAAGCAATCAAATCAATAACTAGAATAGCAAACATGATTTCACAAAACCCCTAGGAAACAATGCTAAGATATAGAGAGAATTTAGAAGCAAACTTGATTTAATCGCATCAGAAGTAGCAAAAAAATCTTTAATGATGATGAATTCAATCCACAAGCAACTCTAGAATCTCTTTACTAAACCCTAAAAATCACCCTAAGAAAGTGTTATGAAAGAAAAGACAAAATATTTCCCAAAAACTGGCTGAAAACCGCTTTAGTATATCGAAATCTAAGGGGCGCATGAGCGTACATCGATGCACGGCCTGCCCTGCACAATTTCTGGGCTTAGGACACATGGTCGTGCAAAATCGCACGGCCAGCCGTGCAGCTATGCAGGATCTTTCTGCCTCAAGTGCACGACCATGTAAAAGTGCACGACTAGCCGTGTAGCTCTATAACTCTTAATTCTTAATTTCTTGATCTTCTTGCTTACTCCTTGAACATCTTATTTGTCCAAAACTTTGCTTCTCACTCATATTCCTTCTAATTATGACTAAAATACCTACAAAAAGAGAAATTAGTCCAAACAAGACGATTACGAGCAGAGGACAAATATTATCACATTCCTACATAAATTGAGGAGATACATAGAGGAAGATGATGAAATTAAGGGCCCAAAAATAGCAAAATTAAAGGTTTATCATTTGGCTTATCTATAGTTTCAGATGACCATTGTGCATATGCAATAGAACAATTGGGGGGATTATATTTCCTACCTTGTATGTTGGTGACATACTTCTAGCTTGAACAACTTGCAAATGATTGAGTCTAATGAGAAGTGGTTGTCCTCTGCCTTTGAGATGAAGGGTATGGATGAAGCTGGGGTGAACTAGGTATGTCCTAAGTATAAAAATAGTAGTCAGAAAACATTCCAATAACCTCCTAGGTTTGTGCCAGTTAAAGGTCTTGGAAAGTTTTTTTAGATACTTAATTCAAAGCCCATAGATGCCCCAGTTAAGAAGGGTCTAACCTTCAGTCATGAGCAATGCTCAAAAACGAATGATGAAAAAGAGAAAATGAGTAATATTTCCTACAATAGTTCCATAAGAAGCTTAATGTATGTCATGTTGTGTACATAGCTTGATAATTACTTTACGGTTAGTTTGGTAAATCGTTAGCAAAGTAACCAAGGACCCTGCTCACTAACAAGCCGTCAAAAGAAGCCATGCACTACCTTTGTGGTACTACCAATGTGGTCTTTTGCTATTAGGGAAAGGACCTAAGGTTGGGGGGATACTCCTATGCTGATTTAGGGGCTGAACTAAATGATTCTAGGTTAACCTCGGGATATGTTTTAACCCTAAGTGGGAAGCCACATCATAGTACAGTGAGAAGCAAGAATTGCACAGTACTGTCAATTATGGAGGTATATGGTGTTGCTTGTTACCATATAGACAAAGGGCATTGCCGTTAGCTATGTATACACCAACAAGGTGATTGTTGTTTCGTTGACTAAAACTATTCCGAATGACGCATTCAAAACTCATATGTTGAGTCTAGGAATTCGTAAGATTAAGTACTTGGGGTGTATCTTGTTATGTGACAGACATGTTTCTTTTGTAAAGAGCATTTATGTAATAAAGATGAATGTTTCTTTTTCTAAATGCTCATAATTTACTATCGCATGTTAGGCATATGAAATGTCACGGTCTTCTAATTGCACTAGTCACATATGCAATTGCCCTGACGCTTGAGTAGCGGGCGAAATGAGAGTGAATCATATTGGCACTAGGTGTGTAATAGTGATTCATCATACTAATGGTGTATGAATGATAGAATACAGTCGCCTTAGTAAGTCTAAGATGAGACTCAAGGGAGTTGAATATGAAATATCGGATTTCATATTAAAGCCTTAAAAGACAAACCTTGAGCGTCAAGATTGACATCTAGTATGTTGATCTAGTGGCTCAGATTAGTAGGTAAAATCTAGATTGGCGATTCGCATGGCATATAGAGTGATGCCTAGTTTGGTAGGAGTTATGCTATGACACACATTTCATACTGTGTGGGCGTAGAAGATGACCTATACAAGGATTGACATTTGACTTCCCTCTCTTTTGCCATATGTAACTCTATGGATGATGATCATTTGACTTAAAGTTGTGTGGTATGACATCGAAGCTTGATGATGCCACCTTAATATGTTTCTTGGAGGCCAAGGTGTATAGGGTTCAACGAGAGCACGTGAGGAAAGCGGTTAAGCTAAGGTGGAATACTGTGAGAGTTTAAGAAAAATTTATTCATCTTCACCATATTAGCCCACACGATTACATTGAGTATATAATAATACGATATAGTGTTTAGCATAAAGGGACAAGGTATACTACCAATGATGTTTGGAAGTTTTCAGGTATTGTGTTACATGAAAATGTTATGTTAGTTAAATGATGACTTAATATATACCTACTGTTTACATTCTAGTCACATGTCCTATTACTAGTATGAAGCATGAAGAGTTATGATTTATGAAGAGACATGTGCTTTATGACTTACATGACCCAATGAGAGTTGTTGGCTGACGGACTAAGGCTATATGGCAATGATCGTGCTTAAGTGATGGTGGCTAATATAACCTACACCTATACAAAAAGGGGTTTAGGGGAATTAATTGGTATCAATAATATTGCTCCATCTCTCTCATGGCTACCTCACCATCACCCGATATTCTGGTCTGGGACATGGATTCAATGGTGACTCTAGTAGCCATCGCTTGATCTTTCATATCGATTCATGGGCGATTTGCAAGCAATAGAATCCTACACTATTGCATTCATAAGGTATGTCCTTTAACTACCAAGGAGCTAATGGTGAAAATTACGAAGGACCAAACGGTACAAAGTGGAATCAAATTGCATGAAGAATTAAGGAGCAAAGCTTAACCCTTCTACTGCCCCCCTTCAATCATTCAAGCCATGCGCTAGCACTTCTCAGAACATCCAAGCTATCCCCTTTGGGTGTCCACTATTGTATGCTGCTATCGCTATTAGCAATGTTCAGTATGTCATTGCTCTACTGCAAGTAGCGCCTTATTAAGTGTTCACCTAAGGCATGAAATGGCTAGCCCATATCACTTAGCACAGTTGTACAATGCCTGATCCTTCGTGTCTAGTTAGTAAGGGTTTTATTCATTCAATGAAGAGCTCAATGAGTTTTAAAAAAGAGATAAGGTTAGCCTCTTAAAACCCTTATTAGGGAGGACAAATTAGGATTGAATGAGATCAGCTTAGACAGGTGTCGAATTTTGGTCCAACCCAAAATTATGTTAATTAATATTTTGATAATTTTTTGAGAAAACAAAAAAGAGGAGAAAAAAGAGTTTCTAATTATTAGATTGGTTTCTAAGTTCGCATTAAATTTCACATTGGCAAGTTTTGTTTTTGCATTTAATTACCTGAAGCGCAAGGCTTTGGAAGATTGCAAACATGGAGAATTTAAGAATTTGGAAGGAAGGATCAAGATAGGTTAACAAGAATATGAAAAGTGGACATTTAATGCACAGGAGATGTTGATGAGATTTGGAAAGTCTTAACAATATAAATAAGGGCTTTAAGCCATAGTTGAAAATCATCCCAAAAAGTATGAGAGGGATCCTCTCAACCCAATTTGAGGTCTTGAGTGTGGGTGGTATCCTCTTGAACCAATGCGGGCGCTTGATTGATGGCATGAGCTCAGGTATTTGTCAGGTATATCTTGGGCATCCCAAGCTCCGAGTGGGGGGAGAGCGTAGTGTTATTAGTGTATCCAGTTATAATCTATCTTTTCTTATTATAGTGGATGACGTACTGATTGTTGCTAGGTGTGGTTTTGCACCTCAATGTGGAGGGGTTTTCCACATAAAAATTATGATGTTCCTTCTTTTGTGGTATGTATATGTTGTACCTGTTTATGTCAAATTTTATCTTACGCTTCCATTCCTAACAATAGGTGTCAGTTTAATTTCAATAGTTGGATTTTTGTACCAAGCATTGGATTTTGGATTGTTAACGCTAATCAAATCCTAGATTTTCTCTCCTTTTTCTATTTAGTTCATATTAATTAGTAGGTAGATTAATTAGCTTGCTTGATTTTATGACGGATTCTTGTTATGCCTAACTAAACTTGTATTATAACTTCCTAATGTAGTTTATGTTAATATTTGGCGTTTTCTATCTTGTCCACCAACTATTCCATGAAATTCTTGAAAAAGTGTTCATCCTTTTGTTGGGCATTTGGTTTGCACTGAGAGGTGAGTCTTGCGTTAGTGTGACTAAAAAGAATAATTCGGATTTTATCATGAAAATAGATAGAATCTTAGTTAGCTCTTTTGACTACTAAACTTACAATCCAGTGTGTTAGCCCCTATGAAAAAGGAGATTAAAACATTTATATTAGCCTTTTGATTCTTGAAAGAGGGCTTAAGCATGCTTAGTAGGACAGTTGACCATCTCTAAATATGGATCTAGGTGTGTGAAGATTTGGTGCAGTACCTTGATTGGCTTAACAAGAGGTTGACAGCTCCAACCCCCTTTTGTGCTTTCTTTTGTTTGGATTTCAAATCCAACACATTCAATTGTTAAGATTAAACACTTAGGAGAACTTAGGTGCTCGAGACACAATTCCTTGAGGAGACGACCTGTACTTATTTGATAGGTAGAACTACATCGTACATTGATTATTATAAATTGTGAAACTTCTTCCTATAATCGTTGTGTTTGTTTGTCCCACCAACAATCTCTGTTAGTTGATGTTGGGCATGAAATGACTACAAGATTCACATACCAAAAGGTCTAGACTCAAGGATTTTTAGTCCAGCTCATGTACAGACTTATCACTATACCATCTCTAGGTCGATACAGGACACATACATGTAGATATTTCCAATAGTGAGGATGACTTCCAAGCTTGAGTTACAAAACCCCCCTCCTAGGCACGAGCCTGGGGAAGCTCATTTTGTTGTTGGGAATTTGATAAGCACCATAGGTTCTGCTGGCTTGAGCGTGGATCTCGTTTGTTGTAATATAGCCTAGTCTTTGCCCTATCAAGTTTAACTTATACCGTCGCCCTATAATAGGACTTAATAAATGTATTATTTACTTGCCATAAGAAATCCATCTTTATAAGTCAACTATATCTAAAACTTCCTAAACAGTCAAGATAAAAAATTAGCACCCACTTTGCTTGCTTCTATAGGCCGTAAGGTAACCCATTCATGCAGCTTGTTGCCTTATAAATGCTAATGACAGACAAATGACAGACAACAATTGGTTGGTAATGTGCCAATGTTCAATATACGTATATTTGAGTAGTATTTAAAATAGGATTACGACAAAAGAAGTTATAATTCAAAAGTAAGACAATCTATTGAGAAAAAAGAAGGTTTTGAAAAAGATACACCCTTTCAAGATAGATAGTCTTATTCAATAGTTAAAATAATAAATATTCATGTTCCAAATTGTTAAAATTTATCAATGATGTTGATTTTATTAAATTATGAGAAAATGACTTGAATTAATGATGGTATGGCTCTTCCTAGAGCTTTCTATACTTTTTTGGTGGTACTTTTTAACAATGTTGTTTCTATAATATTGTAATTAGTATAACACTACAAGTTGATCCCTAAATACATTTAACAATGTAAAATCCATCCATCTATATAACTAAACTTAAAATTCAATGATCACGGCTTAACTAGACAATTAGTGATCACTCATTAGGTATAATTATAACTGTTTTCTCTTTTTAAAAATGACTGAGTTAAAATATTAATTAACATGCATTAGCAAAAGCAATTAGATCAAATTTATATACAAATTTAACTTCTAATAGTCACAATTTTATTTCCTGTAAATAACAATAGCTATTATGTATATATGTTCATGTCAGTTGCAATATAGATTTTTGCTGAGATTTTAATACTCTTAATGATATCCGTTTCTCTTTTGCATCCTCAATTTGGACATTTTTTGTTTTCTATTATATATACTCTCTAAGGGATTATTGGCTTGGTAGAATGACACTAGGTTTTGATCTAAGCCTTCAACCCATAAAAAAAATAAATTTCTCATTTTGTTTCCTTTCTTTCTTTCTGATAATACAACCATGTGATTCAAAATGAAAAAGTATTTTGTTTTGTCTATCAACTTGTCGTCATCTCTGCAATCTTCCTCATATATGTTATCTTAACTTGAAGTTGTTGGCATATTCTTTGATATTTCATCTATGGTGAAAATTTTAAACTTTTATATGTGTTATATTTTGAGTTGTTGATAGATATATTAAACTATAAAGGTATAGTATAATGTTATCAACAGAAAAATACAAAAAAAAAAAAAAAACTTTAGTTGTAATGGCAAACTGGATTGTATTCTTTTACTATATGATTGAGTAATTTATATATATAATGTATCTATATAACTATATATGAAATTGAATGATAGCATATGGAATTGACATGTGGATGGCTTAGGTAGCATTGAAAGGTGAGATGACGAGTTGTTATTGGTTTAATTTGTCTTTCATTTACTAATAAAATTTATTAGTGATTTTTTTTCAAATTTAAAGTGCTCATTATTGCACACATTTATATGCACGAAAATATTAATTTTCTCATTTTAAAAAATCACATTCATATCCAACTTTCTTCCATTATTCTATCTATTAGAAATTGCTGAAAATTGAAACTAAGGAGTAAGATAAGATTTTTTTTTTGGTACAATTTTATTATGTGGGTACAGCAAGAGTGAGATCAATTGATGATATTTTCAAGTGAAATTTTATGTTGAGCTGGTAAAGTATTATTGGTTAATTTTTTTTAATTAAATATTTATTCTTATTATTTATGATTTAAAATTTAAAATATTTAAATATTTTGATATTTTAGCACTTTCTTTAACATTTTATTCGGAGCTTTTAGTTCTTCTGAAGCTTTTAAAAGTGGTTTAATCATAATAATTTCTAAAACGTGTGAGTTGCAATTGTTGTCTTAATGTCTTGGTCATTGCTCTATGATTTTGAAACAAATATTGATTGTTTGGCTTTTAAGCCTTGAAACTTATGCAAAAAAGTAATGTTTACAATAACCCTTTAAAAGAACAACTATGCAATATTTATGTCATATGGATTCAAAAAGATATATTTATATATTATAATATTAGTAAAATACAATTTCTTAGAGAGATATTTGGTTGACAATCTATATGTTTATAACTTTATATCTTGATCATTGAGTAAGAGGTTGGTTGGTGGACCATTTTTACTCCATCCGAAGACGACCCCCAATATACAATCAAATATTGTCGCAAATTAAAATTTTAAATATCAAATATCAATATGTATTCTCTCTATCATTACTTTGTAACCTCTCATTCTTTTCATTTTTATTGGACTCACCCTTTTAAAATTTCATACTATATTTTTCAAACAATTTGACTTGTAATCTCTCTTTTTTTTTTTCATTTTTATTATTCTCACCCTTTTGGATTTTCATGCCAAAAGTTTCTACTTTCGAAAAATTTTAATTATCGATAAAACCTACTTGTTTTAAATGTAGCATTAAAAAAACTCAAACATGTTTAACTATAATGTGAAATTTTTAAAAAAAATATTTATTTCATGATTAACATATTATACATCTATATGAGCTTATAATTTTTTGAGTAATCCAATATTTATAGAAGAAAATTTTTAAATGAGTGAGAAATGAAACACTAAACTCTTTGTTGTATTGTAGGATGGAGATCAAGTTACACGTATAAATTAGAAATGTTGAATTACTTTCTTTTGTGCCAATTTTCTTTCTGGGATTCATCTTATTCCATTATTCTCATGGTACTTTTTTTTATTTTTTTAATATTATTCACTGTATTTTTGTTAATCACGGAATTATCTAAAATATGTATATCAATTGATAAGAGATAAGAAATAAAAAGTCAATAAATAGATAAATAATGAATCACACAAATACATTCACTAAAAAGGTAAATCAACAGTCCTGCATCGCAGGGGTATAATACTAGTTACCACATATAATGGAATTTGATACTATGCTATTGGTACTGTTATTCTTAAGTTGTATATTCTTCTTCTTCTTCTTCTTCTTCTTCTTCTTCTTCTTCTTCTTCTTCTTCTTCTCCTAAGTTTTACCTTATCATGCTATTAGTGCACTTTCAATGGCCAAGGTTTCTGTTAATTGCAATTATATTGGATTTGTTTGTTTAGCTTATCTATTAAAGGATTGTTAAAAATGGCTATTTCCTCTAAGTTTTAATGCCTATTGATATGTTTGACTGTTACTTTTGGGTTGGTATATGTAATAGCTCAATCCTAAATTATATTTATTTATTTAATTAAGCGATGTTATTTATTTTTCACATTTATTTATCTCATTGAATCATCCCAGTTGAAAAAAAAAAAATTCATTTCGGGCCCCACTTTGCAATTCGAGTTTCATTTACCGAAAACAATTGTTCGGAGTAATTGATATTAGGCATCGATAATTACGGGTTAAAAGATTACAATTATTTTTCATGACATTTCAAAAATTTAATTTCGAGCTATGGAGAATTTAATCGCGTACGGTTTAATTTCTTTCGGGCCCAAATTAAGCCCAATTTTGGCCCAATAAGTTCCTAACCCATTTACTTATCTAATTACCATCATTAAGCCTTAATCATCATTAGCAAAAGCTGATTTTTTGTGCTTAATTTTCAGCCAAGTAATTTATTTGCCTAAGATTCATTTTGCACCAAGCTAATTTTCAAAGCAATTTCTCTCTCTTCCTTCCCTCTACACAGCCAGCCCCCCCCACCAGCTTTCATGGTGTTTTATGGCCACTTTTCAGCCACTCTCTGGCAAGGATTTCAATCCTCAAACAACCTCCCTCCATTGGCTACCATTTTTCATCCTCAAAATCACCCAATATCATCTCCATCTTCACTTATTTCAAGCTCAAAGTAAGTGGCTTCAATTTTGTTCTTTGGATTTTTGTTTTTTGCTTCTTGTTTTGGTTGTTTTAAGAGTGGATTATGCTGTTTTCATTAAATTAAGAATCATCTTGGTGGTGGAGTTGAAGTTAGAGTTGGGGTTTTATCTTAATCATGCAAGCTTCATGTTCAAGTGTTGAATTTTGATTGTTTTAAATGAGATTTTGTGATCTTTGGCATTGGTAATGAATATCAAGATGTTTATGCTGATTTATATAAGTTAAAGAGTGATTTTAGTGGGTCGTTATGTGAAGAAAAGATTGAAAATATGTGAGTTAAAGCTGGAAAACAGACCTGAAATAGGGGCCACTTTGGGAATTAACTTTCAATAGCTTTATGAGTTAGCTTTCAATACGATTTGGAATTACTTAATTTCAAGTTGTGTGGACAAAGTTATGACCAATTTACTCAAGACTATGCAGAATACATTAAAACTGGGAACTGAACTGAAACAATAACTTTACGGAAAAAATGGTATTGATTGGGTAACTGAAAATTTGTGATTTTTGGTGTATGGATAGATTAATGAGTTATCTTTCAAATTCCTTTTGAATTGCCTTAATCCGAGTTCTGTGGAAAAAGTTATGGTTGTTTTGCTACGACTGCATAGATTAAACTGAATTTGTGCACGTCTATGTTCTACCCTAATTTTAGGGACTTTACTATATGAATCGTGATTTGTGTCCTGAATGAAATTTTTAGTGCACATTATGAGCTTTTCATATTGGGGCTTTATATCTCAATTGGAGGTCATTAGTGAAAGATATGGATTTTCTAATGCAAACCATCAAACGGTAACATGAGTGAATGCAGAAATCGAGACATTTAAAAATATTTTCAGAAGCTTACTTGGGTTTGAAAACCGAGTTAAGTAAGCATGAAAATGAAATTTGAAAAGTGAGCAGAGTAATAACTCAAAATCAGTGCATTTGGACCAAATTAGGGTGTTATATGAGCTTTTATGAACCTCACAGCACCTCTTATGGCATTAAACCATTTGTCACCCATGTCAGAGGCATCAACCATTCTATTATCCATTTCAGATGCATCACACTTTCCATTATCTATTTCAGAAATATCAAAAACCCATATTTTATTTATATCAATTAAAATCTTTTCATTATTACCTCAATTATTTTCATTTGGTCTATTTTGCTTCAATTTATTATATTTCAAGTTCAATAACCCTAACTGAATTATTATTCAAATAATTTTGGTTTAACTTGTCTTATATCGAATTATTGGGATTGTAGGAGTCTTTTTTTAAATAAATCATTTATGTTAGTGAATATGGTTTACTTAGTGAATATGGTTTACTAATTACATTTACCTATAATTATATTTCTTTAGCAGAATCGATGTCTAGTTTATCGTTTCCATTGTGCATAAGTATTATCAAGTGAAATATCATTTTAAAGATTTCAGGTACGTCCATTGCCTGTATCTTTAGAAATTAGAGTGTATTTATCAATGTTATCATGTTTTGATAAGTACATCAATGAATCAATTTACACAATGATTTACCAGTTAATTAGTGACCCCGTCAGTTATCATCTATAGGGCATTCGCCCTTCAGTTACCCGCGCGGCTTCAGGCTAGGTCCTCGATCGGCTTGGCAGGTGTACACCTATCCATAGATCGTAACAGTATCAAGGGGTTCACCATCAGATAATAACTAGCAGTGCAGTTTTACATTTATCTCATTCACTATTTTTAGCTTCAAATGAATTGCAAAGCAGGCTCAACCAGTGTTCAATGATCATTTAACAATTTAGGAACGCATGTACTGAGTTTCGGCTCACAGTTCGAAATGCTTTTCATGTTTTGTTTTAGGCAAATGCTCAGAGTATTGCCCCCATGCCAGCAAATCAGTTGAAGAGAATAAGTGAAGCAGGGAAATCCAGATGGATCAGAAGTAATGTTGTATATGCATGCCTTAAAGTTGTATTTTGAATTCTTCTGTGGATGAAGATGTAGATTACATGGTGAATTATCTTATTATGGTTTATAAACCTTACATTGGTTAACACTTGATTGTGAATGGACGATCATATGTGAATGTGTACAGTGGAGGTTATGCTTAACTGTGTTATTTATAACACTCATGTTTCAAGCTTTGTCCTTTTGGACGGCGGTAATGCCCCAATCATTGGATTCATCATATTACAATTGAGTGATTTATTAAGGAGAATATAAATAGTAAAACATGTTTAATTTTGGGGCGTAACAGTATATGTTGGGTTGTATCTACAAATTCTTCTAAATGGATAACTCGCCATGCGTCTAAAGAAAGCTCAAAGTGAAATTTTTATTTAAAAACATAATTTGTTTTCCTTTTCTGATGTTCCTTAATTTCTGTATTTCACTCACATATATATTAGAGTGTTTTCTATCTATTATGTCCTGAAGAATTTGCATTCTCTAATACATATTTTTTATATTGTCATTCCCATTGTTGAACTCTTCTTTGTTGATTTATGCTTGAAGGCAATTTCTTTTTTTAAGTTTTGATTTCTATCGATATGTTCATAACAAAATTGTCATTCATGTGCATAAGTTATTGTTAATTACGTATTGCCACGAGTACATAGTTGATTTATAGAACTCTCTTTTGTTATTTTAGTTTAAATATTAATGTGTAACATTTATTGAATACATTTTCATGTATTACAAGCTAAATTTTGCTGTGTATAATTAGTTGATGATACATAATTGTTACAAGATTTACATGTTTAATGCTATGTTATCACTTGGCTAAAAAATAGAATAAAGTTTTTGAGGTCCTTTTTCTATCTTATTTTCTGATGCTAGATAGGATAACACCCGATTGATATAATATGTTTGCATGGGTTACATTCTCTAAGTATTTTTTTTCACTTATTTAAAGCAAATAATCAAAATTATTTATCAACTAAATATTAAATCAATCCATGCGAAGTACAGGCATAATGCTAGTTTTATACAAACTTAAGTACTAGACGACTATGACCATATTCTTTTTCACGATAGTGAGCATTTAGATTGTAGCTTGCATCTCCTTATAACTTCTTATAGCTTCTAGTAGCTCCTTACATCTTTTAAAAATTTTTTTATAGTTTTTTGCATCTTCTTATAGCCACATATACCTTCTTATATCTCTTCAATTATTGGGCAACGTATAATTTTTGTACTTGTTTATGACATGGCTTTTATAAAACTATGTATATATTTTTTTTAATGACATTCAACTTGTCATTTATTTTTTTCTCATATTTATAGAACATTTATATATTGTTTTATAGACTTCCGAGATGAAAATTTTGTATATATTTTTATGAATGTAAACTTTGTATTATCATAAAAACATAATTTAGCAACGTGAATTATATTTGAGTTTTGACGAAAATCATATAAGCCATTCAAAAGAAAATAAGTTAAAATGCTTATAAAATTTTTGTTTCTCCTTTTTTAATTTGATAATAAAATTTTCATATTTCATGAATGTTTTCTTAATATTCTGAGGGGTTTATGTTAAAAATTTTATGGCAATATTATGTTAAAAATATGAATTTATAATTGTTTAATTTAAATAAAATTTTATTTTAAGGGTTCTATTCAATTTTATTGAAAAAAAATATAATTTTTTAATTTTCTTACTGGGAGGTGAAATTAATGTTACTAAAAAACCACCTCAAATGTAGAGCATGTTTGGTTTCATAAATTTATGGACTTGAATTTACTTTATTGTTATTTAATTGACTTATTTAAAGATTTATTTTTATTAATTATATTATTTCAATATTATTTTTCTTATCCAAAATGATGATTGTAGAAAAACAAAAGTTGTTTGTATACTTTTAATAATAATTTATTTAATGATAGTATGAAATTAATCTCATAAATATCACTGATATATTACATGTAATTTGTTGTCATGAAATAAGTTATTTTACAAATCATACATTAAAGTCTAACAATTATACATACAAATTTTAAAATTATATTTACACAATTGTTTTATAATTTAACAACTACTGACATCTATATTTACAGCTTCTTGTAACTTCTTACATGTCTTTGTAGGTCCTTACATCTTCTTATTTCTTTCTTTATGGTTTTTACAGCTTTTTTACAATTTCTTGTAGCTTTTTACATTTTTTATAGTTTATGTTGGAGTATGAAAGTGAGTATTATCCCACAGTGATAAAAATACAAAGAATATGAAAGTACGTGTTATCATACATTAATAAAATTGAAGAGTTTGAGCATGTATATGAACTCGTGAGTTACTCGACCTATTGCCAATTGGTTTTGGGTTGAAATCTCATTTGAACTTATATACATAACTAGTTTGATTAAGGCCCAATTGATATATAAAAATTTAACATCTTATCGCAAAAATCAACCAACCCTATAAATATAAAATATCAGGCACACTTTATAAATCCTTGCGTGCTCGTTAATTAAACTAATGCATCCGATTCGATCAAAAAACAAAGAATATAATGCATGTTATCAGTTTCTTTTTCTTCTTTTTGTTGGTGAAAATTAAACCTTCGCTTTCCTTTACTTCCTCTCTTTTTAACAAAAAAAATCAAATGGCTCGTTTGGTTCTATGTAATCACAGTATGCAATCAAAATAGTAATGATAATTCCATTATCATGTTTGGTTACCATTAAGGGAATGTAATCAAGATTGTATTGTAATTATATTTACCTTAATCTATACAAATACAATTACTTGGTTTTTGCTAAGCTATTGTGATTACATAATTTTGAATCAAAGTCTACCCAACCATAAGCTATTATACTTGGAGACTTTCTCTCTCTTTTCTCCATTATGTCTCATCTGCTTCCATATCTTAGTACTACACCACCACGTTTTTAAAGGGTTTGAAGCCCCTCTCATCCCTCTTTCCCCCCGGCTCTCGCATCATCACTATCATCTTCTCTCTCTATTTGTTAAACTTAAACAATATTACATTATTGTAAATTTGTAATTTAAAAGAAATAGAGTTAAATAAGTCTCATGTGAAACATCATAATTATGATGATAAGATATTGGATGATAATTATCAACAAAGTTACAAATAATTAAAGTAAGCAAAACAAAATGTGAATTGAATTACATGTCCTTCACGCCATGTATAAAATTAAGTATTGTTTGTAAATGAGTCATCACGTTACAATTGTAAAAACTTTGTAACCAAATATTGTAATGTCATTGTTTTTCCATTCTATTACACTGCCAATTGCATTACATGGTTGATTCTATTACATAGTAATTGCATTACTTTCAACCAAACATCACATAAGAGATATCAGTCAGCTGGAAATCTGCAATACGAGCTAGTGGTCGAATAACATAATTCAACATACACATGGAGGACAGGAGTTAAGCGTTGAAGTCGGAGAACTTCCATTGGGATTCAGATTCTATAAGTGAGTTTTACTTTTGGTTCTTACTTCCTGTACAATGATTTTTTGGACTTCTAAGCCCACAATAGGCGGAATTTTTTACGACAACTTCACATGAACATAGTGCAGCAGAATTAGTTGGATGCTATAATTGGAATTTCTTCAACTTGAGCCCCCCCCCCCCCCCAAAATGATAACTCAAATTTGGACTCAAAATTTTCGACAAAATTGAGAGTTTGGGGCCCATGCATTGTCGAAATTGAAATTAGGTTGTTTAGGCGTTAAATTCTAGTTCCAATTGTTCGTCATTTGTAACCAATTTACTAATTTAGGTTGAAGCAAATTCAAATGACGAGATGTGAACATTGGACAGTAGTGTCTATTGTGATTTCTATCCAAAAGTCTAGATATAAAGCTCATACAACTGGTCTCATCCACTCACAAATATAATTTCATTCTCAATTGTACAAAAGCCCATGCCACAAAATTCTATTTGGAACTGGGTTCGAAACTTGGACAATTGAGTTCTTATTTAAGTTAACGAGGAGCCAATAGTAATATGAAAAATACCAAATGTTAAAATTTTATGCAAAATTATTCTTAATCCAAATTAACTCAGTGTTGGATTTTTGCTAGAGGTAGTGAAATTCAATAATTCACTGCTGTTACCAGAATAAAAAGCTTTACCGATTTGACCAGTTTTTAAATTTTTTGGTATGTAAGAAAACATAAATATTGAAATAAACAAGATTCAAACTTAAATTATTGGTAATAATTCATTTGAAAAAAATATTGGTAATAACTGTTAAAAACTTAATGTCCTTTGCTAATTAACTTATTCTAACTCTTTGATTGCTGCAGAGAGGACTGTACACATGGTAAGAGGTTTAAGCGGTGGATATGTAGCGGCAACCTTCACGGGCACTCCAATGCATCCATTGATGTCCAAAGTAGAAAGTGGAAGAAAGACTGTTGCTATGTTTGGAGGTCGAGCAGTTGACCATAAAGAAGAGAATAATTCGTCAAATGGTTGATAGCATGTGCAACCATCGTGTTGGTCATATTATAGTTAGTTTCAAGGGCAGCCCAACATACAAGCATTTCACATTCACACAGAATTCGGAGAAGGGCCGCACCCCAATGGGTGAATTGTAGGCAGCCTAGTCAGACTTTGTCAGTGACTAATTCTACGACTCGAACCTGTGACCTTTGGATCACGCGGAGACAACCTTACCGTTGCTCCAAAACTCCCCTTCTATGACTAGCTGCACTGAAATGATATTAAAGACTCAGGGTTGTGTAGCATAGCTTCTTCGACATTGTGTCATTTTTCTTCTTATGTGCTTTGCATCACCCTACAGATTTTATTTTATTTTTTTTTTAAAAAAAAACAACTTCTATCAACTCCAAGACAAAGTACGACCGGACACAATAGACCATGGCGTCACCGATGCCGTTTAACAGTCAGAACACTAACGCCGTTTCTAAACGCTTCCCAACCCCACAGAAACAGATAAATTTTCAAAATCTCTATGCGGGCCCCACCTAATCCCCCAAAAGGCCCAACCAAAGGCTCCAAAAACCATCCAATAGCGAAGCACCACGTAAACCCGCAGGTGGGTTTCCGCGTGAAGAATAGTAGTACTACTAGTTATTTTCAAATTATTTTATTCCCGACAGTCAGGACAGGGGCAAAATTGGAAAGTCGAAAGAAACGCCGTAGCTGGTGGGGTTGCACATGCACCATTTAAAAAGACATCGCCATCATCGTACACGTGTTATAATCTTATCGGTCGGTTAAAGGGGCCCAAAATAGAAGAGGAACACGTTGTCCAAGAAGGTGCTCGTGATGAATGGTGATGCAACCCTCCCTATGCTTCTCGTGCTCTCTTTCTATAATTATTTTTCCTTCTTTGTTGCTTTCGATAATAATCCTCTCCAATCATGTTTCTTCTTTGTTGCTTTCTTTATTTTCACACATATATGGTGCCTATTACTATCAATTCTTTTTTTGCAAATGTGAAAAGAATCAATTTTATTTTTTTATTCATTTGAAGCAAAATCATTGTGTACTTTATATTGAATCGTACTATTGAGAGATATGCCTAATTAGTCATTAATTTATTGACATATGGGAGGGAAGGGAAAAAAAAATATTGAAGTTGGTCCAAATGTTCCTATAAATATGATTTTTTTTTTTTCAAATGAGTCGCAAAGATAGTATAATATAATAAGGGGAGGGGAAATTGAATATGAGAACTAATGTATTCAAAACTTCAATTTTAACAACTTGGCTAAGATCTCATTAGTAAATATAAATACAATTGATTCTTTGCTATATGGTGGAGAAGTGGTGATGGTTTAAAAGGCTCCAAATACAGTTGATGTAATTGTGTGATATTTTTAAAGAACTCCATATAAATATTTTGAAACAATTTTTAACTGCAACACCAAAATTTCTAGTAAAAAAATAAAATAAAATTTATTGTTAATGACGTATGACAACCGTTCTAAACTCCATCATCATCCATTGTAAAAGTTTTGAAGATAAGCACATTGCACCCAAAAAAAAAAAAATTATAACAGTTGTGACCAATAATTCTATTCTTGTTAGAGTCACTTGTTTCCGGCAACTGATTGTACATACTGCTTATTTCTGGTAGCAAAGAAGGCAGTGAAAGAAGTGAAACACAAGTGAGACGTTTCATCCATCAAGCTAAAGAAGCTTAATGAGAACATTAAGAAAGCTATATATTTGGATATTGGTCATCTCACACAAATTATGTGATGGAGTAAGGGTGTGTTCATTTTCTGCATTTGAAGGAGTGTTTTTAGGTTGAAGTAGCTAAGAGCGAGTAAAGCAAGTTAGAGCATATTGAAAGTATTTTTGAAAGAGGGTAAAAATATGTTGAATAAGTTAGAACATGTGTAAATAGATCGGAGTAGGAGAACCAACTAACAAGTTCAATATGCCGAAAACGAACAAGCATTGAGAAAAACCTCATAACAATGCTGAGCAAGAGAGATAAATTGAACACCGCCAATTGAAAAGTTTGATAAGCTGAGCAGCTTCGGTTTCAAAGAGAGGAAGTGGTCACAGGGACGGGTTAAAAGTCTTCTTTAATCTAGGAAGCGGTCAAAATTAAAGGCTTCTATTGTTGGTTAAATAATGGTTGCTGAGAACTTTGATAAACTAATTTTTAAAAATTTTGTCACTTATATTATAGGCTTCTTGAATCTATCTTACTATTAGGTATTAAATTAGATTGTAATTTTTTGGGTTTTAAGGATCTTAGGTATTTCTAGGAGTACAAAAATTTTATAAGATATGGGGAGTTTTGTGAAAGGTCTCTTCTCTTTATACTGAAATTTTCATATTACTAATTGTCGAAAAAAAAAATCTAATTCTGCCTGTCTTTGACCTTATTAAAGTTAACAGGTGACTTTTATATATGATACAAGTTCATGCAATATTATGACACAAATTTGAGAAGCTTTAAATTTGTAACTCATCAGATTAATCATCTTATTAACTGTTAAGGTCAATTTCGTTGAAGAGTAAAAGCCATGAGTTGGCTATCCCAGTCTGGTGGCCGCACCTCTCTTTAATTTGCCGTAGGTACTTTGTTTTGACCCTTTGTAATTCGGAAATTCAAATATAAAGCAAGAGATCAAATAGGCCATACAACAAAATTTTCCATTCCTTACAAAATTTGACATGGACAATTACTTGCATTTTTCTACCAAACTACCCCCCCCCCTCCCAAGAAAGATGGCTAATAGTACCTAATGGAAAAGGAATAATAAATTTGATAATTTAACTTTTTTACCATATAAACAAGTATCTATTTTTTTGCATGATTTTAAATGAGGATTTTGTCAAAGCAGTTTATTAAAATTTACCCTCTTCGACGCTGATGAATATTGTTCTAAGAGCACCACATAAGAGGGTAGTTAAAAATACTTTATCCATTTTATTAATTAATGAATCTTGCTAAGCATCATTAAATACAATAAAAAAATTAATTCTTAAACTATAATAAATGCAATAATATTACAACCACTTTTTATTTGGCAAAAACTCCCTGTGTAACTTGACATTTCCGTTTTCTTTTGCAAACACTCATTTGTTTAGGTTGTCGTTCTCCTCCGGCGAAGATTGTAGGAAAACATCATGTGTTTTCCAGCGGCGAATAATAAAAAGCCCTAAACAAAATGTGAGAAATTAGGGAGAAGGCGAAACCCTAATTGAGAAATAGGGACCAAAGAATATAGATTTGAGAAGTAGTATAGATGTTTCTTACTTCTAGGGATTTGGTGGTCTAAGAAAATGCCATACTTGAGATTTGTTTCCAATAAAAAATGCTAGTGTGGTATATATGTTGAAGTTGGAATGATGAGTTGTGTCAAATTACAAATGGGGATACTGAGTTGGGTAAAGCAATGTGTCAATTTGTGAACCTAAGTTACCAATAGAGAGGATATGAATAGGCATTGTAGCTGCAGATCGAATGAGCAATATAGAGGAGAGAGAAAAGTTATGAAAAAATAATTATGTGGAGGGTAATTTAGGGAATGCAAAATAAGTATATTAGTTACTAGCACCAAGCATTATTGTAATCAAAGTTTTTTAAAGTTTCTAACTTCTAATACAATAAATACTGCTTAAACATTGCCCTTAGGGCAATATTTATCTTTTGCCTTCTTTGTTTACAAGATTGAAATTTAAAATTTTATTTAAGAAGAATTAGTGCCTAATTATTTGAACCAATATAAATTGATCGTGACTCCTGAGTCCACCTTGTAAGAATTAATTATGCATTATTATTGATTCCCAATCTCAGCTTGCATCGTTCATATATAGAGTAAACTTGCCGCTTATTGGGCCTCCTATGGAGGACTTCGCGTAAAATGTTGGAGCAACGACGCAAGATAGACATGTTAGGCTCTATCCCTAAGATATTCCTAGCCTGCTAACATATAACATATGTCACATTCACATTGCTTAGACTCCGGACATAAATAAAAACCTAATACATGCTTAGCTTGTTTATTTGTAATCATAATTATATTAATAATTAAAAAGGATTCCTGTGACATTAGTCAAAAAGGACCATTAATGCTTCTTCAATGAACATATTTCAATTAACTATTTTCATATTAATACTAAATTTCAATTATTTATTCTATTAGTTTTTTAATCAATAAATTAAATACCTTTGGACTACCATAATATTCAAATTGTTACATAGAAAGAAAGACATTACAATTGAGATGAAGACTAAGTTCATTATAATCTGTTGAATACAATACAATTTAAACTTAGCAACTATAGTTAAAGTTGGTAAAATTTCAGGTTCGAGTCGGATAAATCAGACAACATCAAAATTTGAACAAGAAATTGATATCCAATACCTAATTTTTTCCAGGTTGGATGATTCAAATAATGCTAAACTCGGGTTTAAATTAGGTTCGAACAATAGAAATATGAAAAATGTTGTTTGAATTTAAAATTTAGACAAAAAATTTATGACCGTACCTAATTTTTTTTCAAGTCAGATAAATTCAAGTACTCGGATCAAACAACCTTTTACCATCGCTAAGTTAAACCATGATGCCCGAACCAAACATTTAATGATTCTTCATAATTTGATCCCCACCCATAGCAACTATAGTTAAGCTCGGAAAACCTTTTAAACAAAATTCTCCGTACATTGCACCATTTGCTAGGCCATTCACCATAGTTTTCATGTGTACTTTCTACAATAAAAACCCCAGCTTTTCCCGTACTTTAAGACTAGTTTTTCCATTGAAATCAATTCTAATATTGCCTTAATGGGTGAAGAAACGAAGATGAAAAATACAATTCAGGGTACGTGAAATCAAATTTCATTCAGACGTGAACAAAACCTCCACTAGATCGCTTCATTTCAATTATTCAAGTAGTTCACTTCTCATTCAGTGTGTGTAAATCGACTGTGTATCTGCTCTATTTACATCCCTGAAAATTAATCTTACCTACAAAAAGAACCAAATAAGCATTAAAATTAAAAAGAAAAGAGGAAATGCCTAAAACCAAATAAGAACCTAAAGCATTCCTCTACAATTCAGCAAAATATCTGACACAAAGCATGACTTCAGAGAGAATGCCCCAAAATCTCAAGAATCCTTCAAGCATCATAATCTGTATCTGCAATGTTCTGCGCAACGGAGCGTCTCACAAGTCTTCCCTTTTCATCGTACAAATCGAGGTTTTTACAGGGGGCAGGAAACACAGCCCCAATCACACGGCCCTGCACAAAGGCACATTGGAAAACGCGCTTCTTCTTATACGAAAGCCCAACCGAGAAGTCCCGGAAAGTGATATTTGTCACTGGGATTTCCATGCTGCCGTGGATTCTGACAGGCACACGAACGCCCTGGCCATGGATAGAAATGAAGCTTATGTCATTGATTATCGGGAGGGCTTTGGGATCATACCCCTCATCTGGGTGCTCATTGTAGTCTGTCTTAATAACAATCCCAACTCTCACAAAATCGAATGTGAGATTTCGGTAGGTTATGTGCTGAATGTATCCACCCCTTCCAGGAGCAGTTTTGATACGGACTGCTCGCCTGGAATTCCAAATGAGGGTGTTCTCCACGGTGACATTTGATACGCCACCAGACATCTCGCTTCCGATTGATATGCCAGCACTGCCCAAAGTTAAATCGGAATCAAGACTTGTTAGCGTTTGGAGAGTACTTGTCAGCTAAATTCATATGACCAAGAATTTTGACATCGTTATAAGCTGCAAAATCAGCTTCAAATTTGCTGTCCGATGAAAGCATTTATAAGCAGAGCTAGTTCTATAGTTAAAGAATTTTCAATTATGATGATGACAGGAAAAATATAAAATAGTTGACTCCATAAACTAGCAAGGCTGCAAGAGGGTCCAACCACACAGCATCGGCAAAAGCAAAGCCTTCAACAAAGCATGCTACCTTCAGCTAGTTAAAATAAGCAATGTGGATTGTTACTTACTAAAACATCCAGGACCCCTCAGCATAGAACATGTGTCCACGACAACAAATCTCACGTCACTGCAGTTCCTAGAGCACTTCTGACTTCCCATAGAAACCTTAGGTCCTTTTCAAATATTTAGCGAGAATGAGATTCCAAATTTTAGTCTATACATCTTAGTAACTCAAAAGCTAAAATTTTCAGGCATAGAAATTTGGAACAGCTTGGATCATATAACGGCATTTAGTGCAACAAGAGCCATTTTTACTTTGTTCAATGCATACAACGTAATTGCATGAACAGAACATCAGTAAGAAACATGCATATCCTGGATAATAGCACAGTACAGTTGCTTGCCATGAAAACATGCATGAGAGACCTAGAGATGAATAGAGAGAACAAATATTGCAAGTGAATGGGAAACATGTTTTGTCAGGGCTGTACAGATGTGACACCACTAATGGTGTGGTGGGTGCAATACTGTGATACTCATATGACGAACACCATATTTGCACAATATAGTGCATAGCCACGAGTTTGGTTGGGGGCTGGACCAAGGTGAAAACAACACAAAGGGGAAAGCAAAGAAATGATTCTTAATATGATGTTATCTAGGCATAGACAATGGACATCGCCACGAAAATGTTATCACAAGAGGTTGAATCAGGTTTGGGGGAGGTGCTGTTAGTTTGGTGCAAGGGGGTTTTCCGTGTTTTTCATTTGTGCGAGCGAGTGTGTCTCTATTGTGATCCTCATCCTACTACTCAACTAAAGAGTTGTTTGGCGCCATCGCATTTGCTCACTGATCCCCTCCCCCCTCTTTTTCTGATCATTGGTTGGGTATAATCCAAGAAAATGAAAATACCTAAGGCAAATTACAAACAACGACTAGACAACCACCTAAGTGCTTCGCCACTATCAACAAGCTGGCCACTGTTTGCTTGCATGACAACAGGTCTTTGCTGTCAAATCTGGTGGTGTTCTTATTCATAACGGTCACAATTTTGTTAGTCCAAAGACTCCAAACTTCCCTCGCCAACTTGTTAAAAGCTCAATTCATAAACACAAAAAAATAAAATAAAACAAAATCACAGCCCTCTTTGGCTCTCAAATGCCTTAACATCTATCTCAATTGGGAAGTTTAAATTCACATCATCTATTAAAAAGAATATAGATCATTTTCCAATTTTAAAACAGGCACCATCTGCAATTCATACGTTTTCCTTGATCATTTTTTTTGGGGGGGGGGGGGGGGGGGATGGTTCATCTTGAAACACTTTCACCAGCTGCCCAGCCAAAAGTTGCAGCAGTGTCCTAGTTAAGATGGACCTAATTTTGCAGCAATCGGCAAAAAGAAGATAATCATGCAACTGCCACAGCTTCAGCCTTCAGCTCATAACATTAAAACCCCCAACAGTGCTGACTTCCCATTTGCAAGAACTACTACTTAGCTAGTTAAAAGATAATGAAGGACAAGTGACATCTAACAGATTCTTCCAAATGTTTTCCATGTCCACTCACCTGACTTCAGAGCGGACAACAAGATTGCGGATGAGAATGTTTGTAGAGGGCCGTCCATAAGCAATGCCATACTGATCCCAGCCACTCTTTATAGCTATTCCATCATCTCCCACACTGATATAGCAGTCCTCAATCACCATGTCTTCACAAGAATCTGTTATAGATAAGCAAAAGGCATACGAGTTAATGCCAAATGGATTTGCGAGAAAGATCTGGAGGCGTATTTTACTCTAGAGGACCCTTCAATGAATTGTTCAACACAAAAAAATTTGTAAAAAAAAAAAAAGCACTGATTTCATGGTCTCTATATATGAGGTAATTATGTTTGCGTATAGATTAAAATAAGGTTTAATATTAGAAGGATGTCAAATCTCATAGCATGCGCAGTAAGGCTCACTTAGAGTATCGTTGACTTTCTAATCCAAACGCACAATTCAACGCCTGAAAACAGTAGTCTACTGAATACCAGAAACTTGTTTATCATGCAATCATAGCAAAGAAATTAAGTTGGGGAATGGGATCAGATGCTAAGCACACCAATGAATAATCCATCCCGTAATAGTACTGGTGTCTGATTCAAAACCCTTCATATTTGCCATCAAATCACACTCGAAAACCCAAATCATGTAGATTAGAACAAGATATAAATAATAACTTGCCAGGATCTATGCCATCAGTGTTCGGAGCATGATGTAATGGAGCCAAAATTGTAACATTTCGAATTGTAACATTCTTGCAGTCATAAGGATGTAGCGTCCAGAAAGGAGAATAACGTAAAGTTATGTTAGCAATGACGATGTCACTCGACCACATGATCTGCACCAGAGGACCTCGGGTATGATTCAGCTGCTTTTTTTCATGCTTCTCCCACCATGTTTTCCCCTGTCCATCAATTGTGCCATTATGCCCTGCAAATGATAGCATAGCATTCATCATATTTATTGTAGAAATGTTTATACAGATCATGGGAAAAGTGTGCAGTGTTGACATTAACATGTTAACACTGATCTAAAATATCAATATGAGATGACATAACAAGTGGCAGTGACATCAGATCTACAAATACCTTAAATGCTGGCATTGTATGCTAATGAGTAAGAGAAACTAGGATGGTCAATTCAGCAAATTTAACCTCTTATCAATAGCAGAATTTAGGGGAAGAAAGTTTGCAACTCACACACTAGCTGAGAACTTGTAGATCAGCTGCACCAAATTAGTACTTCATTAACCTTGCCCCTTCTAGATTTTGGATACATTGCTAGAAGCAGTACTGACATTGGCACTCGTGAGATCTTGTGAGTGACACAGCATATGCATTACCATTATTAACAGAATCCCAGCACAAATGCGCACACTGAGAAATTGCATTTAGTGCTCTCAGACCCAATGAGGAACAGCAACCTCACATCCAAATGCAATATACTATGGAATTTAGAGTAGACTGTAGAGCAGATAAACTGTAGGATCAATGGCAAATAGTTGGAATTGTGCTAAAAGGGAAGAAATGGACCGATGTACAGTTGAAAGTCACTTCTTGACTCCCTTGTCTAATGTGGATAGAATACAAAGAGTCGATGGGTTTAGAATGGAAGGGTTCCATGAAGTACCTGATAAAGAGGTACATAGGAAGACATCTAGCCCACATGAACATTTGTGCAACTTGCCTTATCCGGCTACGCATGAGCTCTTCTTGAGTATCTTTTTGGACTCAGGCTCAATTACTTTATCACAGAAAGTGTCATAACTCATAACTAGCTGTTCGAGATTATTGGTTTCCCTATATCCACAGATTTCTCTCCTGTCTGAAGTGCTCATAATCGGTGGCCTCCCAAAATCAGCACTTGTGATTTACATTCATGTGCAAAATTCGAGAACCTCATTTGAACAGTACTAAAGAAAAATACAGGCACATATCCATCCATAGTACCTCATGCTTCTTCCTCTACTACAGGGTAGTCCAACAGTCCTCACTGTGTTTCGTATCCACGCAGTATCTGAGTGGGCAGTCATGCATCCTTGTACTGGCTTCTTCCTTTTTTGTATATTAATGTTTGTTTGCCTTAACACCGATTGCATACTATTTTAGGGGAGCACTGGCAAGAGTTTGAAAGAGCCACAATCTGTAGGAGTGTAGTGACAGAACAAGAAAAGAAATCTGCTGGCAATTGACTAAAATCTTTGTTATGGCTTCGGACAAAGCTCTCATTTTGAACTTTTGGCATTTTCTATATGTCTTTGCAGTGATTCTGTAGAACACGTTTAGGCATTAATTTAATCTTCTTACACTACTAATGCCCAAGCTTGATAGAATAAGGGTCGTTTAAATCAAGCACAATGTGTGCAGCAAAACTGATGAACATGCGAAATCAGGTGAAATTGATAGTACGATGGTAAAATATTTACCTATCTGTTGTAGTTTCATGGAAAAAGGAGCAGTATCAAATGCAATGGATACATGTGAATTATTGAAATGTAATAAGCATAGTTCGGCACTGACCATTCAAAACACACTAACAAAATTGACACCAAATCTACACTAACATGACGTGGCAAAACTAAATTGGATAGTATCACTATGAAAATAGTTGATTTTGAGCATAAAAACTAAAATGAGTCAATCACAATGAGCCAGTGCACACATATACACAAAAACATGGAAGGATAAATATTAAGATCTAACACAAATGAACAAGTGATAATGGAATGTGCCAAGTAGGGTTTTTGGCATTTAAGATGAAAAAGACATAACTACCTTCCAAACACACTCATTAGAGGCAAAGTACCCCACCATTTTACTATTTCTTGGAATAATAACTTCATGTTATAGGATGGCTCTTTGAAGAGTGAAATTACCAAAATTCCTTCACTGCATTATTCTTAAGGGAGCCTTTCACACCTTAAAATGACCAAAATGCCCTTAAAATGACTGAAATACCTCAACAGTATCCCACTATCCCCACTTGTTGGCTTTTAAGATTTCATGTTAAGATAAGGCTTTCAATTAACCAAGTTCAGATAAGCATGAATGAGACTACAACTGTTGTATATCTTCATTTGCCTCTTAAGATTATTAGAAGGATCTAACGTTTCAAAGCCTGCCATGTTGAAAGATCTCTTCAAAGTTGCTCACTCAAAACAATATTCCCAACTACTTGGGGATATAACTAAATTACTCCCAGAAAGATATACTAGGGGCTGAAGGCAATGGCATCAAAAGCACCAAAAAGAAGTGATTATCGAAACTTGTGCAATATAGGACACCAGGAGATACAGGAAAGAGCACATCACCTTATGCAGGGGAGAATATATAGGAAACACTCATAAATTGATTAAGCTTAGCAGCATTTAAGGTAGCAAGAATAATGATCAGCTATTTTAAAATGTAGAGGATTCAAAATGGGGTTTCGGTAGCAGTACGGTAAAATCACTCTAATACGGCAAACACGTTCCATATCGCGGCTATCGTGGCATGAAAATGCAGTTCGCCAAACTCCAAAACGTTTCCAATGTGGCCGTCTCATCGCGGTTCGACCACATTTTGAATCCATTATTGTTGTCCCCCTTTTTACTCCAGTATGTTTCAAATAGATTGCACTACATGTCTATTATCACTCACCACTTAAGTCATGGCTTAATTAACTCATTCAATTTTTGGAAAAGCCAAAGAGGACATTCAGCAGACCCATAATTGAAGAACTGAATTTTTGGAAGGAGAAGAGGGGGGGAGGGGGGACAGTGACCAAATCATTAAGATCTCAATTCTGTCCTGAAAAAGGTCTTAAACTGAATATTTTTCTTTCATGAGAAAAAAATATTACAATTATTGTAAATTTTGTAAAACAAATAAGAGGCGAGAGGATATCCTACTTAGAATAACAAAATCATGTCGGATCCTATCTACATAAAAATAGCATGCCAATTTTGCCACATAGGCGAGGAAGGAGATTCTGACAGCTTGAACTTACAGGGAATGCGCAGAGAGAGAGAGAGAGAGAGAGAGAGAGAGAGAGAGAGAGAGAGACTTGTTACTTGCAGAAACTGGTGACTGTTTTTTCATTCTGAAAGATCATATCATCGCCAAAGACCGGTACACTCATTGTCCAGGCCAAATGCAACATACTTCACTAGGTAGTGGTCAAGAATGGCAGCTTGAGCCTCTATTCTTGGCCCGGAACAACATACACCACAGCTTATAGCTATAAGCAACCACACTTTTCCTGTGTCTCTTTTTCATGGATGTCCAGAAAAACGCCAATATGCAGGGTTTGAAGTTTTGAATCTGGGGTTTCAACACCAACCTTTTATATTTACCAATGAAGTTACAAACCTAGCCGACACTAACACATTACTGTATAAACATGTCATTCCTGACTTCACCGCTCCTCATATACACCACATAAGCTTGAGTGAAAATTCCATAAGGCATTTGGACTAGCAAATTTTATTTAGGATTGATCCTATCCAATGCCCCATTCCCAACACAAGCATTTACTCTGTGGAACTCCCTGTCTTAAGGATAAATTCTTTTCTGGAAAGAAAATTTTTGCTAGTGGTTATAGAAAATGTGACTGCGAAGCTACCTTAGGAATCAAGCAAGTAGACCCTTTCATCACGACTGCATGGAATTAGAGAGGGCCCCTGATTCCTACTTAGGATGATTTATCCTACAATGGATTCATCAGTAGACAGCTCATCCCACCCAACACAGTATATCACAAATAGGACTATAGAGTGCACAAAATAAGAGAAAAACGCTGCAACGATAAACAACCATCCATCAGAGACAATGGAAGAAAGGAACCCTATGACTACCACAAGGAGAAAGGATCAGAACTTTTTTCCCTGTTTCAGTTCACCATCAAGAAAACATAGCATATCCCTAAATGCCGAATATCCTTACACTTACCGGTTATAACAACATCTCTTAAATTTTGACCATGAATCAGACTTCCATATCGAGGCCCAGGAAGCTCTCTTCCATAACCATATGATGGTAGTGGAGGCATAAGAGGCCATCTCTTCTCATCCTGCACAGCAACAGCAACACAAACTGAGGAATACATATTTAAAATATACTAGTGTTAAGAACTGTGCGATGCATGGGAAATCTCATAAGTTTTTTTAGTTGCAGTAATTATTTGTAGTTTGATAGTAAGAATATCATAACGACAATGTTCAAGTTAAAGCAAAGATACTCTTACGACAAAATAATTGTTAATACTCATTTGGACTCTAGTACTATGAAAATAGAAAAAATCTTTTAAGTTTTCCCATGATACAAAAAAAAAATGTGTCAAGAGTTTGTTTTAGTGATACCTTTCTTTTTTCTTTTTTTTCAACATTTATCTAAATTTGATACAGAAAACACACATGCTTAGAGGTTATCAAACAACAAAACTTAATAGGAAAGCAAGTATAGTATTTGCAGGGAAAACTAAAGAAGGTCCCAATGTGACATGGATATTAAAATTCTAACGAAAGTGTATTAACAATCATAAAATGTTTTTCGTAATGTTGGAAGTAGTATTAGTAATATAATATAATTATTTCGATCAAAGTAATACAATATAATATTTTATAACTAATAACCATAGTCCTTTTGGTTTTGGCAAGAAAATCTTTAGAATTATAATTAGTCTCATAAAATCCTCTTCGTTGGGGGGAAAGAAAATTTTCCATTACTAACATACCAACTCTTTTTTATAAAAAAAAGATTAATTATCTTTCAAACTTGCGGGAATGACACTTGTAAAAAATGTAGAAGGTTTGTTATGTTTTAATATATATATATATATATATATATATATATATGCAGATATGGATGCACATATATGTATATGTATGTAC
>JACYFF010031955.1:102603378-102649291 GCA_017589665.1 Selenicereus undatus
ACACCCTAGTTTGTTACACAGCTGATGTCAGCCAACAATGTCCAGGTCATTCACAAAGCTCGTCCAAGTTATCACGTTACCACAGTCTCAGCTCCTTCCCTGGAATGCCCCATTGAAGACTGCACAGAGTAAATTTGTTAACTTCTATCATCTAAGTTCAGCCTTAAATGCCACCTGCTACTGTACTGCTTCAGCCACCGGATGAACTTCACAGCATGCTCCATCTAACCAAAGCTTCCCAAGGTGAAAAATGTTATCCTCACCGCACTCTACTAAAAATGCCCAGACTTCCTACATGGAACTGCAAATTCTTCTACACCCACATACCCACCCAATCCATTTTCTTTGTTCCAAACAAATTGAAACCCATCTACATATTACACATTCAGCTGTTCCCTCAAGTGCCAAAGCACCATTTACTAACGTAGATGACTGGCACACATTTATCACGGCATTCATCCTCAAACAGCAACATAACACACAAAAAACAGTTCCAGAAGTGAAGATTAAACATTACAGGAAAAGATAATCTCCTTCATCTCATCTACTAATCAAAGTTTCCTAGGGACTAAATCTCTATGATTGACTATGAATCCGACACACACTTTCAAAACTGGTCACTTAACTGTATGAAAGATCGCTTTTGGGCATATGAAAAACCGAAGCAAATCACAATCTGAACATACCACAAGAGCATGGAATAGAGAGAGAGAGAGAGAGAGAGAGAGAGAACCGACATCAATGCCAAGTATAACAGCACCTTCAGCAAGGAACAAAGTCATGTAGCTGGTCAAATTGAAAGGTGCAGTAAGCCAAACCCCCGGAGGCACATTGAGCTGGGCACCACCCTTCTTTCTCAGCTTGGCTATGGCGGCCACTGCCCTCTCAAACGACACCGTATTATCCGTTACACCATCCCCCACCGCCCCGAAATCTGTGACGTTGAATGCAATTGGCCGGAGCTTCGGCATCGGCCTTGCCGGAAATCGCCGGAAAACCAATAGCTCACCGACGATGTTCCGTTGCCAACAAAAAATAGAAATGAATCCCACCATCCACAAAATGGTGAAAAGGGTTTTATGATTCCACAAAAATGCAGTTGCCCATCTCTTAAATTCTAGTCTATTTTGATGAAACATCGCGATCCTCAAATGCCCAAAAATGTGTGCTTCTTCAGGGCTCAAAAATTGAGAAGTTCTTGAGCTTGGTTTTTGAGTGTGTTTAGTCTAAATATTTGGGGCAGGGATCTGAATAAAGTGTTTAAAAGAGGAGAGAAGGGAATGACAATTGATTTGGGATTAATTTGGTGAGATTGGATGAGAGACTTTAGCAATCAAACTCAGATAAAGATGGGGAAATTTTGTTGGGCACAGTTGGACGAGAGATGATGAGGGGAAGAAGGAGAGAGAATATGAAGAGCGGAGCAGCTTACTTGGTTGGAGTTGGCGGTCTGTTTCGACTCTACAAAATCAACAATGGTGGGGTGAACTGTGAAGTGTGTAGTGTTTGTGATGCCCAACTGCATTTTCAATCGGAATCTATAACAGTGCACAGACGTTGCGAGCTGCTTCTGGTTTTCTTTACCCGTTTGGTGACAGAAGCCACTGCCAGTAGCACTCGCAAAATTTCATCTTAATCCGAATTCATCCAATCTAGGAAAAAAATATCCAACTGCAAAATTTTTATTCAAATTTAAATTCAAATAAGAAATTAGGTCTAAATTACCAGAAAATAATTTAGTCCCCTCTTAATTTGATTATGTAAATCAATTGTTGTCTAAACATATTCAAGCAAACCAAATATTTCTATCCGAGCCTTGATACTTGCTAAACAATCCTTTATTTGAGGCCTCATATGAAAGCCCAAAATGAGGACCAGGTATCAAACCATTGTAGATAATTCCTGTTTAGATCATAAATTCAAATCATGTCATATATCTAGCCTATTAGTCCATATTACAGATTCAAACAACGAGATTCCAACACTGGATCAAGTTATGTTTCGATCATGAAATATTACTCAAATTTCAAACAACACCCAGATATAACAATTTTGTTCAGCTATGTAAATTCTTCGGATTTGAATTACTCGTATTCGATTTCGCCAACTTCTATCAGCAAGTTCAATCAAGTTTTACAACAACACATTTCTTCTATAGATTATAGGTAAATAAGTAGATATGTGTCGTTAAACTAGTCGGCTTTCGTCATTCTTAAATCCCATCTCCTATACCTCTAAATGTAAATTATTATTTTATATATTGAGGTTCAATCAAAAAAGTTATTATCTAAAGGTTCAAAGTTATGAAATTATAAATATGTAAAATAGGTACTTGAAAACTTCTTTGCTTCAGCACTCCTCTAAAGACACTACAAATTATTTGCGCCTTTCTGAATTCAAACTTTAACAATCTGTTTGGATAAAGGGGGAGAAGGGGAGGGGCAGGGAGGTGAATGGAGGCTAATGAACTCTCATTCCCCTAATTTGGGAATATTAAATGGCGGGGACAGAAGGAGAATGTAAGGGAACATTTCACCCTCACGTCCCCTCCTCCTCATTTTTATTTATCTTTAAATTGAGTGAGAAAAAAAGGGAGGGGAAGATTTTTAATATTTCTCTCCATTTCTCCTTCATCCCTGTCATTATATATTCAAACAAGACAGAGTATAAATCACATTCCTTCTCCTCTTTTCCCCTATCCCTACCTCAATCCAAACAGTGTGTGACATTATTATTTTCCTTACATATCCTTTGTTTATGATTTTGCACATGAATAAAAGAGAACCAATCAAGAAACTTTACATTTTGATGCCTTAGCTAACTGCCAAATACAAAAAAAATACATCATTGACCAAAACTTTAATATTAGATGTGGCAATATGAGTGGCGGAAAATATGGGCCCCCTGTATGCGAAGTTTGTGCAAATACAAGCTAGATGAACTCCAAGTTTGGATTTAAAAATGCTAAATTCTAGTCCTAAAAGTTCAATTTTGCATGGAACAATCAATGCGTCTTCTATACATTATGAACATTTAAAGGATGTAAAAGACCTAACTTTCAGACAATATAATCTTAAGTTCTTTTTATTATTATTTTGGCCCAAAACTTTCAGAAATTTTTTAGCTTTGGCCCAAATAGGGTTCAAAATGCAAAAACTTATGGGCTTTTTTGGAAAATATGTTTGTTTTCAATGATTAAACTTCATATAATGACTTTACTTGTACTAGTTATCATAATCTACTACTTATATCATAAATATTATATTTTTTATGATTAGAGTCTCACCATGCTTAGCAAAATAATTAAAGCTTAATTAGAGAGTTTTGACCAATACCTAAACTTAGTCGGCATTGGACTCTGATGCTCCTCTAACTTCCAGTTGACAGATATTACTAATCTCAACCATACCTTTCTTAGATTCAGGCACAATATAGATCCGTTTCGTTTCCTACCTCGGGTCATAATCACTGATTATGTTTTTATATTTTAAAGGATAGTGGAACTTTAATCAAGAACTTATAATATTTAAGACTTAAGATTTGATTGAATAACGTTCCCTACTAGGAAACTTCTTTTATTGAAAGTTTGAAAGTGAAAATATTCCAATGGAAAGACTGAAGAGGGACTTAAGCTACTAATATCATAAGAGATGCTTGCTCATATAGAAATGGAGAATCGCGACTTCTCTTTTGCTCAAGTATGTTCAAATGACCATGTCCCTTCCCAGCACTGAACCTCTCTTTTTATAGAGGAGATGGAATACACAGAATACCCTAATGGCTACAATACACACTGATATTTTCACATGATTACAGTTGTCTTCACATGGCTACAGTATGCATCATTATTTTACTAACTTGATAGTTGGCAGAATAGTACAATAATGGAGTAATAACTTTTCAGAACCTTTAATGCTGACAAGACTAGTCATCCGTATTGAGATTTTGCATACATTCATCTCCAATAGTGTCTTCTAGTCCATCATTATCCAGATAATCATCAAAATTTTCATCAAGTTGAAAATGCTCTGGATCTCATTTTTTGAATAATTCATGAAAATATCTTTTTTTCTTTTTCTGATAATAATTTTCAGCTCTAACATCAAGAGATAATCAAATACATCTTCTGAAGTAGCTCCATCTATTTTCATATATTTGCTAAATGCATTATGGTCAACGAAAGTAGTGTTCTCACAATGCATTAGTATTCTTCCTTATTCAATTCACGACCACATTTGATGATAAATGTTGTAAAAACTGATGGCTCTTGCTAAAGCAAGATCACTCACTAATTCTTGTAATTTTGGGAACCATTCTTGTCGTTGATAATTGAAATTTTCTAAATCAACTATTTGAACAAGATAATGAGCTGGTTTGGCTTTTTCATTTTCACACTCAATTATTGCACCATGTACATCTACATATAGGCTTCTATTGTATGAAATTTTTGTTGAACCATCAGAAGATATGAGAATCCAATGGATCCTTCTGAACATGTCTTGTTGAAACTTAGTTAGTCTTAAGAAAAATGGATACTTCGAATCTGGAATTTTCATGAGGTAAACTATCATTCCATATTCCCGGTCTTTTACAGTAGAGTCATTTGGAAATATTGAATTTGTTGAAAAATTAACACCACCAACTCCAGATCTATCGAGAAAGTAGATTGTAGTACTCTGTTATTCATAAATATCATAAAAATAATTGTAATAGTAGTCAATGCAAGCTGTATACCACTCATTGAACTATTTTTCTTGGGCATAAAAACTTATTTTTTCTTAGATATCATAAAAACATTGTAGGTAATTAATTTGTAACTGTAGAAGACTAAACCTTTGGGCCATTAAGCAGGCAGAAGATAGCAGACCAAAACGTGATTTAATTTTTGTATGGAATTTCAAAATATCTATACGAATTTTACTCGAATGAGAAACTCGTTCTAATAGTAATGGCATTTCACTTTGGATTTTCTTCTTTTTTGGCAGAAGTTCTACTCTAATGATCACCATTGGCAAGCTCACGAGTTAAACTATCTGCTACAGAATTCTTTGATCCCTGTATATGTTCAATAGAAAAAGAGAATTGGTTAAGCCATAATTGTCAACGCAGGAGTCTCTCTTACACTTCCATGTTTGATAAATTCTTTTTCACAAAACTAAGTATTCCTTTGCAATCAATTCAAATAAGAAAAGGTTTCGGAGCTAAAAAGATTAAGAACTTTTTAATTCCCCTTTGCTAAATTCTTTTTCACAAAATCAAGTATTCCTTTGCAATCAATTCAAATAAGAAAAGGTTTCAGAGCTAAAAAGATTAAAAACTTTTTAATTCCCCCTATGACTGCTAGGGTTTCTTTTTCCACTGTGGGATATTGCATTCCTCTTTGTTAAAACTTCCACTATAATATTTGTAAAGTTTTCTTCTTCTTTGGTTTTCAGTACTGCACTCCAGTGTTCATTGTTGACATCTGTTTCAAGAAGTAAATAATCTCATTCATTAGGTAAATTAAGAACAGGAAGATTTTTACACATCTTTTTAAAGTTTTGAACAATCTTTGAATCGCTAGGAGTCCATATCCAACTAGCTTCTTTCTTGAGTTTCTGCTGCAATGGTTTTATCGGTTTAGCTAAATCTTTAATAAAATATGAAGTATGGGTAAGACATCCAAGAAACCATTCTAATTGCTTCCTATCTTCAATCTTTTCAGTAAAATTTTCTATTTTTTCTAGAATATACTTTTGTAGGATGATTTGTCCAACTTTTATCTCTAGACCTAAAAACTCAATTTCTTGTTCAGCACAAATGCACCTGTTCTCACCAACAATAATACCATGATCAATGCATCATTGAGTGATAGCTAGGACATCATCTTTGTGTTGTTCTATGGTCTTGGAAAAGACAAGCATATCCTTGTAGACTAGATAACAGTGATTAAGATCTTTGAAGATGTTATCCATTTTTCTTTGAAATATTTAGGGTGCGTTTTTAAGATCAAATGACATTACGATCCACGCATCATGTCCTTGCAGGGCACTAAACGCAATTAAAGTGATGCTTTTCTCATTCATTTTTGTCTGCCAATATTCACTTTCGCAATCTATTTTCGAGAACCAAGGGGCTTCTTCAACACTATTGAAAAGGACCGTTTTGTTATGAATATAATAACCATCAAAGACAATATTATCATTAAGTTTTTTATAATTGATTACCATTATTTCTTTTCCTCTTTTTTTTAAGCATGAATTCTTACCGTGAAAGCAAGACTGGTGTGAAGACTCTTACTATTCCTGATTAATCCTTTATCCAGAAGTTCTTTGATTTTCTTATTAAATTCTTAGATATCTTGGTGAGTACACACCATTTGTTTGACTCAGATAATAGTATTGGGATTTAATAAAGTAATTTTTGCAAATGTCTTATCTTTATCGCAAAATTTTAGAGAATTATTAGAGTACAATTCTGTGCATAGTTGCTCTTGTTGTTCAACAATCTGATCTTTAATAGATAACTCAAATAGTGAGATTGTTAGTGCTATCTCACGTTATACAGGCATTACATTCTCACAATGCTAGCTGTGTGTAAACTCAATCTTCTAAAGAATGTACGCCTCTAAACATACATTTATTGGGATATAGATGTTATTAGAATTCGTATTGGTGACTTCGTAACGTATCTGCATAGTCATATTTTTTACTAACTCATCTTCATAAATTGGTTCATTTATAGTTCTTGTTTTGTACCCAATGACTTTTCTATCTAGACTCATACCTCGGTCTACACTGCGTCTTGCGGGTTCAAAACTCATTCACTCATGTCACTTGTCATACTAATTGTATCATCTTCTTTAAGCTCCTCTTTAGCCGATGAAGTCCCTTCTTCCCATTCTGGTCTTGCATTCATGCTTCTTAATAATTGTGGTTTAATGATAATTGTACATTCTCATCAATTTTTGTCATATTTTTTTTATTGATTTTTGTAGGATTGGTAAAGCTAGATATCCACGACCTATCAATTTTTATCTCTGGCAGGTTGGATTTTATCCTTTGAGTTTTTTTTGCATTTGAGTAAGACTCTCAAATATTTCTACCTTTATCATTGTTACCTTAGTTTTAGATCTATAGTATTATCTAATTTGTAAATAATTTTCCAAAATATCCTTAGTGAGCAACCTCGCTTTTCATATCCATCCCAACTGTCTTTATCTTAAGAGATAAGAATTTTTTAGCAAATTCATCTTTTAGACTCACATAATATCCAGATCGACAATTGAATCCTACTAATCCATTATACAAGTTAGCCTTAATCCTTGTGATAATTTGATTATTAAATTTGGCATGGCTGATATCACATAGTAGAGCATAAAAATCAATATCTTTGCCATAACATTGTAATGGAGTAATTTGAACTTGGACACTTCCAACATGGATATACCTATACTTTCTATCTTTATTATGCTTAAGGATGTTTTCCCTTTTGATGAGATTAACTTCTCTCACATCATACTCACAGTCTTTTATTTCTAGATCTCCTTCCATAATTTTACATACGTACTTATCCTTTAATTGAAAGATGAATTTTTTTTTAAAGATCATATCTTTCTGAATTATGGGAAGGACCCAATCTCCTTTGACTTCTTCGTTCTTATTATCCATAACAAATTCTTCTCTTTTTAGGTCACCAAGACTAATGGAAGTACTTTCTATTATATAACTAGTCTCTTCATAATCACTTTCTTCATATTCGTCTTCTAGTGCAATCTCAACAATTCTCTTGTTGTTTTTCAGGGCTAGCTGGTATGTTCGACGCAATGATCCTTTATTAGCATTCAGAACAATATTCTTCTAACTAAATCTAACTTGATGCTTGATGCAATTATTGTTGGCTATTGCAAGAGAGAGATTAGGGGAAGAGACTATCCCGAGCATATTCTACATTATAGCCTACACCAGTTCCTTTCTTCTCGTCAATAACAATTCAAGCCGGAGAACTTACAAGCAAATCGAAAACAAAGAATGAAGAGGCATTTCCAATACTAACAACAGCTCCAACACCTACTAAACTTTCAAACAACTAGCATTCAATGTAGCAGACTTACGCTTTTTTCAAGCCTGTTGAACTTAACGAGGTAGAAATGCACTTCACTTGTGCACTGACCTTCTGGTTCCACGAGCTAGTCTCAAATCTGGCTTTCTAGGTGAGACGTCCGTCTCCACTTTGCCGGACGATAAGATCACTGAGATTGACCAAGCAGTAGATGTTTCCAGGAATAAGAGAAGATGGTCCCAGTCGTTGAGGATATTTGTTTAGGAAATTGTTAATGCCCTTTAAAGAATAGAAGATAAGGTAGTCAACCCCTAAATAATTAAATTAATAAGGTGCTCGAGAGACATGTTGTATAGGCCCCAATTCATCAAAATAGGGACAAGCATTCATATAGTTTCATAAACCTAGTGCTTCTTCTTTGCTAAGCTTTATTTAGACTATCCAAGGTTTCAATAAGTGGCTTCGTAAAAATCTTCGTTTTTTAGGGCTTAGTATGTTATAATATTTTCTTTTATATTTCTCTCCCCTTTGCTTGGTAAAGGTTTTTCTTTATAAAATTTCTTTTTCTTCTACTTTCAAGTTCCTTTCCCCATTGGTGAGGAGAACCCCAACAAGCTGAAAGCTGTTTCTTGATTTTCTTTTGCTTTTAGCAATCAAGATATTGATCACTGACCCATTTTCTTAAATAAGAGATTCTTGAACCAAGGGTATCAATAGTATCTGCTTTTTCAAGCCATGCAATGTACTTTTCATTAATTATGGAATTTACCGGATTATGACAATTAGTCATAGAACATACCAAGATTAGTTTTGTTATGTCTAATTTTATAATAATATTGACTATATTCAGCAATATAATTTTTCAGATATCTCATTTCCCACAACTCTATGTTATTAATCTTTCTTTGCTATTCTTTGGCTTTTTCTTCAGAATCAAGTTTAGCTCCGATAAATTCAGTTTCAAGCTTATATAAATTTTTGAACATTGCAGATAGGGCTATTCATTGGTCCAGGACCGGACCAAACCGAACTGGCTTGGACCGAGGACCAATTGAGGACCATTATGTGGACCGAGGACCAAACTGGTCCAATGTCGGCCTGGACCGGACTGATTTGGACCAACTCTCCAAGGCTCAAAATGAAATGAAAATGAAAACTAGGGTGCTGCCTGCGTGTTGTTCAGTTGCTGCAAGTAGGATGATGGAAGACATGTTGCTGCAAGTATGATGTAGTCACACTAGGAAGGAGAGGGAATGAAAGGAAAGCTTAAGGGTTTATTGAAAGAAGAGAAGATGACGTGGGGAAACAATGAAAATGGCGTGGAGAAGGAAGGAGAAAAGAGTGCCTTGAATAAAATGGCTTGAACTGAAAGATCGATAAAACTAAAATGTTTCTTAGATACAGATTTCACCACTAAGAACTGTTTCAGGGCCCTTAATCCTAGATTAGGATACAGATTTCACCACCTAATCAAGATTAAAACTCACTTGAACACCACTCTAGTTGGCTGAATTAGAGATAAGCAAGTAGAGAATTTAAAGTAACACACAGAGGAGTTTATACTCAATTCTGATTTCAATTCTTCAACACCCTTTACAAAAGGGACGTCCACCCTATTTTATAAGGCACGTCCAGCCCCTTCCTTAGTCATTAGGTAACCCTTAATAGATTACTTAATGCTTAGAAAAGTCATTAAGCACACTTAACTAGTTACACATATGGTTTAGTACATAACTGATTTAAAACAAGCACAAACGAATGCAATGGCTTAAAACTAATTAACTTAAGCTAGTCTTTGCTGATTCTAGGCTGCATGAGTCATGTTTCCTCCCTTGGACGGAAAGAACACATGGCTGCCACCTCAAAAGTACAAGAGGAATGCATGCATGACACCTCGTGTTGAAGTGGACGAATGAATGCTTGCAAAATGGATGAAGCTTCCTCTTCCACGTGGCACTTGCTGCCTTCATGAGTCACCTAGTGACTAAGCTCAAGCTTCCAGCCAAGTACACACACACCTTGAAGGAGAAAACCCACCTAAGAGGGAAAACTCCTAGGCTAAGTAAACGGTTGCCTAGGTGGCGCATGCAAGCTGATCTTCCATGCTATTGGGCTACTGCATTTTGGTGACTAAGCTGGGATTTCCTTTATTGGGGGGGGGGGGGGAACCTCAAGATGTCTAGAAACGCTTGCTTTTTGAAAATCTCGATTTGGACGTCATTAAGTGCCTTAATCATCATGATCTTTCAAACCATGCAAATCCTGACGCCTGCTGGGCAGTTTCGATAAATTGATGGAATTGACCCCTTTAATGTGCTTACCTGCCTTTGTGCTTAACATAAGAAATAAACTAGACATCCTAATGGAACTAACAAAAAAAGAATTACATGATTTGGATGTCGTTTGCACTATGAAATAATAAAAACAAAACCAGGTACGTGCAAGGGGGTGAACCCGGGTACTATCTCCTTTTGGATTTGCAAAATGGAACTTGTTCCTTGGACTTGGACTTGTATAATTGGACTACCTTGACTTGGGAAATTTAATTGGGATGTGTCTGATTGAATTACATCAAAGTAGTATGATGGAAGACATGCTAAACCACAACCTGGAATGCCGTACATAATTTGGTATTGCAAATGCTGGAGACTATGAAACTCAGCTTACAACACCAGAATTGTCCATGAATAATACAAATATCTACAGTCACTATAAAGGACAAATCTAATCAAATCAAAACTAGTAAAATTAGCTGGAAGTTAAACGATAAACAAACGCATCTAGCATTGCCACATTAACCCCATATAAGTAAACAAAAATTGACAAGTATCCAACTTTGGATTTGGCTTCAAGTACTTCAGAATTGAGTTCCTCATTAGTAAGGGAGAAGTAAATAGAAGTGTAATAATAGTACATACTTCTAGCCAAATATTCATCTAAGGCAACAAAAGAGGAAAAGTATCACCAAACTGTCCATAAGGCAATCCACACTTTTAGTATCATCTTCCAAATCAACTAAAGTCATTTGAAAAGTAAAAGCACAGCAATCTAATACCTATCATTTGCTGGAACCAGTCAACCAAGTTTGAAAATTTTCAAGAGAAGACAAAAGAGGACACAAAAATCCCCCAAAATAGTATGAAAAGTATTTTCTTTTTTTAAAAAACAAATTTTAAAGGAAGCCCAGTTCACATTGCAGCAAAAAAATGGAGCAAAAATTTAAAAAAATTACCTTATCCTTATCAATTTTCTTAACAGCAACACGATCACCATTAGATTTATCAGTAGCAACATAGGTATACCCATATTGGCCATGATCCAGCAATTTCCCAATTGTGTATTTCTGATGAAAATCCTTGTCATGCCCAAAATTCGTCCTTTTTCCACAAGAAATCGACCCTCTTCTCCAGTTGGGCTTTTTATGGGGCAAAATCCTCTGTTTCTGCTCCGTCGTGTTGGTCAATGGCTTTGTGGGTTCCGCCTGGTTGTTTTTCACTATTATTGCGGAGGTTGTTGCAGTGGCATTGTTGCTGTTCGACCTAGGATGAGAACAGGAAATTGTACTTGTTTTTGGGTGTTCTAGGTTTGATTTCTGCTTCAAGAATCTGGAAATACGACAATAAGAGATAATGGCTGGCTGCCTTCTGCTGACAGGAACGGAGGGGCTGAGAGTCAGAGAGGGCCGAGAGGCCATGAGGAGTCTGGGAGACTAGTGAGGGCTGCGAAAGGGCCGAGACCGAGAGGCTGTGAGAGTACGAGCTTGCAAGGAGCCGAGGAGTCTGAAGAGTGAAGACTGAAAATGAGGACTCCAAATAAAAAAAAAAAAACCTAAATTGAATCGATCCTCAGTCCGGTCTCTCGATCCACCGGTCCGGACCCAGACCGGACCAAAGATCAAAATTGGAAAAAGACAGGGCCGAGGACTGGGCTGATTTAGCACGGTCCGGTCCAGTTCGGTTCAGGCCGGTCTTCGGTCTAATCTGGGTTCGGACCAAATAATGAATAGTCCTAATTGCAGCTAATGTTTCCATCATTCTTAATACCGTCATCATTTAATGAATCATACTAGTTAGCTACCATGTTAGAAAAACTATGTTCGATGCAAGTTAGAAAATTTACAGCAGTTCATGTAGTATTTAGATTTATGACACTATTCATGTCTCTTTTCCAATGCTTAAATATTTATTCTCTATTATGAGCTCCATCGATATTTAAGATGTATTATGTTTGACTAATCGGGATAAGACCAATTTCTTTAAAGGTCATGGTTTTCCCTGTGATAAACCCAAATGAAAAATTCATCGTACGCCCCGCTGGAATATACCTAGGTCTCACAAAATGGGTATTTTTTTTTCTGGAATGTTCATCAAATTTCTCAGGTTTAGGAAGTAGTTGTTAACTAGATTGGACTCACTTTCATCTGTGTTAAAACTCTCCTTCAATCTCATTAATCTCATTGTCAAATATCATTTTATCATATTTTTTTTGCAATTTCCTTCTAATTTCTTCTAAAGGTGCAACATCAATATCCTCTAGTTTAATTAGGTTCATCTGTTGATATATTTTCTCTTCTGACTGGACATTATTTATCTCTTCATTTTCATGAGATATTATGTCTTGTTTATCAACTATTGCGCCCATGAACTTGTTTAGTTCTTCTGGGTCCTGTTCTTTATTAAACGTGTTATGTAATTCTTCAAGATTAAATTGCTTATGCTCCATCCTCTTCTTCTTTCTCTGCCTTTTCAGATTATTTTTCAGTAGATTTATGTCCTACTTATTTTTGAATTTTTATATCATACAAAAGAAATAGATTTTTGTTTTTTGGGTTGTGGAAAGGATATTTATGTTAAAATGAAGTACTAATACTTAAAATAGATTTTTCACTATGTCTAATCTCGCTAACTAAAGAAATATGAATTATAGAGCATTGCTTTTTAATCTCCTTAATTTTGATCTTAATTTTTGCTAATTGTACTTTTAATTCTAAAACTATATTAATAATATAGTTCAATTGCGGTGCTACTGAAGTGGTTCCTTCTGATGAGTGAACAATATGTGAATAATTAGAAGCAGGACAATTAGGAGATTATTAGAGCATTAAACATGATTAAATCAAGCATTAAACATAGTTAATTATACTTATTATCTTAATTATTTTTAGTCATGTGACTCTGATACTAATTGAAAGAGGATCCCAAATAATGCTTATAAGAGACATCTTGTAAGCACAACATAAAATGTTTTGAAAGTAATTAAGTTTTTAAGGATTTGAGTAAAATATGCAAATATAAAAAGTTATAGATGATTTTTATGAACTAAAATAGTAGCTTGGACTTGAAAATAGTTCGCATAAAATTTTGAGGGTTTTTTTCTGCCAGTTACCTCATAAGTCAAGTACCTTATAATTAGTTTTAAAAATCGAGAGTCCTTAAAATAGTTTATACAAAACTGAAGGTACTTTTGTGTAATTTATTCCTACCATATGGAGCCCTTGTACATTTTTCAGATTTTGATGAATGATGAATGAGATTGAATGCCCATGCATTATTCTATTTTGTAAAAATCCTAGGAAAAAACTGCATTGAAGAAGCTCCTCTAGGTGGTGATTTTGAGGACTTTCCTTTAGAGATTAGCTCGGCGGTTTAGCCTTTAGATTTAATCTTGGTGGAATGCTTCTAGTTCATATGGTGGTGATATTTTAGTATTAACATTTCCCCTCAATTTCTTTTCTTTTTCCACACAAAATCTCCAAAAAACACAAACTTAATTTTTCTATTTTGTTGTTCTTAATTTCATTTGTGAAGTTAAGGTTCGATCCAATTGTCAGGATGTTATGTTTTACCAGTAAGATGAGGGTACCCCTATATTTTTGAAAAATTCATTTGGTACACAATATAGAAACAGAGACATGCTCTATAAATTTAAATTGATAAATGTTATCACTACAACTTATATTGAGTTCCATATTGTATACTGAATGGAATTTTTAAAGACACAAGGGTACTGAATAGAATATCCATTAATACTAACATGCATTTCATTAGAGGCCGACCTTGCCCCCCCCCCCCCCCTCTCGGGTTTCTAAGAAATGAAAGTTAAACACGTTTGCTATGATAACATTTAGGTATTATTTAGCCATACGAGTTGATGATTTCCTGGCTCGGATATCCCCCAACTAGCAATCCGTTGAGACAAAACATGCTACAAACACTCGCAGTTTATGGGACAAATTATAAATCCTTGAAGTTGTTCTAATTACCCACCCTTAGAAAAGGAGGTGAATTGGCCAATACACACATCAAATACTATGTTTGGTATTGTGTTATTTATAACCACTGTATGTGAGAAATTTCGCGTATGCATGCATGAATATATATACGAAGAGTACGTGCATTTTTTCATGCTTGTCCATGCTGATATATGCATTAGCCAAAGCTGACTTGATAATCATATGATAAAAGTCACGTACAAATTTAAGATCATTTGATCCAATCGATAAATTTCTTCAACCAGATTTTGGATCCAATTGTTTAAACAAATCATAAGCTTATAAAGTCTACCATCTTAGTTGTATGGGTTTTAACTCATTGTATGCCGTGTTTAAGGAGGAGATTCATCACAACATTTCACCACACACTTACAATATCGCCTTCAAAACTTTTGTTCACATCATATTATCTTTGTGCATCTTAAGAATAGCTTCTCTCTAGGCTTCATATCCCTTGTTTAGTCTACGTAATGAGCAAATGAATTGAATATTTATAAAATGATAAGAGCTAAGACCTCTAAACCCCAAGGGAATAGAATCCCACAGATATTTATTGTTAAATTTTAGACAAGAAATGACGATGGATTTAACATTGAATGAAGCCATCACTAAATTTCAAGATAACAATGTGACTCTAGTCTCTATATATGTAAGAAAATTACTGTGTCATTATAAAGAGATGAAATACTCTTTTAAAATGCAATACTACAAGATGTTTACGCAAGATTGTGGAGTAAAAGAGGATAGTTTGAAGACTCTACATCACAAAAGGCAAAATATCATGGGAAAAGATTATAGTTATTCCAAGGAAAATACAACCACAGAATGTCAGTAAGCTTCTACTAAATATTTCAACCACCCGTGAATCCGTGATACATAAGCCCATACTTCAATTCAACCTTTGTGTAATGAATCAATCCATTCTTCAAGGCAATGTCATGCTACTAATCCTTATTATCTATTTGTAACCTTCTATGCAAAAATTTTTGCTTGCAAAGTTAATGTAGGCCGGGCCTAATAATACTATGCCTGACGGCCACACATGTTGCCTAGGGCAACAACCCTAACTGTACCCCCAAACTATATAAGGGGGTTTAGGGGGGGTCAACTCACCAGATGAGACAATAAGATCCACTCACTCATATTCTCTCACTTTCTCTCTCACAACTAGAACACCATCTATTGAGTTTTCGGGTTTTAGGACGTGACATCTCTAAAGCGACTATAGTAGCCGTTTGGTATTCTTATTGACGTGGATTGGTATTCTTATTAACGTGGACTATTGCCGACAGTATATTTCCGCATCCAGGTTAGTCCTATTTCTTCCTACAGTGGTATCAGAGCCTAAACTGTTCGGATTAGTCCCGATTGAAAGATTACTAAATCTGTCAAAACCGATTCGTTAAAAGCATGCTATTTTTTATTCGTTTAATTTGCTTAATTTTCGTGATTATGAAAATTGCTAAAACCAGAAGCAAGCTCATGTTATTATGATGCCCAAAACATATTAGGAACTGCAGATTTACTATCATGAATATATTAGAGTCTGCTAATCATGAACATGCTCATGTTATTATCAATGTCCATGATTAATTCAGGCCAAAGACTGTTCCTTTTCCCTGATTAGTTCGGCCGTGAGATGCATGCATGTTTCTATTTTTTTTTGAAACACCAGATTTGATTAATCGATGCTAAGGTATTATGCTACCATGATCCATGCTATGTGCAAATTGCAAAATCAGTAGGCGTAATCCGTCACCTTAATCACTGATAAAAAAAATAATAAAAAAAAATAAATCCCCATCCTTTTACAACTGATGATATGTCCATCCCAATCTGCCCATTAAATCGATGTATGAGTTATGAAAGCATGACTAGTATGCAACCAGTGAATGAAAATGTTCTGGTTTTGATTATGATTATTGAAGGAAACAGAAGAAATTACGCTTTTCATAAACATCAATGAAGTTCATGATTGTCTGGTAACCCTAATCGCCTATGCCCCAAACTAAGCAACCAGAACGAGTTGGTGTTAAAACCTGAAACCCTACCCCTAACAAATCCCAAACCTGCCTCTGCCCTAAACTCCATCGACCGCACCTTTGCGGTTGCGGTGGCCATGGCGGTGGCTTTGGCAAGGCTTTCGTGGCCTTCGGCAAAACCACCAAATTACCCAATTAAAATTTTTAAAAAAAAAAGAAAAGGGGGGGGGGAGATGGGGTAGAAGAGAAAAAGGAAATCGGGTTTACCCATCAGAAAACACCGTGGAGAGGTGGCGCGTGACCGTCACGCGCGGACGACGAAGGTCGTTTTCACGATCTTCTTCCTCCCAAAGCCCTTCTTCATTGCCGATCTATGCAGCCATCGAAAGAAAACCAGGAAATGCACCATTTTTGGAAGCGCGTGTATCCATGCGCCACCGCCTCAATGGCGTGTCGGGCGTGTGGGTCGCTTCCTCAGACTCATTTCTGGCTTATCTACACCATGGCACCCTCGATTCTCATCGGGCTAGCGTAGTTTGAAGGTTGAGGGCTTTCCAAGGTGGTGGTGTAGCGGTGGATATCATTTGGGCACCGTTGAAAAAAACCAAAAAAAAATGGTCGTGGGGACTATCGTGGTCACAACGGCTAGAGGCTAGAAAGGAGCTTTGTGCCCTTGGCCATGGCGTCGTGGAAGTCCAACGGGCAGGGGAGGTCGTGGAAGGTGGAGAGAGTTCGAAGGCAGAGGGACACCGAGAAGAAGAGAGAGAGAGATAAGGTCCTTTAAACCCCCCTTGGTTTGGGCTAAATCAAGAAATAAAAGAGAAAGAGGAGGTCCGGTTTAGTGGGCCGATTTTTTGGCCCAAATTTTGTTTTTGGACCGTTTTCTTTTTGGGTCGGTTTGCTTCTTGGCACATTTCAATGATATGGGTCGGACTTTTTTCGACTCTTCTGGGCTGAATTATTTTTTTTTAGCCACTAATGTTTAATTATTATCATTAGTCATAGCATGTTTTTAATTAAACTATAATGATATTCAAGTTGATAAAGTTTCATGTAGTTAATTCATTCGCTGAATTAAGGTTGTGAATTAGTGATGCTTGAATTCGTTATAAAACATTAATATGTTTAATGTCGTATATATAAATTCATTTTATATATGTGTCGACTTGAAATTTTCATGCTGAGTAACTTGTTATCGATCAATTGGGTGAAGTTATATGAATTCGTTTCATATATATGATTAGTATGTATGATGTAAATTTGTTTTACTCGAACTTAATAAATATCTATATGATATGAGGATCCCCTTAGTCGATAATATGTTTCATAAGTTACATTATATAAATATGTTTTATATAATATTTAGTTACACGAATATGTTTCATGATTTAATAATTTTATGCAAGAAACATGAGCAATTATAAATCAGTTAATTGTTCTGTCATCGCTGTAGTTAACAAAAATGATTCATTAAGTTTTACATGAATAAGTTTCATGCTATTATTTGGATATATAGGATATTTGATTATTTTATGAATTTGTTTCATGAAATTTAAGTTTGCAATATTATATGAATACGTTTTATATAATTTGCGAGCTTTATTATGAACTTGTTTCATCCAAATTCTAATATTATATAGATCTGTTCTATATATGATTAATTGCAACTAATATTTGGATATATTTCATATTACAAAGTATGTTGCATTTGATTATATGGATATGTTTCATGTCAATCACGAATTATTAGTATGTTATATAAATGCATTTTATATACATACGAACTGCATGAGTTGTAGTAGATTTGCTAATTGTTTTAGCAATTTTTTTTTCTTCCTGCCCAAATTAATGAATATGGATTTATTTCATATTCCCTGCTAATTATGTAATTTAGCGGTATTTTATGAATTGGTTTCATAAAATTTAATTTTGTAATATTATAAATGTGTTTTATAATTTGTGAGTAACATTTGAATAAGTTTCATATTATATATAATTATATAAATGTGTTTTATATAATGCTATTTGGGCCTTTTATGAATTTCTTTTGTAACATGTTATTATTCAAATATGTTTCACAATATATATTTATTTTATTATATAAATGTGTTTTATATAATAATTTGAATTTTATGTTTGGTATGTCATTGATAGAGTTCTAAATGACATATTGGTAGTTATAAATAATGAGATAACTTCATGTAAAGTTGGATATCTTTGTGATATATCTGAAATGTTAATTTGTTTAACCATAATATTCTCCATAAATTTTGTTTTATGGAAAATTGTGATAAATAAGTTATAAAAACTTCTAATTCATGCTTGTTTGAGATGATTATGAGCTTAACGAAATTTTTGATCATGCAACATGGATAATGGAGTGTTTGATAATTTATTTATTTGAAAATATGCTTAATGTCCACTTTACAGAATATATACCTTTAGATATGGCAATTAAAATAAGGTTGATAATTTGTTTACCAATAAAAGAACTTGATAACGCTGACTGTGATACATAATGTTAGAAGATTCAGTTTCTGCTGAATGAACGTAAAATGTTAGGACACTCATTAGGTTCTAGGTCTCATAGGATGACAAAGATGGTACTGCTAGCGAACAGTATATAGAAAACTTAAAAGCATACCAAAAGTGGTTTGAAAATAGATCAATCAAGATGTTATACTTTGTCGTATTGCATCAATGTCGATCTAGTGGGGGAATTAAAAGTTACCCCACTGTTGAGTACGCGTGAGATTAGCTTAGCATCAGGTTCATCCAGATCCATTCCCTCATAAGGTTCTGGAACTAAGATTGGTATTGCAAAAGGGAAAAGACTAAGGGAAATAAAGAGGGGCATATAGCACGTGTGAGTGCTATGACTATGGAAATTAGGGATCTTATGCTTGGGATCATCCTGACTCAATTAAGTTACCTTTTTTTCACAGCCTGGATAATATGTGCACTCTCAAGCATTTGTTGCTAATTGTGATCCTTAGTGGATTACAGATACGAGAGGAATCAAGCACATAGTTCGGGAACGAGTTGATTTTTGTAAACTTTCACCACTACATGATGGGTTCACAAATTGTCGTTTTAGGTAATGACAATGAAAAAGATGTTCTTGAATTAAGGAAAAATCATTCAAGGCTCCTTGAAGGGCCTACTCTTCCCGATGCTCTCTTTGCACTTGAGGTGCGATGTTTCCTTGTGTCTTCTGTCCCTAAGGTTAGTTTTCTTTAATTTTCGTCTAGATGTCTTAAACATCATATGGTATGGTGATTTGTTTGGCCATGTCACATTGAAAGGTGTTTCAATGGGCAAAAAAGGACATCTTTCATCCTTGTCTTATTTTCGACTCTATTTTAGGCATGCTCGACTTGACCATAAGGGTCAAGATAGAGTTAATAGACTAGCTAAAGATGGCCTTGTAAGACTAACTCACTAGACTTAAGGTGCAAAATGTGAGTTATGTCTAGCTAGTAAAGCCATAGGAAATCCCATTTTTGGAAGGTTTCAAGGGCATCAAATCCCTTAGCGTTCGTTCATTTTAGACATATACGGGTCCATGAATATGAAAGCATGTCATGGAGCTACATATATTCATGATATAGGTATATGTATCTACTATGTCACCGTTATTAAGTACTTGATGTGATCATATACTTTATAGTGGTAGTATAACTCAATTGGGATGGGATATTAGAATTCTTCGAACCAATCGAGACCATGAATATTTTCTTTCGTGAATCAAATTCCCGCAATGTCGATTCCCTTAAGGATGAGTTTCTTAGCATTTGGTGGAATTTAAAAGGACCTCAATTTGTATGTGTTACAAGAAGACCTTCAACCACCTCTCAGTGAGGGGAAGGATTTGAATTCTCACTAATTCACCGAGGATGGTACACATTCTTTACTTGGTAAGAATGGTGAAGTTTTGTCTGTCAAGGAGAATGAGATTCGTCCTCAATCTCCAATTGTTGAGGAGAGTAATTCCTGAACATGCAGTTAGTCCTCATATTCAGGATCCCACCTCTAATGGATAGTGGGAGTAATCTTCTCTTCATAATCAGGGTTCCATACCTCTTAGAGAAAGGGGGAGGGAGGAGGAACTCCTGGTTTCATACCTCTTAGAGAAAGGGGGAGGGATTTCCCACCTAGGTAGATAAATAATGAAGGCCCCAGGATCCCAAAGACTGAGCATGGATGAATTCTTCGACGATATTTTCAAATCAAAGAGGAAATATTCCTATGCACTCCCTTGGGAGTTGAGGCATCTACCTCTTATCAAGAGGCAGTTGGTTAACCAAATTACAAATAGTGATTGGATGCTATAAGGGATGAGATGGACTCAGTGACAAGTTTTGAGAACTCATTGAAACTCCACCCCGGTGTAAGTCTTCAAGATAAAACATCAGGTGGATAATTCAATTGATAAATTCAGGCCCTTATAATTCCTAGCCCTAGTTGTCCATTCGGACTTTGAGTTGTTCGAAATGGACGCAAAGGTTGCCTTTCTCAATGGTGATCTTGAGAAAGAGATTTATGTAGATTAACCCATTGATTTTGTATCAAAGGGATAAGAGGACAATGCGAGTCATCTTAAAAGGTCCACATGTGACCATTGTGTATGTTGAAAGATCAACATGGGGATTACGTTCCTTATGTTGATAATATACTATTGACTAGGGAACAACTTGGAGATGATCAAAGCTACTAGAAGGTAGTTATTTCATGTCTTTGAGACAAAGGACATGGGTGAAACTAGGTATGTCCTGGGAGTGGAAATAATCCAAGGTCATCCTAAGAAGAATGCATCAAAATGTCTTGGAACGATTGTGGGTTTATAATTCCTAACCTATAGATACTCCAGTTGAGAAGGGTCCAACCTTGAGTCTTACTCAATGTTCTAAAACGGATGACAAAATAGAGATAATAAACAAATGTTCCTAACCTTAGTATCATAGTAAACTTAATGTAATCCATGTTATGTACATGGCTTGACATTAATTTGCGGTTACTTAATGTTCCTATCAAAGTAACTCAAGACTTCCTGATTGACAAGTCATTAGGAGAATCAAGCGCTACCTTCGTGGTATCGATAACTCGGTCTTTTGCTATCAAGGAGCAGGTCTCAAGTTGAGAGGATACTCAAATATTGATTGGGGTGGTAACTCGGATGAGTCTAAGTTAACCTCAGGACATGCCTTCACCCTAAGTGAGAGAGTCATGTCATGATGCAGCAAGAAGCACAGTTTCACAACAATGTCAGCTATGGAGGTAGATTGTGTGTCTTGTACAATCAAGACAAAAAGCATTGCCATTAGGTATATATATACACTAACAAGGTGATGTGTTCCCTTAACTAAACCCATTCCTAGTGATGTGTTCAAAACTCATTTGGTTGAGTCTTGAAGTTCATAAGGTTTAGTATCTAGACATGTTCCGTTACGTTACGGACATGTTTCTTTTATGGGCAAGATGCTCATTGTTGTACGTTAGGCATATTGAAATGTCACAGGCTTCTGATTGACCTAGTCACACAGGCAATCGCCCTGACGCTTGAGTAGCGGGCAGGATGAGACTAAATCATATTGGTACTAGGTGTGCAATATTGATTACTCAAACTGGAAATGCATAAGTGCAATGAATATAGTCGCCTTAGTAAAACTAAGATGAGACTCGAGGGAGTCGAGTATGAAATAAGTTTTCATATTGAAGCTTTAAAAGCCGAATCTTGAGTGTCAAGATTAACATTCAGTATGTTGATCTAGTGGCTCAGGTTAGATTTTTGGGTGAAAATCTAGACTAACGATTCACATGGCATAAAGAGTGACGAACCCAGCTAAGTGGGAGCTAAGCCATGACATACATCTCATATTGTATGTGCTTATAAGACGACCCATGCATGGAGTGACAATTGATTTCCCTATCACTTGTCACTGTGTGACCCTATGAACGATGACCCTTTGACTTAAAGCTATGATATTAAGTCGAAGCTTGATGTTGCTACTTTAATATGATTCTCAAGAACCACGATGTATACGATTCAGCGAGAACACACTAGGAAAGCAGGTAAGCTAAGATGAGATTTCATGAGTGTTTAAGGAAAAATCTATCCACCATCACCATATCAGCCCGGACGATTATGTTGAGAACATAATCATATGATATATCAGGCATAAGGGATTAGAGATGCCACTGGTGATGTTTTGGGATGGTTTTGGGGTATCGTATTTCGCGAAAGTGTTATGTTAGTTTGATGGTAATTTAATATAACATTACTAGTTATTTTTGGTCGCACGCCCTATTCCTGGTATGAAGCGTGAAAGAGCTGTGATGCATAAAGAATATATGTTTTATGGCCTGTGTGGCCGAGTAAGAGCTGTAGGCCGGGCCTAATAATACTAGGCCTAACGGCCACACATGTTGCCTAGGGCAACAACCCTAACTGTACCCCGAAACTATATAAGGGGGTCAACTCACTCATATTCTCTCGCTTTCTCTCTCACAACTCGAATACCATCTATTGAGTTCTTGGGTTTTAGGACGTGACATCTCTAAAGTAACTCTAGTAGCCGCTTGGTATTCTTATTGACGTGGATTGGTATTCTTATTAACGTGGACTATTACTGATAGTATATTTTCGCATCCAGGTTAGTCCTATTTCTTCCTACAGTTAACATAGCAACTGACATTATTTATTGACTTGTATGAATTTGATCTTCATAAACAATCCAAACCAAAACACACATGCACACACACAAGGAATATTATGCTCTAAAATTGCTAATATAATGAAGCTAAGCAAATAGTTTCCTCGTTGAGCAATTGAAAAGGTATTAAGCTCTCACACTTCTATCTTGTGTTATGTCCTAATATAAACGGGAAACACATTTGAGGCAAAGGGCGAAGAACATGTCTCATCCAAGATGTACTTCTACTATAGGTTGATAAAAATGCGACTATAGTGCTAGTTTCCCTACCTATAAGTTTTGTTGAAGTACTACTACAAAATCACATTTTAAGAGTTATAATATATTTGTGTGGTGGAAAAAAAGAATTATCTCATAGGTTTTTCCCACTTCAGCCGTGCTTGAAGAATCATGCTGTGAAGACACATTTCATTACTCCTTGCAATGAATAGTCTGTGCATGTACTGACAGATTCCACTAAGTTTTCTGCCTGCAACACATTACTTTACTCACTCAATTTAGAAAGCAATTGCCAAAAAGTTGAACAAGATTATCAAGTTTTTTTAGCCTTTCCTTGTAGAAACAGAGAACATTTGACGTCATAAAAGCATCAATGGCATAGACTGCAGGGCCAAGTCGGTCGCTGCTGGGCAATGACCGGCTCGCTCATGCGGATTGCCTCTTTTTTGGCTCGCGAGCTGAGGGGTGCACATGCTCTTAATTCTGCCTCTGCGGTCCCTGGTTCTAACCATGTAGAGCAGCAATTTCTAACGTTATAGCGCTTTCTCTTCTTGTTTGACTGCGCATGGTGCTTTTTCTTCTTGGTATTGCCTTCTTTTCGTTTTCTTTCATTATTTTTTTGGGCTTTATTGAGTTATTCCCAAAAATCTTTTTTTCCTCTGTTTTATTGTTACGTCTTCTAGCATATGGTTACTTTAATGTAAGTAGAGACCTAACAACTTACTTTACTAATTAATATCCTTAGATTTTAAATTTTAAAATTCTACTTACAAAAAGGTTTGTGAAAACAAAATCTAATTGATAGACTACATACACTATAATTTATATTGAATTAATTTGTAGATTCTCTTATATGAAAAAATCTATATTCTAACTAATAAATCAAAGAAAATTTTACTCCACCCATTAATACAATAATTATACCTTGTACCTTTTTTCTGAAACCTCAACAATAAAATATTTCCCCCTTTTGACCATTAGTGTAAAAAGATTTTTACTCTAACGTTTAATATCTCGTATCTCATCGGTTAACTTATTTGTAGTAAAATATTTTCTTTGATTATACTCATAGATATAAAAATGTTTTCGCTTAACTTCCTTTTCTTTTTTTCTTTTTTTGGGAGAGCAGAGAAAAGACACTTATTTTAGTCGCCCTGACCCTGAAATCCTAGCTTTGCTCTTGGTGACTTAGGGGCAAAATTATTGTAGAAAATGTGACTTAGGTCATGGCTACATCTAGCAAGGTTAAAGCATTCAGGGGATAAGGCAAAAGAATGAAGAAGTAGATAAAAAAAGAACAAGAAAAAGAGAAGAACCTAGTGGGCTTCTTATTAGAAGGCTACTTTCTTTACTAGTCATTATTTTATGAGCGTGAGCATTGTGAAGATCGAAGCCCAGGTAGCCTATAGTAGCTTGAGAGGGGATTAAAAAGGGAAGATGAAGGATAAGCGGTTTCAGAGATAGAGCAACATTTAGGCCCTATTTGGTAAAATTGACTGTTCAGGTAACGGATAACAGTTTAGATAGCGGATAGTTGTTTAGATAGTGGATATCGTTTCTAATTTAGCTGTTAGCGGATAGCTGTTTGGATGAACGGTTTAAACTAATGTATTCGGTAAATTTAGTTGTTAGACTAGCTGATTAATATAAATTGACATAAAAGGATATAGACAATTTCCAAATATAAAATTTTTAACCAAATATGAGCCATAGTGACATGAATAACTCACATCCTTAAACAAATAGATAATAAAGAAGGGTTGCAATGACGACTTAATCCTCAGCTAGTTTAGAATAATATAGATCTTTCTCAACATGAATAATAAGAAGGTATTTCACAAGACACCTTCCCTTCACCCACTTCTCAACTAGAGCACCTTGATAGTGAGGCTTATGATTTAGAACTATCATATGTTGCAATCTTATAAATTGCAAAGGGGTTGTTTATTTGAAACTTAGGGTGTGTTTGGTAGGGGGAAAAATCATTTTTTCGGAAAATAATTTTTTCATTTTACGCCATTTGATGAAACAAAGAGGGAAAAATCATTTTCAGAGGAAAATCATTTTACCCCATTTGAAGGAATTTTTTTTCCCTTGAAAAAGTAGGAAAAACGATTTTCCAAGCCCAATTTTCGTTGCCCAATTTTGTCTCTCATTCTATTTTCTTTTAATTGTGTCTAGAATCACTCTATTTTCATTCTCATTTTGTCTCTCATTCTTCCCCTCTTCTTCATGTTCATCATGTTCATCAATGATTTTCATCGTTAATCTCTGTAATTATTTCTCGAGTTCTCTTATCTTGTTACAGTTGCCCTTTCAAAGAACTTTGCAATCTGACATCCATCGTCTCTCCGTTCGTCATTTTCTTTAATCTGGATTTAATATCACTCAATGTCAACTGGGTAGTCCTTGGGAATAGTGAAAAAAAATTGAGATTCATTAATGTTGACTCTCTCTTTTGCGGTGTTTGTTACTGGGTATATTTCTTACTGATGTTTTGGGTTTGATTTTGAAGAGAAGAGAGAAATAAAATTCGTTAGTTGGGTCGGGTCAGAGTAGTGAGCAGGGAAGGGAGTTGATGGTAAAAAGAAATGAAGTGAGAACGGGGGGGTTCATGCTATCAAATAGCAAAAAATGAAGTGGAAAGAAAATGATTTTCCATTCTACCAAACAGCTAAAAATGTAAGTAGAAAATCATTTTTCTTGGGAAAATATTTTTCATGAAAAATGATTTTCTGGGAAAATGATTTCCCCCCCTACCAAACACACCATTAAGTTAAAAGCCACCGCCTGTATATTAATCCGTAAAATTGGAAGCATAGAATGGTTAAGTGAGGTATTTTACTTTCATCTATTACAACTCAAGCTCAAAAGCCTACCTAAGGTGTAAGCAAGTAATTGATGTAGGTGATGACTTTTGCCCCACTTTTACTTCTTCGATAAAGTATTACTTGAATTGCTCTATATTTTTTCACTTTTGCATCTTCTCTAATCCTTTCGCTCAAGTAGATACAAGTATGCATATTCACGTGTTGTTTGTAGTGGAGAATATGTGTGCCTAATTCGTTCGCTTATGGTAGCTTTTCCAACCTAGCAACATCAATACCAATTAATTTAAAATGGAATATGTGTTAGAGTACATTTTTTAATTTATATGAGGTTAACAGGGCGAAGATACCTAAACTATGAAAAAAGAGATACAGTTAATGGTATAACTATCATAAAGTTCCTAGTTTATGCTAACGAAATAATATTTTCTTTCAAGATGAGAAGTTAGTACTAAATTTGTAGACTGAGTTTTACATTTTAGCATGTTTGTTTCTCTAAGTAAAAGAAGATAGGAACCACATATGGTTGGCCTTTAGAGAGGCCAAGATATTGATAAATGCACATTGAACCATCAATGGTATTCCACATATGGAGGCAACATGGTAAAGTTTTTAGGATGAAATAATCTTCACCTTCAAATAAAAGGCATGTAAGTTATAGCTAGACTTAAGTTGTTACATAATTCAATTCCAAAAAGTATCTCTTCCTCTCTTTTGTCCACCTTTTCTTTTTGGGATGAAACTATAGTAAGGCCCTGTTCTTTTGGGTGGGAAATGCACCCAACCCACACCCACCCACCTTTTCCCCCCTCTTCCCACTCTTTCCCACACTTAAAAAAAAATACCATTCCTTCCCACATTCACCAACTCCTTCCCACATTCACCAACTCCTTCCCACACCTACATAAAACAACCATTTCCCATATTTGAAATTTTTTTATACTTTACGTAATTGTGTGTGCGAATAATCTGATAGAATTTATGAGCAGTTTTAATTTTTCGGATGTTAGGGAACAGTTTATTTTTTTCCTTTTTCCTTAATTTTTTAATTTTTTAATTCAATTTTTTAATGTTTAATTTTTTAATTTTTAATTTTTTTGTATTTATTTTTAAATTTTAATTTTTAAATTTTTAGTTTTTTATTTATTTAATTTTTAAATTTTTAATTTTTCAAATGTTATGGAACAGTTTTATTTTTTTTCTTTTTCATTAATTTTTTAATTTTTTAATTTTTTAAATTTTTTAATTTTTAATTTTTATATTTTTAAATTTTTTAAATTTTAATTTTTTTGTATTTATTTTTAATTTTTAATTTTTTAATTTTTAATTTTTTAATTTTTTAATTTTTTAATTTTTAATTTTTCGGATATTATGGAACAGTTTTAGTTTTTTTCTTTTTCATTAATTTTTTAATTGTTAAATTTGTTTTAATTTTGTAATTCTATATTTTAATTTTAATTTTTTAATTTTTTAATTTTTTAATTTTTGAATTTTTAATTTTTAGTTTTTAATTTTTTAATTTTTTAATTTCTAATTTTGCGGATGTCATGGAATAGTGTTATTTTTTTCTTTTTCATTAATTTTTTATTTTTTAATTTTTTTAATTTTTTGTATTTATTTTTAATTTTTTTGTATTTATTTTTAATTTTTAATTTTTTAATTTTTACTTTTTTAGTTTTTTGATTTTTAATTTGCACAAACATATTATTACAAGTTAAAAAATTAAAAATTTACAAATTAAAAATTAAAAATTAAAAATAAAAAATAAAAAATACAAATGCAAAAACACAAATTAAAATGAAAATAAAAATTTAAAAAATTTAAAAATTTAAAAATTAGAATTAAAAAATTAAAATTTAAACAATTTAAAAATTTTCAAAATTTCAAAATTAAAAATTAAAAATTAAAAATTAAAAAAATACAAAAATAAAAAAATAAAAAATAAAAAATAACAAATAAACAATAACAAATAAAAATAACAAATAAAAAATAACAAATAACAAATAAAAAAATAAAAAATAAAAAGCAAAAAGTAAAAAATAACAAAATAACAAAATAAAAAATAAATAAATAAATAAATAAAATTAAAAAATTAAAAAATAAAAAAATAAAAAAAATGAAAATTAAAAAATAAAACATAAGAAAAAATAAAAAAATAAAAGGTAAAAATAAAAAATAAAAAAATAAAAAAAAAAAAGTAAAGAAAGTAAAAAACAAAAAATAAAAAACAAAAAAAAATAAAAAACAAAAAAAAATATAAATATAAATAATAAAAAATACAAATACAAAAACACAAAAATAAAAAATAAACAAAATAAAACAGAACAGAACATAATAAACGAAACCAAAAAAAACTTCATCATCATTAATTACTATCACAATAAAATTATTACATTATAAAACAAAAAAAAAAATATTGATAACTAAAACTTCAACTTCATTCAACTACTTTCAACTTTCACCCACACTCACCAACTTTCACCCACACTTACCCACTTTTTCCCACACTTAAAAAAAAAAACCACACTCACCCACTCCTTCCCCCCCTTTCCCACAATCACCCATTCAACACCCCTCATTTCCCACTGAAAAGAACAGGGCCTAAGTTGTACATATTTTTATTTCAAAGTGTTGAATTTTTGCAATAATCTAAGAGCTGCATGTCTATCCCATCACAATGTTTAACTCCTAAAAAGTCCTTACAAGTTTAGCTATTTCGTCAAACAACTGATGCATTTGTTCTTGCCGGTGCCACACGCAACTAGAATAAAATGACGAACTTATTTCAGAACTTTAATCAAGAAAATCATTGATTTGTTTAAACTTAAAATTTTCACCAATTTCAATATGGAGTGATCGTCTTGTAAAGAATACAAACTCTTTTCTTATCTTGATTTTTCCTTTAAGGGGAAGAGAGGGGTGGTAAATGACAAATTATATGACTTGCTATTTAAAACAACTACATAATTATCATGGTGACAACAGTAACTAATTCTAGTGCCCCCCAAATGAGAAAAGATGCCTATAATAAGGTATTATTCTAAATAGAACCAAAACAAACAAGGGGAAAAAAAAAAAACAAAGATCACTTTCCCAGAATTTGTCCCCAAGAAAGAACATAGAGAGAGTGACAGCAAATGTTACTTGATGTGCATATTACATGTAAGCAAGTCATCAATATCATTCAAAGATTCGAGGAATTTAACGTCTGACTAATATCTTATTATTTCAATGATAAAATTGGTTCCCATTTCATCAAGAATCACAAATAGAAGTTCAAAAGAAAAGTAGTACCTTAAGTGAAGCTTCTTTCCTAGGGAAAGATCCAATAATAAATGGAGAAAACACAACTTCCCTTGCATCATCCATCGTCACTTCCTTATTAGTTATTACATCCATACTATGCTATGACATCCACAGAAACCATCAAAATTATCATTTGCTTCACTTGAACCCATTCTGTCCATTTTCATCCTCAAGTATTATGATATAATTATTAAAGAGTAGCACCAATAAAAACAATTAATGTAGTTGTTGACTCTAGGAGTCACATAATGATTTTGATGATAACAAACAATGTGGATAATAATTATATATGAAATAATCGTTTGTTAAATATTTATATTATTTTTCAATTTCATATATAATGTTCTTATTGGTCCAATTCATCAAATTGGTTACATGTTTGATTAATACATGGGCTTAGCAGTTGAATAGTTTAAGTCTTGGATGAAAAGCCGTGATTAATTATTAATGGAAGTGATATGATAGAATATTAAGTTTCCATGGATATTTATCTATACAATCTAAGTGAATAATATAATATTAATGGATTTGATTGGATTAAGTTATCTATCCTAATATTTGTTTATGGATAAAAAAATATGTGGGTATCTTCTAATATCTAAAGATTTTATTTGATTGAAAAATATGATCTAACCACTTCAAATTTGAATATCAAATTTGAATATCATACAAGATCAATTATGGATTGATTACCTTGCATCAATATTATTTGAATTGATCGTCACAAGATTCCACTATATAAGATACAAGCTTAAATTCTAAATTAATATCAAAAATGATACTTGAATTATCTAGCTACGCATTTGAAGAGATTACTAACATCATGTGCAAGAAAGATATCATGTGTAGCGTGGCTGATTTAAGGGAATGATCAAATAAGAATGTTCAGCAAAAAAGGAAATCAAATCAGAATCTGGAGAATATATTTGAAAGGCCTGAAATCATATTTCAGGAGATTCTGACAGAAACTTCTTTCTTGGCAATTTGAGCTCATGACTTGTAAGGCTATAAATAGTGACCACATGAGCAAGACCAAGTATCAAAGCAAGTTGCAAGAACATTGAGCTATATATTTGTGAATTGACTCTGATCATTACGTTGTGATCAAAAGTTGTGAGTGTATTGAGGAATTCTTTATTAAGGAGTGAACTTAGGAGTTGGTGTGAGGTCATAACTCTCCCATACTTAAATCAAGAGGTTGATTTAAGTACTTGAGATCTCTAGACTGATGTACCTCTGAGAGATTGTGAGAGTTCATTTTAATAAAAGAAATAGAGACTTGAATCCTAGAGTTGGATAACTCTAGGCGGGGACCTAAGCCTGATTGAGGCTCAACCTCATTAAAATATCCTCGTGCATTGTCTCGATTTAATTTCTGTATTTGTTTTCGATTCTTAAATTTAAGTTTTCGCAATTACCATATTCACCCCTCCTCTAGGGTGATCTGAGTCTTCAGTAGCATTTTCATAGACATACCTATTAATTGTAACACAAAAATATCATGAGCACCTCGCTCTTTAAGGGAGAAAATGAGGTCATGCCTTAAAGTAGATGAAGTCGATAGATTTTTTTGGGGGGGGGGGTATAGATAGAAAAACCAAAACCTCCATTAATTAAACAGGTGAGAGAGGAAGTTAAGTGTATACCACCTGACCAAGAGACACCTAAAGAGCCTGAGCTTGTTCCTCCTTATACCTAGGGACTTTTTTTCATCTAGTAGAGCTCTGGGGACCCTATTTCGCTATAGTTAGGGTAGACAATGTTGTTTGGGGAGATGAAGATAGGTCACATTGGAAAGGGTAAGGCTAAGGGATTTTGCTAGAAAATGAGAGGTTTTGGTTGCTAGCAAGAGTGCAAAATCCTACAAGCTTTAGGAATGTCGATTGTCGGGTAGCCAAAAACTTGGGGCTTTTTCGAAGAGCGTGTGTTTGGATCTGCTTTGGCATCGCTCAATGCATTTCAATCTTCTAATAAGCTATTCGTCTAATATGAGAAGTATGGCAAGAGATGCGAATGGGAAGTAGGGCCTTGCCTTTTGGGATGTACTAGTTCCTAAATAGAAGGGGAATACAACTTCATATATTTGCGAGGAGAATTAGCTAAAATAATTCAAAGTATATGACATACTGTTGGGTTGTTGGGTTTCGTGGGCCAAAATCAAAGGCGGCTAGGGTTTGTCTTGAAGCGCAGTTTCTCCTGGCGGCTAGGGTTTGTCTCTAAGGGAAAAACCCTGGTTTTCTAGACCCTATAAAAGGGGGCCATGCCTAGGATCTAAAATCACTCCAGAATCACTCTTGAATCCCTAAACACATTGAGAAGTAGAGAATCGTGAGAGAAATTACAAGAGAGGTTGTAATTCTGCCGTTGGATCAAATCACTTGTTGTGATTGTGATCGTTTTGTATTCTCCCTAGTCATATAGTGGATTGATTGTGCTCGTCGCCGTCCGTGGTTTTTTCCCGCATTGGGTTTCCACGTAAATCTTGTGTGTCGTTGTTTTATTCTTGTTGTCTTTCTTTAAGTTTCTGAATATCTGTTTCATCCTATTGCTTCCGCTATTAGTTTGCTCTAATTTCTTAACGAATGGTATCAGAACTTTGGTTTAGGATGTCTTCAATTATGAAGGTTGATATTCAGAAATTTGATGGGGAGATTAGTTTTAATCTCTGAAAGGTGCAGATGAGAGCAGTTCTCTTCCAGTATAGGTTGTGGAAGGTTCTGCAAGGACCTCACGCGAAACTCGAGAAGATGACTGACGAACAATGGGCTACAGACCAAAGGAAGAGGCATGTATCACTGACAGACGAGGAATGGGAAGAACTGGAGTTGAAGGCAGTTTCAGCCATTCAGTTGTACCTGACACCACATGTCCTCCGAGAGGTGCTCGTTAAGGCAACTGCAGTGGATCTGTGGATTCGGCTGGAGGAATTCTACATGACGAAGAGTCTAGCCAATAGGATCCGTTTGAAGGAAAGGTTGTACACCTTTCGTATGGCTGAAGGTACCCCTGTTCAAAAACATTTGAGTGAATTTAATTCTATTTTGGTTGATTTGGAGAGTCTGGATGTAAAGATTGAGGATGAGGATAAAGCTATTCTGCTTGTTGTGTCTCTACCCCCTTCTTATAAACACTTTAAGGAGATTATGCTATATAGTAATTCTGATACTACATCTTTTGAGGATGTCAAGTCTAATCTACTATCTAAGGAGAAATTTGACCATGATATCCATGCTGATTCGGCTGAGGGATTAGTTGTTAGGGGTAGAACTGAGCAAAAGAGGAACGGTAATAAGAAAAAGAACCAATCTAAGTCTAAGAATCCTCATTTTAATAAGACCTGCAATTACTGTGGTAAATTGGGTCATATTCAGGCTAACTGCTGGAAACTAAAGAAAAAGAAAGGGAAAGAGGAAAAGGAGAAAACTACTACAACTGATTGTGTAGTAGAGTCAGAGTCTGATGGTGATGTATTGCTTGCTACCATATCTTTGGCCACCATCTCTAAAAAGGGGTTAGGTGATGATTGGATTTTAGATTCTGGTTGTACGTATCACATGTGTCCTCATAGGGACTGGTTTGTTACTTATGAGCCCGTTGATACTGGAGTTGTACTTATGGGCAACGATGCTGAGTTCAAAATTCCAGGAATAGGTACTGTACAGGTTAAAATCCATGATGGCATAGTTAGAACTTTATCTAAAGTTCATCACATACCTGATATGACTCGTTGTTTGATCTCCTTGGGTACTCTTAAGGCTAATGCTCTGATACCACTTGTTGGAGAGATCCAAGGAAGGAGCACACTTCAACCAAGGTCTATGACAATAAGCGCAAATGAGGTTCCATCCTAGAACCAATTGGCAATAGGAAGAGTAGTCCACTTGACTTATATACCATGACCTTTCTTGTCAATCTCCCGATGTGGGACTTCTTTACTCATGTGTGATATTCCCAACACATACGTGCAAAGTAATTTGATTCATTTTATTCACAGAATATTTGTTAAATTTTAAAACTATTTGTATAGAAATATTGATTTTATTAGAGTTTAGATTGTGTATAGAAAACATATATATGACCAATTTGTTAATTGCAAATATTTAATTGTAGTTTAAATAATAGTTTTAAAAAACTTAATTATAAAAGCAACAGTTTGAGAACGTGACAAAATAGAGTGAAATATTTAATATAAGTTAAATTAAATTAAATTAAATTAATTAAAAAAATTCTTCCTTTTTATTTCATCCACTTGCACTTTCATACTTATCTTCGGTAATGTGTAGTGTTAAAACGCTCCTTATGAAAATTCCTTAAAGGCTTCTCCATGCTAGATAATTTCCTCACAAGGCTGAATGTGCAGAACCCATAATCTCTATGCTGCAAGCTTGTTGAACTATATATTCATACGATCAGGATGCTTGGTCCACATGTTATAAGACTTGAAATGCCCTCTAGCAACTTTCAACTCTTGGAAATCTATCAACACAGGGGTATAGTTAGATATTAACGATGGAAAACACGTACTCATAATTTGGACTAAATATTTAATATGAGAATACAATAACTTAATGCACTCACTCAAAGTGGGACAAGAACGATTAGACTGCTAGGTGAATAGTTGTTTAAAGTTCTTTTTTGCAGAAGTTAAAAAATGGAAGCTGATGACTTTAACATTTATGGACTTACTCAAAATGGGATAAGAGTAGAAGACAGGGAGGAAGTCAACAAATAGATGGTAGCATATTTTCAGCAGATGCTTGGGTATAATGATGATAATAGAAGGGAGGGCTACACAGAGATACTTGATCAAGGACCAACCCCCAACATTGAACAACAATTGTTGTCATTTAGGCCCTTCTAGGCTTGTGAAAAGTCATTATTTGATATACCAATTCATAAATGACCTGGACCAGGTGTGTCACCAAGTGGTTTTTACGAAGCCTACCTGCTGGAAGAAAATTTAACCGGTGTTAGATTTTCTTCAAAACAAGCAAGCTCCTTGAACAAATTAATTATACAAACCTTGTTTTGATCTTAAACGGGTAGTTCCCAGTGAAGAAGGGGATTTTATAGGGCTGACAAAAATTCGTGTCCGGGGCGATTCGGGTCCGGACAAATCGGACATTCGGATAGAAATTTTATGCCCGGATTCCTACCGGATTATAAATCGGACACACAGGTTCCACCCGGACCCGGATGTCCGATGTTCGAACCCGGTTGTCTGAATGTCCAAATTTGTGTTCTGATTTTAGGACATTCGGACCGAAATTTTGTGTGATAGAACCCAAACCCGATTTTTTAGTGTCCGAACCCGATTGTCCGAAGTTGTTTTTATAAAATTTTATAAAGAATCTTGACTAAAATTTCACATAAACATAGTTGTCCGATGTCTGAATCCGTTTGTCCGATTGTCCAAATTTGTCCGAACCGGAAATCGTTCAAAAATCCGAACAACCCGAACTTGAATACTTAAACCCGAACCCGACCCGGATTTAAATTCGGACATGACCGGTAGTCTAAATTTTAAATTCGGTCATAAATTTGGTGACTGTACCCAGTTTTTTCCGAGTCGGACGAATTCCGATAATCGAGTCGGATAGATTTTTGCCAACCCTAGAATTTTAGGCCCACTACGTGTTATAGTGTAATTTACAAATATATGTCAAAGCTTGTTTGTAGAAAGCTAATAGCTATACTTCTATTTTCGATTGAAGGCAATAAATGTGCCTTCATACCAAGCAAAAAGATGGTACACAATGCTATGCTGTGTCAAGAATTGATTAGGGACTACACAGAAAATTCCCCACTAATTCATTGATTAGGTTATGGTATTATTAAAATAACTCATTTGCCTGTTTGCATTAATGGAGAAAACTATGATTATGTCAAAGGTGGGAAAGGCTAAAGACAAGATGATCCCCTATCCACTCTGCTTTCTATATTTATCATGGAAGGTTTCGATAGAATGATCAAGTAACCCATTAGTAAGAGCTGCTTCACATATCGCAGCTAATGTGAATACTTAAAAGCTATGTCCACTCTCGTATTTAATTTTGTTTTTGCAAAGCTGATGTTCATTTGTCACTTGGTTCACAGAGGCTTCCAAGGAACTCTGAAATTCATAAGTGTTGACCAAAGTAACCGTCATATTGATCCTCCTATTAATTGGATAATTGCAAAATGGTTAATGTACGTATTACTCATGCACATTAATTCTCTATTGATAGTTTTAGCCCAGTGCTACTATATTAGGGGATCAAATCAGGGAATGACACATAGCAACTCAAGCAAGCAATTCTCGAGAGAGAATCTACTCTTTGTTCTCTCCCTCACACACTAATCTAGCCATCCCCTGGGATTTGGGTTTGATTGAGGACGTGGATTCAACGGTGACTCTAATAGCCATCGATTGATTGTTCGTATTGATTTGTGAGCAATTCTAGAGCAACCATATCCTTCGTTTCTGCATCGCAAAGGTGTGTCCTTAGTTTCCCAATAATGGTATCAGAGCTAGCCTGTTTGGTATTAACCCCAATTGATTCGTTCATATTTTGTCTATGCGATTGGTTCGTTTCGTTTCGTTTTTGCAGTTACACTATTTAATTGATAAAAAGCATGATTTTGTATGCTAAATTCAATTATAAAAGCATGATGCATTCATTGTTTGATTGCCCCAAACCCAAGACCCGACATGTACTTTCCCAGAAACCCTACAATCTTGACCCACAGCCTCAGTGGCCGAAAATCTAAAACTTGCCTGTTGCCTAGTGTCTTACCTTCCCCAACTCCACCATCACTGAAGTAAGGCCTTAGTGGCCTTACTCGCCTATGAGAATCTAAAACCCAATTGTCACCCAAGCCATCCCGAGATGGTTGCCATGGTGGCTAAAACCTGTCGGGCCCTAGCGGCCTGCGGTAGTGGCAAATCTCAAACCACAAATAAATAATAATAATAAAAAAATGAGAAAGGGTGGAACATATGAGGAGAGTCAAACACACCTATCAGAACTAGACTTGGCAAAATTGACCCGAGACCTGAAATCCGAACCGAATGACCTGGACTCATACTCGACCCGACACCCGAAATATGCTTACCCGAAAGTGGACCCGAATTGACCCGACCCGAACCATACCCGACCCGAAATTTCGAACAAAGTTGTTTGTTTTGGCATGGCGAGCGTATTTCACAAAAAATTGGTAGACCCAAAATCAACCTGACCCGAATCATACCCGACCCAAACCGAAACAACTTGAAATGTCACTTAACCTGAACATGACCCGATTCAAACTTGACATAATCCGTACCCAAACCGAATAACCCATTTGTCAGGTCTAATCAGAACCGCTTGGAGCAGCAACGTGTGTACGTCATGTGCCATTGACGACGAAGTTTTTGGCTGTCTCTTTCGTCCAAATCCTGTAAGGAAACTACAGAAAGACCCTAATACAGAGGCTTGTGATCCATGCGCTGCCGCCTATGTGGCGCGTGGTCCACTTCCTTTGACTCGTTTGTGGCCGATCAGCCCATTAACGGTGGAGGTTTGAGTCATAATGGCGGCTAATGCATACGACGATGGTTTTCTCACGGCGGTGAAGGGAGGCAGTATCATCCTTTGAATCTTTTAATGAAGTCAGCGGCTAGGGCACAGGCGGAACTAGCCTCCTCAGTGGCGGTAGAGAACCAGAGGAGGCGAAGCGAAGCTGGGAAGGTGAAAGGTGTTGTAGTTAAGGCCGAACGAAGAAGAAGCTTTAGAGCTTCATTTTTCGGGGCTGCAGAGGAAAGTCAGGGAGGGTAGAGGCGTAGAGAAGACGGAAAGAGAGTGGTGAGAGGTTTGAGGGTTTGGGTTGTTTTGGGTTTTTAGACCGTGAAGTTTTTTTTATTTGTCTTACCTTTGGGTCTGTCATGCTGTAAAACCGCCAGCATATTTTAACATGTGGAAGTGTTCCAATATTTGGTGTGAATATGTTTCATATTAATTTTATAAAGTTTCAATTGACACTTTATTTGGATTTGTTTTATGTGGCCTTATCATATTAAATACAAGAAATTTTATATGAATTCGTTTCATATAATTTAAATTTAAAATATCATTTAAATTAGCTTTACATCATTATTTGGATGTGTATGGTATGTAATTATTTTATAAGTGCGTTTCACAAAAATTTGAACTTGCAACATCATAATAATTTGTGACCAATATTCTTGCATTTTGTATAATAAATTATATAGCATAAATGTGCTTTATGGTGGTTATATAATTAAGCAACATGTTATGAATTCATTTCATAAATTCACAACAATGATATAAATGTGTTTTATATAATTATTTGGGACTGATATATGAATACATTTCATAACGTATGCTTTACAAATTATGTTGTATAAATATGTTTCATATAATATTTTGTTACAAGAATATATTTCATGTCAATCACCACTTAGTGATATTATGTAAATGTGGTTCACATATATACAAATTACATGAGTTGTTGTGAATTTTCTAATTGTTTTATCATTTTTTTCTTGCCCAAATTAATGAATATGAATTCATTTCATGTTTCTTGCTGATTGTGTAATTTGGCAACATTTTACAAATTTGTTTCATGAAATTCAAATTTGTAAAATTATGAATATGTTTTATAGTTTACGAGTGGCATTTGAATATGTTTCCTGTTAACTATAATTATATAAATGTGTTTTATATAAACTATTTGGGCTTTTATGAACTTCTTTTGTAACATGTTATTATTAGAATGTGTTAATTATAAAACATTTTATATAATAATATGAATTTCCTTTTTGATATGTAATTAAATAGAGTTTTAAACTACATATTTGTAATTACGTAATTCATTTCATATAATATAACTTCATGTAAATTTGTTTTACATAATTAAACTGAATGTCTTTGTAACATTTCTACAAGTGTTAGTCAGTTTAATAATTATGCTCTCTGTAAGTTATGTTTTATACAAAAATGTGATAATTAAATTATAGAAACTTCTAAATGTGATGATTATGAGCTTGACAAAAGTTTCGATCATATTACATGAATGATGGAACTTCTAATAATTTAGTTATTTAAAAATATACCTAATGTCCATCTTTTAAATATATACTTCTAGATATGACAATTAAAATATGATTAGTGATTTGCTTGCCAATGAAAAGCGGGATAGTACTAACTATGACACATAGAGTTAGAAGATTCGGTTTCTTCTGAACGGGCCTGAAGTGTTAGAACACTTGATGACTTCTATGTCTCTTTGGATTGGCAAAGATGAAAACGGTAAAGGTGTAACAGCTAGTGAGCAGTGTAAAGAGAGAACCTAAAGGTACACCAAAAATAGTTCAAAAAGGATCGATCAACATGCTATACTATGTTGTATAGAATGTATGACGCTCTGGTGAGGGAATTTGAAAGCTATCCCACTCCTGAGTGCATATGGGATTAGCTTAGTATCAGGTTCGACCGTATTGATTCCCCCTTGAAGCTTTGAACCTAAGAGTGGCATTGCCAAAAGGAAAAAGGCCAAGGACAAAAGAGACAAGAATATAGCATGTGTGAAGTGTTCAAAATTGTAGAAATAAGGAACCATGCGCTCGGGATTGTCCTAAGCCAACTAAAATATCTTCTTTCATAATTACTCCTGAATAATATGTGTGCTCCCTAACATTAGTTATCAACTATGATCCCTAGTGGATTGTAGACACGGGAGCAACCAAGCATATAGTTCAGGGTCAAGCCAATTTTGTGAACTTTCATTTCTTCCCGGTGGGTTCACATATTGTCGTTTTAGGAAACAACAATGAAGACTATGTCCTTGACATAGGGACATATCATCTCAAACTCCGTGAAAAAAATGCATTACTTCTTCACAATACTCTCTATGCGCCTTGGCTGTGAAGTTCCCTTGTGTCTTTTGTTTATGAGATTGGTTTTCTTTTTTGATTTTTACCTAGATGTCTTAGATATCTTGTACAATGACAATTTGTTTGGCTATGCAACATTGAAATGTGTTTTCTATGTGCTAGACGAAATAAAACTTCTTTTATCTTAGCCATATTTTCGACTCTGTTTTTAGACATGCTCAACTTGACCGTAAGGGCCAAGGTAGAGTAAACAAACTAGCTGAAGATGGTATTTTAAAACTAACTTACTAGGATTAAGTTGTTAGATATGAGTTATGTCTAGTTAACAAAGCAGCTGTAAAGTCTTTTGGTAAGGCTTCGAGGCATCAAGTCCCTTGGAGTTCATTCACTCCAGACATCTGTAGACCTATGAATGTGAAAGCACATCATAAAACTATATATTATTCGCGATATAGGTATGTGTGCCTATTATCCCACCGCCATTAATTACTTAACGTGTTCACACACATTATAGCGCTAGTAGATACTCAATTAGAACAAAAAGTTAGGACTCTTCCAACCAATCGAGATCTTGAATATCTCTTTAATGAAATAGATACCCACTATGTCGACTTTCTTGAGGATGAGTTCTCAACTATTGGTGAAATAAAAAAGGATATCAAACTATATGAGTCACAGCGAGACATCTAACCATCTTCCGGTAAGGGGGAGGATTTGAATTCTAACCAAGTCTCCCAACATGGCACACCTCCTCTATCTGAAAGGAATAGGGGAGACTTGTCTACTCAGGAGAATAAGGTTTGTCCTCAATCTCCAATTTCTCAAGAGAGTCAACCTAAGAATAAGGTTAATTCTAAATCTCCTGTTCCTGAAGGTGCAGTTAGTCACATGTTCAGGATCGCACACCTCCAAGTGATAGTTGAAGTGATTCTCCACATGCTTAAGGTCCTGCATCTCTTAGATAAAAGGGGAGAGATTCCTCACCTAGACAGACAAATAATGAAGGTCCCAGGATTCGAAGGAGTAGGCATGTAGAATTCCTCGACAATATTCTAAATTGAAGAGGAAATATTCCTATGCACTCCCTTGGGTCTTAAGGAACCTACCTTTTATCTAGAGGCGAATGATTCACCAAATCACAAACAGTGGATAAATGCCATGAGGGATGCAATGGACTCAATGACAAAAAGCAAGGTTTGGAAACTCGTTGATCTTCCACCTCGACGTAAGTTTATTAAAAATAAGTTGGTTTTCAAGATAAAACATTAGGTAGATGGTTTGATCGATAAAGTTTAAGGCCTGTCTAGTGGCAAAAGGCTTTACCCAAATTGACGGTATAGACGACAAAGGGACATTTTCTCATGTGGTGAGATTTCCCTCTATTCGCCTACTCCTTGCACTGGTTGCCCATTTGTACCTAGAGTTGTTTCAAATGGACCTAAAGACTACTTTCCTCAATGGTAACCTTGAGGAAGAGATTTATATGGACTAACCCATTGGTTTTGTATCAAAGGGACAAGTGGACAAGGTGTGTCATCTTAAAAGGTCCATATAGGGTCTTAAGTAATCTTCCAAATCTTGGTATATTATATTCCATGAAGCCATAACTTTGTTTGGCTTATCTATGGTTTCAGAAGACCATTGTGTCTATGTAAAAAGATTAATAGGGGGGATTTTGTTTCTTACCCTTTACATTGATGACATACTGCTGGTTGGGAACAATTTGGAGATGATCGAAGCTACTAAAAAGTGGTTGTCCTATGTCTTTGAGATGAAGGACATAGGTGAAACTAGATATGTCATACAAGTGGAAATAATTCAAAATCGTCCCAAGAAGCATACATCAAAAAGGCCTTAGAACGATTTCGGATGTATAATTCTAAACTCATAGATACTCCAGTCGAAAGGATCCAACTTTGAATCTTATTCAATGCCCTACAACAGATGATCAAATAGAGACAATGAACAATGTCCTTTATGCTAGGTTCGTAGAGAGCTTAATATAAGACATGTTATGTATATGACCTGACATTTGCTTTGTGGTTGGTTTGGTAAGTTGTTATGAAAGTAACCCATAACTTGCTAATAGGCAACTGGTCAAGAGAATCAAGCGCTACTTTCGTGGTATTACTGACTTAGTCTTTTGCTATCAAGGAGGAGACTTCAAGTCGAGAGGATACTCAATTGCCTATAGGGGCAATGACCCAGATGAGTCTAAGTCAACCTTAGGATATGTCTTTACCCTGGGTGGGAGAGCCATATCATGGTGCAGTAAGAAGCAAAACTGCACAACACTATTAACTATGGAGCCAGCTTGTGTTGTATGTTACCATAGAGACAAAGGGCATTGCCATTGGGTATATATACACTAACAGGGTGATTGTTCAGTCATCAAAAGTGCTAAATATTACACTTATATTCACCTAGATTTTAGTTATCTTCGATATTATTTTGTAAATTAATAGTATTTTGTACAGTTTTGTAGGTAATAAGCGGACGAGGAAAATGCTCCAAAATTGACGAATGAATAGATGATTGTCAATTAATTACCACGATGACCTAGCTCTTGTGCAAGCCCAGCTCAATTCTTGTTTTTGCTTCTAGTCTAGAAGTCAATGCTCACTCTCTTTCAACACACCAACTCAAGCCCAACAGATCATATGACGATTAGCACGTGAAAATTGAAAGTTTAGGATTGAAGTCGTGAAGGAATTGAAGAAACATGACAGTGGAGTCCTTTTCCAAATCCATGAAGAAATTAGAAATTCGCAGCTGAGTACAATTAAGAAAGTAGGAATGTTACTTGAAAAATAAGAGATCTATTAAAATTAAGAAAGTGGTAGAAATTTTTGGAAATTAAGAAATCTAGTGTAATTAGGAAAGTATGGGGGTGCTACTAGTATAAATAAGGGTCATGGATGCACTTTAGAAAATCATCAATTTTTTTCCTCTCAATTCTAGCTTTAGTTCCTAGTAGTTTTAGAGATTATTATAATTTTAGAAATTCTTTCAATTTGAGTTTCATGCAATTATTTTGTTTTAGTTTTATTTGATTTTTTTTTGTTCTAGTTTCAATTCAAGTTTTGCAGTTTCAATTTTAGTTTGATTTTAGCTTTTCCAAAAATGCTCTCGATCAAAATTTCGCTTTTTACTTCTCCCTTTGGTTTATGGTGGATATTGAATTTTCACGATTCACAATCATTGAAGATTAAATATTTTCCGTTGGCTTTTAAGCGTATGTAGTAATCTCTTTCATCTCCCTTGCATCTTATTTAGAATGGATTATTTCGTTAGTAATTGTGATAATTTCTTGGTAGTTGTTTAGTTTACTGGTTTAATTATGTTTAGATTAATTTTAATTTGTATTAGTTGAATGATTCTATTTTGCTTATTCATCGCTTTCAATCAAATTAATGGGTTAGTTAGTTGTAGTGACCTAGATTCAACCTTATCTCTATGAATTCGACCCTCCAATAATACGGCTGACAACTGTACATTTGCGGTAAAATTTTACATCCTTTTGGTTCATACCAAGTTTTCAGCGCCATTGACGAGGATGGTGGTTTAAATTTAAGTCCATATTTTCCTTTCTCTTTTTTGTTATCTTGTTAGTTTCATAATTTCTATTAGTAAGTTTCATAATTTTCATGTTTAGATTAGTTACTTAATTAATTTTATTTGTATCTCATAAATTTTTTTAGTTTGTTTTTCTTGTTGGAAAAAAATTGAAAATCCAAAAAAATTGAAAATTTTCAAAAAAAAAAAAGCACAAAAATGCCAGTTTTTCATGTCCCACAATTTGAGCATGAACCTTTCTGGAGCTATTTGTTGAGATTGAGTGATTATCGTGCTCAATTGCATCAAAATTTTGAAAAATAAAAAATTTGTGAGGTCATTGTTCCTGGTTTGAATGTTGAATTTAGGGGTTATGTTGAGTCTATGTATCCTGAGGATTACTAGGATTATTGTCCAGAACTGAAGAAAAAGTTTGGGATTTCTTTGAAAAATTAGCTTGGGACACTTATGTGTTTGAATAAGTTAGCGAGACCTTAGGGTACCCGACTCATCGCGATTACGCTTTCCACGTCACTCCTCACCATCAGGATCGCTTTATGGACTCTTATGATCACCCATCTCACTCTTGTGTGATTCATTTTTGGTGTGATTATTATAAGTCTTTTGATCATGATGTTCATAATTTCCCTTATTGTGATTATATTGATGCCACATGTGTGAGTCTTGGAAAGATGATACATAAATTGACAGATAAAATGATAGAGACTATGAAGGAGAGAATTGCTGAATATTCTCATTTTTTAAATCAAAGTAGGGAGGATTACAATTTGCATGAGTATGACTATAGTTTAGGATCTCTTGAACCTATAGTTAGTTTTTATGCTGATTTTGAGCCTTCCATCCAATCTAGGTCTAACTTCCATGATGATATGCCTTTGCCTGACCTGCAACGAGAGAATGACCTTCCTATCTCTCTATCCCATGACTTTACACACCAGACAAGCACACCTAGGGATGTCATCGAGGATGTCCTATTTTCTACCAACCCACCTACCCCTTTTAATCACTCCTGTAGTTTGATGAGGGTGGGGAATTTGAAAGTGCCAGTGACTTCGATGAGCATCATGACTTAAATAACTCGGAAGATATTTATCTACATCAGTCATGTGAGGGGGTGGTTGAGCCCCCTAATTTGGAATTTGACGATTATCATTTCTGTGTGAAATATCAGTTTTTTTCATATGGGTTTGATATCAATGAAGGTCTGAATTTTTAGAGTCTAAGGCTTTTATGCCTATGACTACTGATTTGGACCAGATTCTTAAGCATGCCAAGAATAAGAGACTTGTGGACCTAGGACCCACTGATGTGCCTAGACAACGTGTTCATGATGATCAGCTTGTTAGGCGGATGGCCAATTTGCTAGCCTGCTGTATTCATGTATATTTCATGACCGGCCCCAACAATTTGATAAGTTGAAATGGGCCCTTAATTGTGTTGTATTGATCATATGTATGTACTCTTGTGGCTTTAACTCTCTGATTTTTACTGTTTCTTTATTATTGAGAGTTTTTCTTGTAAGTTTGATAAGCTACTATGTTCGCTAATGGGTTATGATTCGAGTAACTACGTTTAGTTTGATATGGAGTGGCTGATGCTCTGTGAACCTTTATCTAAAGTGATTTTAGGAGGTTATAGCTTAGGTGTAATTCTGCATATGACCGGATATTATCGTTCTAACCTTGATATACTGTGTATATCATGTCTTTTATTTTTTCTAGATGCTCAATCCTCATTTTCTCCAGGCTAGAAATCAACGCTCAACTCTCTTTCAACACACCAAGTCAAGCCCAATAGATCATATTGCGATTAGCACATGAAAATTGAAAAGTTTAGGATTGAAGTTGTGAAGGAATTAAAGAAATATGACAGCGGAGTCCCTCTTCAAATCAATGAAGAAATTAGAAATTTGCAGTTGGGTATAATTAGAAAAGTGGGTAAGTTACTTGAAAAATAAGAGATATATTGCAATTAGGAAAATGGAAGAACTTTTTCGAAATTCGGAAATCTAGTGTAATTAGGAAAGTATGAGGGGGCTGCTACTAGTATAAATAAGGTCATGGGTGCAATCTAGAAAATTATCAATTTCTTTCCTCTCAATTCCAGCTTTAGTTCCTTGTAGTTTTAGAGATTGTTATAATTTTAGAAATTTTTTTGATCTGAGTTTTACGCAATTATTTTAATTTTAGTTTTTTTCAGTTTTTTTTGGTTCTAGCTTCAATTCAAGTTCTGTAGTGCCAATTTGAGTTTGATTTTAGCTTCTTGAAAAGTTCTCTCGATCAAAGTTTCAATTTTTACTACTCCCTTTGGTTTATGGTGGATGCTGAATTTTCATGATTGATACTCATCGATGATTAGATATTCTCCGGTTGGTTTTAAGCGTATATGGTAATATCTTTCCTCTCCCTCGCCTCGTATTTAGAATTTATTATTTCGTTAGTAGTTGTGATAATTTCTTTTGTAGTTGTTTAGCTTATAGTTTTAATCATGCTTAGATTAGTTTCAGTTTCAATTAGTTAAATGATTTTATTTTGCTTATTTACCACTTTTAGTCTATTCAATGTGGGCTATTCACTGGGCTCGGGGAGCTTATGACCTCACCATTTTTTAGGGTTTGAAAGCAAAAAAGGGACCATATGAGCATTAAGAAAGCTAGCTAGCTGTGAAAGAATTTTGAAGAACATAATTGGAAATGCAGACCCTATTATTTATTTATGTTTATGAGTTATGTTTATTAAATGTAAGCGTGGATGTATTTTTGGGATTACATATGTGTAGCAATACTATGGATACGATTTAAGTATGTATGTAACGCATGTTTTAGATTGACTCTCCCAAACTCTAGTTAGATTTTGATAAGAGCTTCAGTTGCTATCGCCTATGAACAGGTTAATTAAGGTTAAGAAGTTTAGAAAGCCTTGTGGGTGTTCTTAATTAAACATTCACGGTGGTGACACGTCTGCCCCCTTCGGGTAGGGTGTTACAGTACGCATATATGTATACATGCATACGTACACATATATATATATATATATATATACATATATATATAGATGTGTATATATATATATATATATATATATATATATATATATATATATAAT